>CM031243.1:722473876-722840091 GCA_018340775.1 Taxus wallichiana var. yunnanensis | reverse complement strand
TCATTTCAAAAGGTGTGTACAATCGATGGTACAATAGGAACAACGGTTGGAGAAATGAAAACCTCACATTGCATGCATGTCCCAATGTGACCATCTTGTAAAATGTATCACTCATAGACTTACCACCACACTTTGCATTGTGTTTGTCAAGAGACTTCACTACTAAAATTGGAGGTTATTTGTCTGCTGATTGGTCACACATGTTATTCAAAACAAGGTATGGAGCTAAGGCTACAATCAGATCTGAGCCTATTGCAAACTTCCATATTGAGCCTCATACACCAAGTCCAATCAATGCAAATTATTCATCCCTTGATCAAGAAGATTATCCAAGCACCCATGAAGTTGATACCAAGGTTGGATGTATTCCAGACTTGACCCTTGATGAATGGGCGAACAAGAGGCATGCTTTTGACCCTTACAAAGAAATGGAAGAATCTGAATTAGGATTCTATTGCTTGCATGAAGAGAATCATCCTCTCCCTAGTGTCATCAAGCTAGACCACAAGGATGATAATGAGGTATGGAAATTGTTCTTTGATGGCTCAAGAAGTAGACAAGGTGTAGGAGGAGGAGTTATGCTTGTTTCACCTCAAGGCACAAAATATTACCCACCTTCCATTTCCAATTTTATTTCTCTAACAACACAAAGAGAGGATGAAGCCTTGATCTATGGAGTGCATTGGGTAAGAAAGAGAAGAATTAAAAACTTACAAGTGTTTGGTGGTAGTGAGCTAGTTGTGAATCAAGTCTGAGGATGAAATGATGTAAAGAATGATCTTTTAAAAACCTACAAGAATTGGGTATGGGATCTCATTGAATATTTTTAGGCTTTTAACATCAATTTCATCCCAGGAAATGAAAGAGGTAGTAAACATATTGACAACAATCGGGGTGGCATTTGATGTGGTAAGAGTGTATCAAGATTGAGAAATATCAGCCCTGTATTAAAGTGGTTGTAAGACCAAGCTGTTCCAAAAACAACACAAGTTGGAAAGTCTTTGGGAATGATAAAAAATTGCAAGTTTTCATGAGAAAAGATGAGTTCTCCACTAGAAACCAAGACAAGTTAGAACAATGTTATGGTTCCCAATAGTGCAAACTTAGAACCAAAAAATTATCAAAGGGTCTTGTAACTTTGGATTCAATCTTCAACCTAAATGATCAATTCTAGAAGGAGAAAGAAAATATTTAGGTAAAGGGTGAAGATCCAGAGGCCATTTCCATAGATGAAGGAAAAATATTACGAATTGGTAAGGTAAGTACCCAACAAGAAAAATATGAGTTCATTCAACTTTGTCAAGAATTCACAATGTCTTTGCTTGGACTTACAAGGATTTAAGAGGTTTCAACCCAACGATGGCACAACACACTATCGAGATGGATCCAGGATTCGATTGCTTTAACTACCCAGATCTGATTTGACTTTCCATCTTTCCTTCTCCAATATGCCAAATAGACATGGGGAACCAGAATTGACAAATTATATGTGCATTTACAGGGAATTAATGGTTGGTGGTTGAGATTTCAGAGAAGAGTTCGAGTTTTCTTCTTTCTCTCTTGCCTCGACTTTCTATATATTGTAAACACTTCTCATTTGAGAGGGAAGACATTCTAGGTCTGGGGAACATCTATAAAATTTCTTTCCCCGACTCCATTTGAGTTTAAGCCTTCTCCTATGCCTGAAAAGTGTATTTGTGCCTCAGAGTAGAAATTTAATTGTCTGTGCACCTTCTAGAGCCATAAACTCATGATTTTGTGTTGTTCTTCAACCCTTTCTCATTTTTTATTGTTTCTCCTTACCTCTCCATTTCAGATATGTTTTTGCGCATGTATTTCAATTTTTCAGGTGTGGGATGTCATGTTTCATGGAGTTTTAGTGGCGGATTAGGACCCGAGTCCGTGTCACTTCTATCTGACCTCTCTTATCTCCTTTTTCCATGTTTCATCCTCCCTCAGGCGAGATTATCTCATCTCTTTTCTTTTCTCGTTTATCACCACTTTTGTGTAGGCTCTCTTTCACTCTCTCTTTCTCCTGGTTCTTTGGAATGGTTAGATTAGATAGATTAGTTTTGCATGCACTTAGAGTAGCTTGTGGCATGTATTTTAGGAAGAAGAAGTCGGCTTTCTCCGGATGGCCATCTCAAGTTTGCAAGTCCCACATCTTGAGAGATGGTCCAATGTTATACAAATCTGATCACACTGAATGCCCCACTCAGATCCGAGGCCATTCAGAGGGTGCTTTGTGATTTTTCATCAACAGGTTCATCATACCATGTTTGGGGCCAAAATGCTGAGGAGATAGTCAAATGTAAAAAAAGTTGATAAAAATGTCTCATGTGTCTGCATGGAACAACCGGGAAAAAAGTACTTGAAATTTCCACAATCGATGCAATTCATAAAAGGTGTAAATTTTTTTCCGGAAAGTCGAGCCTAAAAATCCGAAATGGCCGTAGGAAAGAACACGCAGTAAATGCAGAGGTCAATGACACTAACCTCTTGGTCAATGTAGTGAGGGGAAAGTTATGTGAACGTGATGGAGTTCTAGATCCCAAGTTGCGATAAAGTGAAAAATTTGGCCCAGTGTCGTATAGGGACAAGCGGGACACCTAAACCCAAAATGCCACACTCAATGTCATGCGGGTAAGGCGACATGGAGAAAAGAGGCCTGAAAGGCCCACGGACACTTGTGTAGCTTCCGAACCCAAAATAACTGATTTCACCACTCAAATAAGGAATCGAGAAGGCATAAAATCTTTGTTGAAATATCCTGAGACACATGGGACACGAAAATCATCATACCCAAATTGAATAACATCCCAACCCCAAACTTCAAACGGGTATAACTTTTGACCCAAAGCTCCATTTTTCACAAAATTTGAATTTTTGGAAAGGGGGAGACATCATCCGGATTTATTATTTTTAAGAATGGTAGATGGATAAAAAGAAAAGAAACATATCCATCTCCAATAAATTAAATTCCCAATCCCGTAAAAGGAAAGAAATCCTTAGCAAACCCAAAATAGTTGCTCACATTGAGAAAGATGATAACTTTTGCATTTATCAATGAATTCATGAAAATTGGTACCATTGGAATCATGGCTCTAATACCGATGAAAAAGATATTGAAATATGGAATTTTATGAAGTATTGATCTAAATTTTTCTTAAAACGTGTCCTAATTCATAGGAGTGATTTTATTGGTGGTTGTGAGAACATTTAATGAAGCATGGGCATACATTTTTCATTGTTACAAGTTATGGGACAACGTATGGGGAGCATTTTGCAAGAAACATACCATCATTTCACTACATTTATTACCTCTTACAAGTGGTTGAAAGGAAAATTTTGGGATTTCAATCCTCTCTCTTCCAAATTCTATAAATTGGAGTGTTGGGCTCATTGTAAAGGGGAGATAGTTTTTTAGTAGGAAAAATCAGTCAAATTTGTTTTGTGAAGCCAATGTGCTCAGCAGACCCTTATAGTGGACTTCATGCATGGTGAACTAGGCCTTTATTTTGTAACAGATTGAACTGTGTAAATCATGAAGCAATAGATGCAAGTTTTGGATGTATCTTCCCCTATTGTGTTTCTTTACATTATTCTTATCCTTTCAAACCTCATTACAAAATATTGTGTCTATTTTATCCTCTTGGAGGGATTCATTACCATTGTGTCTATATGAAATATTGTTGTGAATGCAATTTTTAGACCATGGAGAAATGTTATCACCCTTTCGTGTATGCACTTAATATTAATTTTTCACCCATTTTACAACTATTCTTATTCCCTCCTTTTCTGGCATATCACCATGGTTAGTGTAGGCTTTACTTTCATGCACTCTCTCTGCCTGGTCCCTTAGAAAGTTAAAATAGCATAAAATAGTTTTTCCTGCATTATAGTAGATTATGGCATGTAGTTTAGGAGTAAGAACCAAATTTCTCTTGAAGTCTATCTCAAGTAGCAAGTCCCACAACTTGGAGATAACACCCATGTTACCTAGTCACACCGTGAGCTCAAGCACACACACTTGTGAAAATATAAGGGTATTGTGATTCGGTGATAACAAAAATTTTGGTTTCATTGTGAACCTGGACAAAGTATTTTACAGGGCCTTTAATGTCCTATGTACTCAACTCACTCATAATCTTACCTTTACTAATATTTATCTTTACCTCTTCTAAATTACTTTGTGCCTAAAAACCATTGGAAATACTCGAGCAATTACTACTATCCTATTTTTTTTTTTAAAGGAAATACCGATGATGAGATAAAAATGAGTGTTTTTGTGTGTGGCTAGAACTTACACAAACTGAGGTTCCTCCTAGCCTCATTCTTCTTCTTCTTCTACAACAATAAAAATAAACATAGGTAGCAGTAGTTTCCTTTTCAGAGGAAATTGCATAATCTTAGAATGGAGATATAGATTTACATCAATCCATTTGTGAATAGGAAAACATGAAGATATTGGGTTCTGTGTAAACGGTTGATTCAACCCATAATGGTATTGATTTGAGGAAGGCTATTGGCTATTGGTGAGAACTCCAATCTACTGATTTACCTACAACAATTTAGAATCATTGTAAGCATCCACGTACTACTTTATTTACAACGTTAACTTGGGTTTCTTCATGGTTAGGGCCTCGGATCTCAAAATAAAGTGCATGTATTATTCTGCAAGGAAATGACAGATTTGAAAAGGCTATGAGGATGTGTCGCTATCTCCTATGAAATGGTGCACCATTAGGTAAGGATACTACAAGAGGTAAAAGGTTTATATGTTAGTTTTTTCATTTGCAAAGGGAGGTATAAGGTGTTGGGTGTGATTTCGATAGTGCACTTGGAGGTATTGGGTGGATACTCTTCCCACATGGAATGCATAAGGAGAAAAATCCATGTTCTTGTCTCCATTTGGATTACTATTAATCCTTTTTGATTGTAATTAAAAAGTGAATCTTATTTTACTTTTTATGGAAAAGAATGCAAAACTACTCTTGTTTAACTTGCTTGGAGAATTTGATCAAGTGTTGAAATGTTGCAAGAGTGTTGAAAAGATGCATGTGTTAATTTTCTTGAAGCCATTTTTGGTGAATTTGTCAAAGTTACAAATGCACCTTATTCTTTTATGGTTATGGATTGGAGGCCTATAATAAGGATGGATTATGCTATTACTAGAATAAATGTTGGGCGAGAGAATGTAACCTACTCCCATTCCTTGTATATATATTTGAAATTGAAGAGATGAGAGAGTGCAAAGTGGAATCTTGGAGGAATTATACTATGTTGGAGCCAAGAAAATCACCTTTGTAATGTTCTCCCATTGTTGTAAAGTGAAAGTTGTAATCTCGAAAACCATTCTTTCAAATTGTTGGAAAGAGGTGGTATTATATTATAAGAAAACTATGTCATTGAGCATATATCTATTCCCCTTTTTGAAGTTTTTGTACTTTTGTAAACTATGTCTTATTGTAACCAAAACATGACCAAACACATATAAAATGACCAAACATGCATTTTTTATAAATACCAAGTGCAGTGGCATCCAGAATTTACCTGATTTTTTAAAATTTTATAGTATTTTTAAATTATTTATTTACTAAGGATTTTAAATATTTATTTACAAAGAGGGACACACTTGTATGCTTTGTATGTAAAAGAGTGTATTCTTACCTTGTTGAAATTTGTAATTTTGCAGTGGTATGAGCTTATTGTATGGAAAGAAAAGACACTTTCACATTCTTTTATAAAAGTTAGTACATTTGAAATGTGGAAATTATACAAGGGGGAAATAGATTTAAGAGGGTCTCATTCTTGTACAAAACACACACAAAATTTTGAAATGCACATGTGTGAACTATATATTCTATTGGACAAGACCACGCTTTAACTACCTCACATATAAATGTATATTGATTTATAAAAATTATACATACACACACACACACACACACACACACACACACACACACACATACAATATATATATATATGTATGTACACACACACACACATATATATACATACATACATACACGCTACATACATACATATATATATTTATTTAATATAAAATTAATATTTATATATGTATATAAATTTTTATCAATATTCAATTCTCTTATTATATATATATATATAAGTATTTATAATATAAAAATCATTTTATATATGTACACACACACACACACACACACACACGATGTATATATGTATATATATATATATATATATATATATTTAAATGAGTTATTTTTATATTATAAACACTTACCTATATATATTAATAAGAGAATTGAATATTGATAAAATGTTATATACATCGTAAATATTAATTTACATATTAAATTATATATAAATTATATTATATTCTATATAAATTATATTATTATATTAAAAATTAAATCTACAAACCTACCCAATCAACATGCAAATATATGTATTAAAAAAAGGTGATAAAATGTTTGGGTCGCCACCATAGTAGAAGGATAGTGTTTTAGATATAAAAATATATATAATGGGGTGCGTGATGGAGCCCCACCACAATCAATATAAAATATGAATAGGGGTAGTGGCGCCACCCCCACCCATATATTAATAAAACAAAACCCTCTTAAAATAAATAACGACTCCTATCTAATGTCTTGGGTTGTGGCCACTCATGCTTCCGCTCGCTATTTTTATTTCAGCAAAACTAATATTAAAGCTAAAAGATCATGTGTGTGTGTGTGTGTTGGGCCCCTAAAATATTGACTAAGTATGAAGGCACGTGGGTGCATGGGACCCCGATTATAGGATGGCGAGTAAGGAAAAAGCATGAAGAGAAAAGGCTCAAGGAAGCATATAGCCCGCGCAGTGACGTGAAAGGAGATTTAGGACTTAGCTGATTTAAGAAAAAAAGGCACAACACGTGAAAAGCGTGATCAGCTGAGCACATATAAGATGCCTTCTGGTAATAGGTGGCTAGGAAAGACCATGCCAACAAAGTAATCTTCTAGAAGACCATCATGGATTGAGTGGAGAGCTCAGGCCTTAGGAAACATGCTCGCCAAGGACCACATTCAAAACTTGGCGACGGATCCGAGGACATGGCAAGGTGAGTTGGTAGTGCGGGAAGGTGATAAATATAAGAGTGCTGCGGACCAAAAAAAGAAGGGGAATATACACATAAGAGGAGAAGATAGGAGCGATACACAAAAAGAAAGATAACATGGGTGAAGCTCTATAGGATTACTTTAAGTTGAGCTCGATGCGAGAAGGAATATACTAACCTTAGCATTATAATTTCTTTTATGTTTTTGCATAGTTATACAAGCCTAGTGATGTGCATGATTGCAGTTTTCCTTTATGGATGTTTGTAATGAAACGATGAATACAATGAGGTTACCTATTGCAATTAGATATGAATATCAGTGGGTTTCATGTATATTTCATTCATAGAAGTTCTCTTTCCTTTCATGCTATGAATGAATGGTTGTAGCTTTCTTTCTGTTATATTATATGTTATGGAGTCTTTTAAAACACACGGTCTGAAGAAGCTACAAGGATCTGGAGGCCATCCTAAGCCCTGTAATCCTTGTATGTCTAAACTTCTTTCCTGAATACTCTTATACTAATCATTGATGAATGCTTCCCACTAAAAACTCACATAAAAGAGAGACTCGGCACCCACGCGTGCCTCGGGTGAGCGCTTAAATTCTGCTGGGTGATAGGACGGTGTGTATGGGATTCCTTCCTCTTATAGTGGGAGTAAAATTGACTACATATTGGTTTTATTACAGGACCTCTTTTCAAAGTTGTAGTGGTATATAGCATGCATCATGATCTAGTGTAAAGAGTAATGACGGATCAATTAACATTGGAAAATGTTGATTCATGGTTTAAGAGCACAGAGGATGAATTTTCCTAGAGATTCAGAACTAGACCTAAGTTTGATACACGTAGATGGGTAGAGGAGAATCTCTACCATGATCTGTATGAGACTTTTTTCTACCACTTCCAGTATAGTTATTTGGGTGGCTTTCAGCCTATTCATCTAGATCAAGTTGGCATTATGGATCATGGATATGGACTAAAGAAAACACCAAATGTTACAGGATGTAGATTTGATGTGGACCCATGCTGTAGATCACTGGTGGGGAGGAGTAATAGCTAGCTACACTTTGGAATATGCCATTTTCACGTATTCTTGTCCAGAGGTTACTGAGTTCGAGTTTCTATGAGAACCTAGGGATTGTTTCTACGTGCTATCCCTCTAGCTATGAAGATATTGATGGTTACCATGAGTTTATAAGCACTCCCAATGGCCATCTAAAATGTTCTGAGTGCTAGGTAAGGAAGCTCGTATGGAGGAAGATGGAAAATGATACGATAGAAAAGGAGAGGGAAGAAAGATGGCTCAAGTATGGTGAAGCACGTGAAAGGGAGATTACTAGATGACACAAAGCTACTAGTGTGATGGATCTATGGAGACAGACATTGTGGGAAGGAGTTGAGGTTCACGCAGAGGATGTGGAACTTGAGTAGTCTATGCTACCCCATCTTGGAAAGCACGTGAGGGAGACCCCTTTAGCTTCTGGTGAGAGTTCTTTGCATGGAGAAGGGAGAGTCGTTGGCGCATATCTAAACCCACCCATTGACCAAGCCTTGCACTTAGTTTTCCCAAATCCGGAAGAATTATTGATCAAATTGAAGCTAGTCGAAGAGATATATCTACGCCTAGGAGTGTTTCTACTTTTTGTTAGATCATTTTCAAAACAGAGATAGGGTAATGGGCATAGGAGGAATACCTATTCAAATGTCGGTTGATTGGTTGTTGCGCACGTATGAATTCTCGAATCCACAGTTGATCGTGAGAGCTTCCTTTTGGCTAGGAGGAACTACCCTGTAATGAAGATAAGACCACCAAAATCATTAAACAATATGTGTAGTGAACTACCCAAAGGTTAGCTAGAGCTGGAAAGTATGATACTTCCTAGATGGCTACCAATCCAATCTGCTTTAAACAAATTAATGCTAAAAACAAGGTAAATCCTATTGTTATTTTAAAATGATTTATTTATCTCACTTAAAAACACAATAAGAACTAGATCTAATCTAACAGCTAAGTTAGAATAGAATCCATAAGTCAAACAATTGGTTTTGGGTATTACAGGTCTCTTAAAGGTCTCGGATAGGTCACAAGTGAGTGAGGGTGAGGTAAAATTAGGTGGGTAGGTCTCTGTCCAAGGATGTATGGGAAAAAATAGAGACTAGCATCGGTTAGGGTGACCGATCGCGATTAGGTATAACCGGTGCCGCCATCGTGAAATCTGGGAATATCACGAATGAGGTTTTGGTCCTCCTCGTGATTGCACAAAGGATTTTGGTTGGTCGGGGTGAGGTAATGGGTGACTGGAGTATGTTTTAGTAAGGTTTCTCCGGGTCTACGGAGGTGTAAAATGTTGGAGAAAGTCAATAGTGAGCAAGATGAACAATGGGTGATAAAATGATGATGCAAGGAAATAACTAGGAAAGTATGATGTTACACTTACTTGGATTTCATTTTTGAAAGTTTCTATGTGAAGGATGGAGGTGTTGATGATGAGCTTGAAGGCTTTAAGTGATCACCAATTAAATAAAAGCTTCTTCATGGGCTGCATGCACACTCCTCTTTCTTGGAGTGATCAGGATCATGGTCATGATGGCTCGTAAGAGAAGATGTTCAAACTTCTTCTTTAAATGTGATTTCTTACTAGAATTGGCTCTCTCAAGATGTGTTATCTCACCGAGATGTGTTCTTGCTTGTCAACCTTTTTTTCTCAATGTTTTTCCAACCTTGAAGTTCCAAACCTTGGAATAAGGTTGTTTTAGGGTTAAAAGGGGTAACCGATGGTGGTCTCTGCTTAACCAAATGACGGTTAGGATAACCGACGCTCGGCCAAGGTGAGATTTTAAAGGTTTGCTAAACTTAAGGAGATCCTCCCGATTTCCTTGATCTCGCTTTCGTTATCCCACGATTATACCGGGAGCTTCTTGTGAGCATGAGGGAATGTGGTTAGAGGGAATGTAGGCATTGATTTTTAGGGTTTGGGTAAGTCTTAGTTAGTTATGGTAACTTGCTAAGAATAGGTCTTAGGTTGAGTTGGCTTGGTGAGGTGTCTAAGTGAACTATATGTGGGGATATTATTCAAATAAGATATTTAAATAATAAATATAGTGAGGATAAGGCATTAATTTAATTAAATTAATTAAATTAATATAAGTGGGGTGAGGGAGTTCACGGCTAGGTAAATGTGATAAAGGGTGTTTTATATGTCGAGGGATGAAGGGGGAGTGTGACCTAAATTTGGTGTCTACATGTTGCCCCTTTTTGTTGCATAGCTTGTATTGGTAAGCAATGCTAACAAAAATTAGATGTGGTTGCCCCATTTGTGGGTGAAGGTGATCCCCTCAAACAAGGAACCGATTTAAGCAAATGGGTCAAGCAAGCGGTGAGCTGTTTGATAAAAGGTAAATGGGAGGAAAAGGTAAACGGGTGTAGGGGAAGAGGTTGAAAGGTATACTTAAGCAATCTAGGTAATGGGTTAGGGAAAAGGTAGCAATAAACAAATGCATGCACATGTATAAACCAACATCTACTGTGTTAAAGAGCAGAAAACTCTACATCGTCTAAGGTCGAAAGTTTTATCCAAACAAGGGTGAAGTGAATCTAGTATCCAAGGTATAGGATAAGGTCAGAAAAAATAACATAGGTTAGGTGCAGAACGTTTAGGTATGTTCCGATACACCAAAGGTAGGGTCGGGATAAATGGTCATGGAAATAGGCCAAGTAAGGTCATTAGGTCAATCAACACATGTTATAGTGCCAAAGGTATAACAAACACATGAGGTCAAATGTCACTAGAATAGTCTAGGTCCAAAGATCTAGGTCACAAAGATGGGTAAAGCTAAGGTAGGGTTAAAAAAAGGGTATCAATAGTGGACGTGATGAGGTTGAATAAGGTAGAGGGCCAGGGGTGAAGGTAAAGTGGTCCAGGTAGGTGTAGGGGAGGTAAAAGAAGGAGGAGGTAAGGTAAAATGAGGTACATGTAAGGGAAATGGGTATGTAGGGTAAATGTACATCGGTAATAAGAAACGATGATGGTATAGGGAACCGATGGCGGCAAATAAGGCAGCAGACCGCCATGGTCAAGAGTTAACCGACGTCAGTTGGGTCGGGTCGGGTATAAAAAGTGGAAAAAATCCATGTTTTGAAATCCATTTGTGCATTGGTAAAAGGTAGAAAAGGACAAGAAGAAAGAAAATAAGAATAGGACAAGAGGGTATAGCAGAGAGCTTGATTAGCGGGCCACATAAGTGAGATTGATTAAGTAGGGAGGTGGGGCCGGTTGATCGTGTGGAGTGAGTTAATTGGTGTGTACATTTGGTGAAGGTTTGGTGATGGCAGAGGTGGGAGAGGGGTCGGATGGACAAGCGTGGCTGCTGGATTTGCCACCATGTCAACGACAAATGATATGGTAATATTAAAACCTTGTGATTGAGTTGTTTTAGTTAATTTGTGTGAAAATTTAGAAAATGTTAAAAATGGGGGTTTGGGGGGGAATTTTTTTGAAAATAAGTGAAAAATAGGGGGAAAGAGGGATAGAGAATGGTAGGAGGTGGGTAAAAGGGTAATGTAGGAACAATTTAGGGTGTAAAGGGGGATTTGGGTGGGTAGAATGTTTAGGAAGGGAAAAGGTAGGGTTGGAAAGTCGGGCAACAGTTGTACGACAAAGGACCGACGTTAGTCGATGTGTGGTCGACGTCGGTGGGTGGTGACCAGTGGCAATCAATAAGAAGAGTGATAGGTTCCGTTAAAGGGAGACCATGAGTGGTCAAGGTATAACTGGGGTTAGTTAACCGAGGTGAAGAAAAAGGATAAAAATTAAGGGTAGAATGGGTGGTTTGGGTAAGGGATAGGGTAAATAGGTTTAGGGTAGAATGGGTGATTTGGGTAAGAGATAGGGTAAATAGGTTTCGGGTAGAATGGGTGATTTGGGTATGGGATAGGGTAAATAGGTTTAAGATAGAATGAGTGATTTGGGTAATGGATAGGTTAAATAGGTTTCGATGGGAAGGTGTGCTAATACATTCTACTAGTTGGATGCAAAGCGAGATGAGTTGTGGATGAGAGCACGGTGCCACCCTTGTTATTGAGTGTACAGTGGGTGAGCAACCCAGCAGAGTGGAAACATGTGGCAAAGGTGGGATTGATAGTGGTGAGGTGTTACTGGAATGTACTCCAAGAGGTGAGTCTTATGGTTTTCCTCATTGATAGATGGGACTCAGTGACCAATACCTTACATTTGCCGATGGGTGAGATGATGATCACCCTGGAGGATGTTTACGTGAATCTCGCGGTTGCCCATATTGGGGCCCAGTGTTTATTCTATCTCTTCGAGGCATCTAAGGAGTTACTGCACTGCTTTTTGGTGAGGGTGTAGTAGACTTGATGTTCCATAGCACTAGTATGAGCTATGGTGTGATGTATAGAGCTCATCTAGAGGAGATGAGGTTAGCTAGTACTTGTGATGGAGGTAGTGTGCTCAGCTTCGCACTTCCGTAAGCAAAGGGGGAGATTCTCGAGGTCACTGATGGGGGTCCTCCATAACATGATAAAACAAAGGGATATAGTTCACATGGGCACCCATTGCCGACACAGTGTATAGGGAGCTATGGGCCTATGGGTGATCTGGAGATTTAGTATCTAATGCATCGTACTACTACATTGTTGGGTGTACAGAGCACATTGTTTGTGTTCGACCAGTGGGGATGCCCCAGAAAATGCATTCCCACAAAAAAATTTAGAGTTGGGTACAGGAGGTGGGTATTGGCCATGGGAGATGCCCGAGGTACCAGAGCTTTGCATGATGTAGCTTATTACAGGAGGTTGTTAGAGGGGTTGTCTGGGGTGGACATTATTTGGAGGCCATATATGGACTTCCCTTCATACAAAAGATGGCCACAGAGCTAGGCCGTGTGTTATAGATACATCTGTGGATAGAGGGGAGGAGAGAGGGGGAGCATGAGTAGATACCTATAGAGTGAGTGAGACGGCAGTTTGGATTAGTCTAGGGTGTACCACCACCATTCTCGCAGATATGAAAGGGATGATGTGTAGAGGCCTATGTCACCACCATGACCCATAAGATCGACCGGATAGGAGGAGCATCCCGTAGATGCAGATTGATGATTTGGGGTTGTAGATGGGTATAGGCAAGGGTGGGTGGCACAGAGAGCCATACCACCAAGGCTAGGAAACAAACTTAGCCACCATCATGCGTTTAGAGACGACAGGCGGTGGCACTTGGTGATGTAGCTTGGATCATGTAGGGGTAGTATATAGGTATAGAGGCACAAGTTGCCGCACACAGCCCGAGATAGAAATGTTGCAGATCGAGCAGGTGGCAAGGGTAGGTACTTGCATAGGCAGAGAGGCAAGGGGAGATAGAGATGGAAATGAAATAGGTAGAGATGGAGGAAGATAGCTTCCTACGAGGATAGGTACAAGAATTACAGGGCATTGGCCACAGGTGCGAGGACAGGTTACGGGTGCAGGGCCAACAAACAACACCACAGAGCATAGATTACTACCTTTTAGGCCCAGAGATAGGCACAAGTTCTAGGGATGATGTAGCCTCTAGCACCAGACAAAGCTTAGTGCATTTTTTGTGTAGGAATTTACAAAGAGCAACATTCGGGGACAAGAAGTCCCTCCTCTTTAATGGGAGAGGTTCCCTTATTCAGAAATGAACCTATTTACAAATATAAAAACATGATTTTCCTGGTTGAACTTGGATATAACAAAAGTGTTTTCTATAAAGATCATGAATTACAAAAAGGACTAGAGGAATTAGAAAATGAGAATGAGCGAAAGGCAACATGCGAATTATAGATATGAGTAATTCTTTATGTATGCGAAGTTAAGGTGGATTGAAACAAGATCATTTGTATCATATAAATAAGATGGAATTTAAAGACACAAAGTTCACTCAAAATAACATCCACAAAACACAAAGTTTCTTAACATAACACGAAAAATGATCTTCTACAAAAATTAAATGAAAGCTTGGGGATAAAAGAGATCTGATAGACAAAGAATGAAAAGCCCTTTTGTATTGATTTCTTTATGATCTATTTACACTTTCAGAAAATAAGCCAAGTTCTTCCTCCCTTCAAAATGGCGTGGAGAGGCCATTATATATCTTACAAATCGAGCCTCTTTGTAACTACTTCTTTTAACTAAAGATTAGTTAAGGATTGCCAATTGCACCGAATACCTCAACTTATTACAATGAATCCGAGAAAAAGAATTAGAAAAGAAGAGAAGAATAAGGAGAAAGAGGCAGTGGTTATGAATGGGAGGGACCCACTCGACTTCAAAATTTGCTGCCTCAATCTCTTCAATACCTTGGCTATGTCTCGCCACGAGGTGACGTGTTGGCTATAGATTGAGCCGAAAATCCGAGGCACTTCTCCATTTCCTTATCAAACTCGACATGAGTATGATAGTCTTTATTTGCTTCTTCAATGGCAGATTGAAGAGAGCAGATCTCCTTCATTTTCTATTTAGAAATGGAGCTTTCCTTGAATAGATTATCTATGACAAAGCTCGAATTAAGCTTTGATTTCTTGCAGGGAAAGAGGCACACCAGAAGTTTCATCCTGAAGATGACAGTGTATATCTTTGAAAGCAGATACAACTAGTGTCTTGAAAGCCTCACCCTTCTGCCAGCTATTCTTCAACTCTCCCAAAGCCTCCTCCAAGACTTTGATCTTCCACTCCAGGCTGTAAACCTAGGACTTTGTTAGATTATCCTTTGCATCATCAAAAACCTTATTCGCCAATAAAATGTTCTCATCTGTCTGTCCCATGAGACGGAGGTCTACTATGCAACTGCTCCAGAGTTTGAGCTCTTTATCTATGACCCCGATAGTGGAGGAGAGCTTCTGTTGCAAATTGTTCACCTTTCCGTGGAGTTTGAAAGCTTCATCAATGAAGTTTAATCCTCGCAACAAGCATATCTTCCACCATAGCCTCCATAGCTCCATATGTAGCGAATACTTGTGCATGTCTTTGATACTCAGTACTTCATCTTGGCTCAAAATTACAGTGGCGGAAGGGTAGTCAATGGGGTAGGGTTTGCATCTGCCATCCTTGCCCAAAAATCACCAAAGTCAAGATGACGAGCTTCACTGTCCCCAATATTGGGAACGACAGACTCTAGTGGCGAGATTTGTTCCTGTCCCTGAAATTTGATCTTCATATTGATAGTAATTCGGAGGGCAGACCGCAAGCTAGACTCGGGAAGGAATTACAGAGGGAAGGGATACGCGTGCAGGAATTCATATTGCAAGGGTTCGAGCAAAGGATAGCATGGAAGCAATGTGAAAAATGCACAAGGGGTTTCGTTATATAGCTAGTTTGAGAGAGAAAGATAATGAATGCGGATTTAAAACATACCTACCAATTTGAATAAGCAAGATATTCGGGTAGAACGGGAAAAATAAGCATGAATGGCACTTGGTTCATTTGGGACATGCGGACAAAAGTCGCAAAACACGCGACTTCGGCCAGATCGGCGAAAATGTGACAACAGTCAGCGAACTTGGGACATTTGGGGACGTGAAAGTGCAGAAGTACTGCAGATTGGGTGGATTCAGTGAAAATGGAACAACTTGCTAAATTGAACTTGGGACATTTGGGACATGAAAGCGCAAAAATCTGCAGATTCGGGTGATTCAATAGAAAATGGAACAACTTGTCAAATTGAACTTGGGACATTTGGGACAAGAAATTCCGAGGCCGAAAAAATGGAACAACGTCGGGGAAACCGGCCGATCGGGGAACAGGGGGACCGTTTGATCTTGGGACACGTGGGACAAAAATGTCCGACAGAACTCCTAAAAACACACAAAATGACCCAAAAACGTAGATTTTCCGAATTTCTTGACTTTCAACATTGAGTACAACAGAGAAGACACTCAAACTCAAAATTTGAAAATTTTTACTTCCTTAAGAGCGGGGAATTTTAAATAGACAACACGGTTCAGGATAGGGCCCAAGTGTACAAGTATCCACACATGTAGTGCGACCCATCGCACCTCCACGACAATGCCCCTAACTAGGTTTTGAGATGCCATAGGAGAGGCAGAGTATTATGAAGATCATTTATTAGCTGCTGAGCTAGATATACCCTCCTATGTCGAGTATAGAGTGTGAGTAGGCCTCTAGTGAGAGGACTAGATCCTGCACTCATAGTGTGGAGAGTATAGGGGCCGACGAGCCCAGGGATAGGGTTGTGGTGAGGCCACTAGTGTGCATAGGCCAGCTTTAGGTGGGGGGCCATAAGCAAAAAGGGAGGCAGGTGTCGAGGCACTAGACAGGCGTGGCAGAGGGGTCGGGAGAGAAACAACCACTTGGAGTAGCTCCCGATATCAGATGGGGAGATGATTGACCTACTATGGACTAGCTTGTGTGCTGAGTCATTTTGTATATATGATATATGATACCGGCCTATGAGTCGAGGACACATTATAGCTATTTTTGTACATGATACCAACCTACGAGCCGAAGACATTTTTATATTATATCGGTCTACATGCTGACATTTTTTTGAGATGATAGCCATGATGAGACAGGCATGTTTATTTGAGATACACATTTATGTGATACAGGTGTACATTGTATTGATATACACATGTATATATGATGAGATAGATGATATAAGGTTATGATGTTGTGATGTTTATGAGTTTTACTTTATTATGATATCAATGGAAAATAGAAGAGGTAGGCATGATAGAGTGAGTTCATAGGCATGGATCGAGTCAGGTCAGTTTAGGCATGGTTGAGTTAGGTCATAGGCATGGATTGAGTCAGGTTGATTGTAGGCATGGTTGAGTTAGGTCATAGGCATGGATCGAGTTGCGTTGGTTTAGGCATGGTTGAGTTAGGTCAGGTTTAGGCATGGTTGAGTTAGGGCATATGCATGGTTGACTTAGGTCACTTGTAGGCATGGTTGAGTTATTTCGGTATTTTGGAAAGCAAATGGCAATATAAATGCATGAGATAGTCTAAAATATGGAAAAATGTTGGTTATGTATGAAATGTGAAATAATATAAGTGGTATAAGGTATGTGGTAATATGGTTCAAATATTTATTTTGATATGATCAGAAATCAAGTAAGGGTGAGGAACATGGGTAAGGTAAGAGTGGTCGAGCTAACTATTGATGGCAAATCACAACCCTTGAATGTCTACAACTTGATGGGTTGAGACTTTCAAAGGATGCGATTGCATAACATGGAGCTTTTCCCAAGTGTGGGACCTTGCAAAATCGAAAAGCTCTCCGGATGAAGGTCGGTTCCTATTCCTCTATTCGATGCACACATAAAAATGTAGAGGATTTACTAAAAACCTAATCTAACTTGTTAAAGGAGACAGGTAAGAAGATGCATAAAATAAAACCTAAACTACAAAGGTGATGCATCGAGGAATGAAGAACACCCGTCTTGCCAATAAACACAAACCAATAAAATGTAATGCAAGATCATGCATAGATAACTGCATTTGTAGTGAAAGATCAAGAGGATGCAAATTAACATACAAAGGGTTGAGAATCATCCATAGACATGCATTATTTGCTCCAAATATTGATCCAATACACTACAAAATGCCAAGAGGCAAAATTGCATTACAGCTTTTAAATGGGAGGTTTTAACTCCACAAATTCACCCGCCAAAGAGAAGAAGGAGGGGAAAACAAGAATTTCCAACCTTTATAAAGAAGCCCCTCCTTACAATTTATAGGAAGAATGAGAGAGAAAAGAGAGAGGAATTCCAAATCTACCCCAACCACCTCTAGGTTGCATTTAATTCATCTCATTATGGTGGTAGGTGAGAACCCTAGCAAACCCAAAAAGTGGCGAACTATATTTTTCAATTTTAAGAACTTTTTCCCACCTAATTAAAGATATCTAGTCGTATTTGGATAGAGGATCTCGTAAGCTTTCTGAAAAGTCCAACCTTGCATGAATCCGAGCTCCCTATGAAAAGTTATGGCCATCTGAATATCTACGCCAGGGTTTGCTTCCTGTCAGCGCTCAAAATGTTGCGCCTCTTGAAGATGCACCTTGCGCATTCATCTTCATGTCGACATACCTTTATGTGCACCAAAGCATGAATTTTCCTTGTCGACACTCCATTTTGTGCACCCTTAACTGCGCCAAGGCGCGACTTTTTCCATGTCGACACTCCGTGTCATGCGCCCTTAACCTGTGCCTTGCGCATCCATTTTTGTGTCGACATCCTTTTACCTGCGCCATAGGCACATCCATTTTCATGTCGACATCCTTTTTCATGCGCCCTTAACCTACACCTTGGTGCATCCATTTTTGTGTCGACATCCTTTGTTGTGCGCCCTTAACCTGCGCCTTGGCGCATCCATTTTTGTGTCGACATCCTTTGTCTGTGCGCCCTTAACCTGTGCCTTGGCGCATCCATTTACATGTCGAAACTTTTTTCCCGTGCCTTAAAGCATCCTTTTTCATGTCGACATCTCTTTTGTGCACCTTGGGTTGTTGGTGACGTAATAAATATCAGGCTTTGAGTTTCTCTGATTTCCATACTCTTCCGTTTGTCTATATCTACCCAGGGGGAAGATATATACAACACTAACCTTCTAGGGCCCCATGCCTTGAAGTGTTGCCTACATAGTTCCGATGAAAAGGGACTTCAGACCGATGTAGTTCTCCGTAAGCTAGGGAATTTGATGAAAATGAGTTGGTAGGTTTATGGTATTTTTCTAGGTTTGGGTTTTAAGTGGTGGAGGTAGATGAGGATAAAAATGTTGCAGGTGAGGGTGACTATGGAGAAAGGGGAGGATAACCCCAAAAGGTAAATGGAAAGGATTAAGTCATGTATAATAAAATAAAAAGGTAATGAATAAGAAAAAGATAAGAGGGGGCAAGAGAGTCACCCGATTGGCAAGGATCAAAGTGTATAAAAACATCTATAGTTAAGCTATTAAACGTGAGACCCTAAAGACAAGACACGATTAACTCTGCTTCCACAATGAAAGTAGTCACAAGATCACCAAATGTCGAAATTCCAAGATGTCCCTTGAGGTGATTTAGGAAATGAGAGTGGAAATGGTA
This sequence comes from Taxus wallichiana var. yunnanensis, assembly GCA_018340775.1. Classification (NCBI taxonomy): domain Eukaryota; kingdom Viridiplantae; phylum Streptophyta; class Pinopsida; order Cupressales; family Taxaceae; genus Taxus; species Taxus wallichiana. The sequence goes on along the minus strand of CM031243.1, from coordinate 722,820,916 downwards.
ATGTGGGTAAAGCGTAGTTATTGGAGGTATGTTTAGGGTGAAAATCTTTTGGTCAAGAGGTCCTAGGTCACAATGGGCAAGTCCATGACTAAATATTTTTTTTTTTTGATAGACTGATCGATGCGGGAAGTCTATATGGGATAAATATATGTCTCCTTGAGGTCTTCGTGAAGCTGATCGATGTGGGAAGCTTCAGTTTCTCTTTTTTTTTTTTTTTTTTTTTGAGCTTCACATAGCTGTCCTTCGAGGGAGTAGTCTATTTATAGTAGCAATTTGGTCGAGAGGAAGATGTCCTTTTGAGGGAGTCAAATTTTTTTATTTAGAAGTTTGACTCAAGGAGCTTGGTCCCATTAAAGGTCTTTGAAATCATGGACAAGACCAAGGTGAAGGATAGGGCTCTTGTTCAAAAGGCGAGGTGGAATTACCATGCGATCTCATCTAAAAGTAGATGAAAAGTATCCATGAGAATCATGTTATGTGTAGTGCCGTGGTACACATATTCAAGAGAAGAAAACAAGTGATGTGTACTCACATGGTTTGTGTGTAATCATTAGGGAGGTGTATGAAGTGGATGTCACTCAAGGGATGATCCTATAAAGAGAAAAAGGGTGAGGTAGGAAAAGAAGTCAACAATAGAATGGTTGAAGATGTAACACATTAAGGGGGTTAGGTTCGGTTTACCCTCAAGTGAGGAAAATGATAGGCACCGATCCATAGGTATGTGTCACGATGTATGGTCCAAGCTAATTAGGAGCAAATTTTCCCCATTTACTTTTCTCTCGCTTTGGTTACTCGTTGATTTTCTTTCAAAACAAGGTCACCGACTGGAAGGTTCATTCATGCACACGTTTGTCATAAGCATGTTTGATATGTTGTTGATAAACATGAAGGTGATCTAAAGCGTTAAGAAGACGTTCTTCTAATAACTCTAGTTGTGCTTAAGAACTCCCGATGAAATTCATCATCAATAAGCATGTCATGGAGAGAAATATGAAGCAAGGGGATCTAGACTTCAAGAGGTATAACATCCTCGATCAGACCAATGAGTGAGAAGGGTGTAGCCACGGTGGAAGTACGAATACTAGTGCAATATGCCTAGAGAGAAAACAAATGTGCATATGCCAATCCTTCCCAAAGATCATCCACCACTTTCATGAGAATTTTATTGAGGGTTTTGTTAGTGGATTTGGCCCGCCACCTGGTCCTGTGGGTAATAAGGTGAGGATAAACTAAGTTGAATGCCAAAGGCGTTGCAAAGTTTTTGTAATGTTTTTCTTTTGAATTATTTGCCATTATCGGTGATGAGGTGATGAGGGACACAAAATAGAAAAATGATGTGATGGTTAATGAACTCCTATATTTTCCCAAATTTCATGGAGATGAGTGGTAAGGCTTCTATGAATTTTGTGTAGTATTTGGTAGCAGCTTATGATCCATTGATGCTGTTGGGAAGAGTGAGGATTGATTTCTCCAACAAGATCCAAACCCCATGGAGAGAAGGGCCAAAGGTCTCAAGTGACCTGTAAAGCATGACTATAATGATGAAGGTTGGAATGTTGTTGACATTTCACGCAAATTTTGATATAGTCGCAAAAATCATGATTAAGTGTCAACCAAGAATAGCCTAGGCGAAGAATATGCTTAGTAATAGCAAGGCCACTAAAGTGACCTCCACATATGCCGTCATGAACCTCCTTGATGGTATAAGGAATCTCAGAACTTGTAAGGCATTATGGGAGAATACCATCAAAGCCACACTTATAGAGGAGTCCTCCCAGATAGTAAAATGGGAGACCCTTTTAAGGAAAGGCACATTGTCCGTTACAAGTGAGATCAAGTGGTAAGATGGAGAGGGATAGGTAGTCGGAGTATTTTTGTACCAAAGGTCTTGTGTGTTCAAAGTGAGGTAGTTCGATAAGGTTAACACAACAAAATTTATAAGAAGGTCTTGGTATGCATTTGATGGTAAAAAATATGTCTGAATTGGTAGGTGAAGCGGGTATTTGGGAAGCGAGGTAGGCCATGGTATCCGCAAATTTATTGGTAGATCGTGGAACGGTTTGAAGTTTATAGTAGTTAAAGGTAGTCAACATGATGTTGACGTAACATTTGTATTCTTGAATTATTTCATTATGACACTGATAAACACCATTGACTTGGTTTACTACCAGTTGAGAATCACTAAAGATATTAATGGACTTAACATCTAAGGCATAGGTAGTCATGAGACCCAATACGAGTGCTTCATATTTGGTGATATTGTTGGTGCATTCAAAGTCGAGTTTAAATGATAAGGGCATGGGTTCACCATCAAGAGGAATGAGGATAACACTAACTCCACCCCCACACCGATACTTGGAACCATCGAATAACAATGTCATTTGGTAAGGTGGTTCATCTAGGGAAAGGGTAGGAATGGATTCATTAGGGAAATCAAAGTTCAAAGATTGATTCCCAAAAAGGGGTGCTTCAACGAGCTGGTCAGCAATGGCCTAGCCCTTGATATATTTTTGGTGGATGAATTTAAGGTCAAGATTAGCTAAAATCATTTTCCATCATGTGGCATGCTGATTTTGATAGGGTTTGGCATACATGAAGTGTAAAGGATCAAGTGTTGGTCACAACATAGGTTTTTGGTTGAGTAGGTAATGATGAATTTGGTGGCAACAAAAATAAGGCTAAGTAAAGTTTTTCAAGGTGAGTGTATCAGGTTTCATAGTCTAGAAGGGTATGGCTTATGTCATAAACTTCCTACTCCCGTGTTTTCATCATGATGAGTGAGCACGGCTCCCAAGAAGTGATCGGTAAATGCCGAGATGTATATATAAAAGGGTTGATCATCTTTACGTGGAATGAGTACGGGTTGTTGGAGAAGGTATTGTTTTAGGACCTCAAAAGCTTTGTGATAATCATCATCCCTTTTAAAAGTGACATCCTTCCTAAGCGAGATGGTGAAATGGTTGACACCGATCGATAATTGTGAAATGAAATGGTGAATGCATTGTAATTTACCTTGCAGGATACGAGTTGTTTGACGTTAGTGGGGTGAGGCATGTCCAAAATAGCCTTGATTTTAGGAGGGTCAACTTCTATACCACGGAGGGAAACAATAAACCCCAGGAGTTTTCCTGAGAGAACCGCGAAGACGCACTTTTTAGGTTAAAGGCGGACACAATATTTAATGAGGCAATCAAATATGGTTTTGAGGATGGTGAGGTGCTCGGCATGACATTTAGATTTGGCTAATAGATCATCCACATAATCGTCTAATATTTGATGCATGATATCATGGAAAATGTAAGTCATAACACGCTGATATGTAGCACTAGCATTTTTAAGGCCAAAAGGCATGAATCGATAGTAGAAGGTCCCCAAAGGGGTAATGAATCCAGATTGTACTGATCTTTTGGGAAAGAAAACTTTGGTTATAACCCGAGAAACCATCCATGAGGGAGAGCATCTCGTGACCCGTGTAAGGTCAACCAACATCAATACCGAGCAAGGGAAAATCATCTTTTGGGTAGGCGAGGTTGAGGTCATGGAAGTCTATACAAAAATAGAGTCCCCCTGTTGCCTTAGTGATGGGGACAATGTTAGAAATCTAACAAGGATAATCAATGGGTAAGATGAAGGAAATGGAAAGAAGGCGCTCAAGCTCCTCTTTGGCAAGAAGGGAAATGCATGGTACATTTTTTGTAGCTTTTGTTTGATAGGTTTGGCATCGGGAATGGTTACGATATTGTGGACCACTATGGTGGGGTCAATACCAGGCATGTCTACATAAGACCAAGAAAAAACATGGTTATGATATCGGAGAAAAGAAGTGATGGCCTCTCTGCTTAGCAAGCAGATCTAAAGATTATCCGATCTTTAGGATGTGCGGGTCATCGTGAGTATGAATGTTGATCTCGATGGTCAATTCATTCAACATGGTTTATGTCTTAGAAGGTAATGACCGATGAATATATGAGTCTTCTTCACCAAGGTAGGTGAGTATGGATTCATCGTTCGACATTGAATGATGTTAATGGTATGTGTGTCATCTTCGATCATCTTAGGGTACAAGAATGGGAGAGTGGAAGGGGCTTTACCTTCACGTTGATAAGTCGAGGCTCCAAGGAAATGGTGTTTATGAAAAGAAAAGTTAGGAGGGATAGATTCGGGATCCATCGGCTCCGCGATGAGAGTGGTGATGAAGGTAGAGAAGGGCTAGGGTCCGGAATGGGTTCAATGTGGGCTTGTTTGGTGGAAGGTTCGGGAAGCCGATACCATCCAATAATTATGTTTTCGGGTGGTACATGGAATAACGATATGGCGGCCTTACTTGTAAAATCCAAAACCAAAACCCTTCCATGCACAATGGTTTAGAAAGGTGTGGAAAAACAGCAATTGGTAAGTGATTGGAAGACAACAGAAAATGGGTGGGGTTGTGATGGTGGTTCTGTGTGTAAGTGGTAGTATTAAGTCCCCATAGGTGAGACTAGTACGAAGATGAGGAGGACCATAAAAGATGCATTCTCCAATACGGTGATCATAGAGAGGGTGTTGGTGAAGGCTCCCATATTCACGCAGAGTAAGGAATGTGTTGAAACTATATAGGAAGTACTCCCCGCAGTGAGGCCGTATGGACGATGTGTCGAGGTCAATGCAGAGGTGTTGTTAATGGATTGGGAAGCTAATGGGTTAACCGGGAGGTTATAGCAGCAGTATTGTATTGGTAGGCATGAGTGTAGGTGTAGGTGAAGAGGTATCGATTATGGAAGTAGATGGCTTAACCGGTATGAGCACATCATCGGGTCGGTAAAGCATGTTGCATGTTTTGAAAGGTGATGGGTTAGCCGGAATGGTATAAGTCCTGTCCTTCATGTTCAAACTTTACACAATGATATAAATTGGAAGGAATGTAACCCATGACACAAATCTATGGTCTACCAAGAAACAAATTATATTGGAATTCCCCCTCCAAAACATAAAACAATTCTGGAACAATGTGAGGGCCCACACGAACATGCAGGATAACAGTTCCTAGTGTAAAGGTGATAGTGTCATTGAATGAATGCAACATGACCGGATGTTTGTTCATGTAATTTTCAGGTATGTTCATTTGAGCAAATGCATGGGATTATTTGATGTTAATGCTAGCGCCTCCAACAATCATCACATGATGTACCTGTATGTCATTAATGTGTATAAAGATGAATAGGGTTTGGGTCCGGGTCATCATTTTGGTATGGCGTGATCTCCGTCTCCGAGAAGCCGAGAGAGGACTTGGTGAGCAAGGTGAGGTGGGGATGAGGGTGGTAATTTGGGTGAGAGAGGCTACATGATGGGGTGTAATAATGAGGCTACGGTGTAGGGTCATTGGTTAAAACCTCAATAAATTGAAGAAACTCCATGAGGGCTTGATATGGGATTCCAAGGTTTGTATGAGGTCGTATAAGGGAATTTTGAGGGAGATTGGTGTAATTGTTTGAGCATGGTGAAATGTGTGATGCCATTAGAAATAGGATATACTGGGCTGCAAATAGTTACTTTAGGTATGGGTACAGATGGTATGTTGGGTATGGGATTGGTTGGTGGGTCAGCTACCTTTTCTTTTCCCTTCTGCACACATGTAGTGACATGTACCATGTTGATTTGAGGGAATTTGTCAAATGAGTGGTTGTAGGGTAAGTGGTATAATAACATGAAGGGAAAAAACCTACTGGAGGAGAAAAACCCTATGAGGTCACTGGGTGCGTAACGACATTTGGGTGGTGGTGTGGCAAGTTCTCTGATGCAAACCATGTTAATTTAAAATTTTGTATGTGGTTCTAGGAGCTGTGAGGGTGGAGGTTGTGGTTGTTGAGTGGGTAGTGTGGGAATGGGTGTAGGTGAAGCAGGGTCCTCGTCAAGAAGGTCATTGTCATCAAAGTTGGTTTTGGGTGGACATAATTGGATAAGGATGGTTTTCAAGGCCTTGCAGTTCTCCACATCATGTCTAGCACACGATGGTATGCGTAAATTTTAGTATCATCAAACCCTTTTGGCTTGGGTTTGAGGGGGTCATAAGGTCTGAGTGGCGGTAATGTGATGACTGAGGTCTCTAGGAGGTTGGCTAAAATCTTGGTATAGGACCCGTTAGTGGATCACAATGAGAAGTGAATTTGGGTTTGGGTGTAGGTGTAGTTGGTTGTCTAGGAATTTTTTTTTGGAAGATCGAATGGGTCGAATGGGTTTAGGCACCGGTGTGGTTTGAGGTATCGATCGGGTTCATTTAGGTAGGGGTATAGTAGATGGATGGGTAGGAGGATGCGAGGTTGTTTTGACTACCCTGTTGTGGGGTAGTGGGGTTTTGTTTTTAGGTTGCACCTTCTTGGGTAAAGGTGATGTGGGTGTATGAGGTCTAGAAGGAAAAGTAGATTCAGGAAGAGGGTGAGTACCCACAGGGGATAACGGGTACTATGAAGGTAGATGACATGGGTCATGTTTGGGGTGTGAGGGACAATGACTCAAGTGTAGTGGGTAGTGAAGAAACAACCAAGGTATCGAGGTATCGGTGGTAAAGTTGTTGTAGGTGTGGCTATGAATAGTGTTGTGTGACCGGGTAGATTAAAGATTTGTGAGGCAAGAATGGTTGGTTGTGTTATTAGGTTATGAATGGGTGAAGTGTACTTGACCTGTTGGGTAGATGAGGTCTTAAGGTAGATGTGGGAAGTGTGGGTGTGATTGATGTGGTAGGGGTAGGAGGTTGACAAGTTTTTTTCTTTGGTTTGGGTATTGGAGTAGGTGTTGTATTGACGTTAGAGGATGTAGCTAAATCCATTTTAATAGGTGGATGAGTAAGGTGGTGGTCGTGTGACCCCTAAAGTGGTAATGGGTTAGTGGAAGTAAATGTTGAGGGTATGGGTTTGGATTTAGGTATAGGTCGGGTTATGGGTAAGGTTGTGGTGCAGGGTGTGAATGGGTATCATGGAAGGGGCCATGACAATAATGGTTATATTTGGTTTGATAGGTGGAAATGTGCATGGGTAGATAGTGGAGGTATCATCGAGGATCTCTGCATTTGTGTTGAGACCAGAAAGTAAGAGGTACCCCATAACAAATCTCTATCCACATAATCTAAGTGATCCACCAAATGTGAGAATGGCACATCCGTGGGTGGAGTTGGTGAGGACATAATGGGTATTCTCGTAAATGTATCTTAGAGACGGGGAATTGGATAGCTTCATCTTTCGTGGTATGAGAGTTGAAATTAAGTCTGTTGGATTTTAGGTAGTAGATGGAGAATGTTCACGAGAGGGAAAGGTATCTCTACTGGGTCTATGATGGTGGAAGAGATGATGGGAGTTCCTATATAAGTGGAGGAACGGATAGGTGCTCTTCTATAGGTAGAGGAGGTAATGGGTGCTCCTCTGTGGTGGAGGAGGTGTTGTAGGTAAAGGTTCCCTAAGTGGAGAAGCTAGGGGTGAGATGGTCTCAATGTAGGAGATGAAGGGTTGTATTCTATTGGTGAAGGAATAGTGATGATTGATTCTTATATAAAAGGAGGATTTTGGGTTAGGATTTCCTCGATGGAAGGGATGTGAAGTGATTGAGATGTGAGGTACCTCGTTAAAGATTTCATGAACCTCACGAGTATGGGTATCATGAGTGGATGTCTCACCGCTTGATCGATGAAGGGGCATGATTGGGAAATGGTTTTTTAAATATTTGTAGATTTTGGTTAGGGGCAACGTTGGGATTATTCATAGCTAACTCACCTTTCTCGAGCATTTCCTGGATAATGTTCTTAAAAGTGATGCAGTTTCCATCACTATGACCCTTCACTCGGTGATAATTATAGAAATCTTGTTCCTTATACCACGATGGCATGGGGGCGAGCAGGGTCAAAACCAGTGTGTGGTTTTATGGGTTGCAGGGGTGATGGTGCCAGCTTTGATAAGATTTTCTAAAATAGAAGAGTAAGGTTCCCCAATTGTGGTATATTTTCACTACTCTTGTCTGAATCGAAAAGCCTATACAGGTGATAGATTAGATGAAGGTGTAGCTTGATTAGATGGATGAGTCACCCAATTTGAGTACCACTGTGTTTGCGGTACCTTTAGCCTTTAAATAATTGGTTGGCGGTTTGGAAGAAGAAGAAGTTTCAATCGACTTGAATGCCAAATTATTATTTCGTAATTGGATTTTCTTCTCTTCGATAGCCCGAATTTCTAGTTTTCGTGCCATAGTAAATGCCTCATCGAATGTTCTCAAAGTTTGGACCTACAAGGTCAAGGAGTTATGTCTAGAACAAGCTCGTGTGAAGAGCTCGATGAGTTCAGTTTGTGGCAGTTGAAAGGTAAGTTGGTTGATCAGGATGCACCAAATGAGCGAAAAAAAATCTATGATAGATTCATCCTCATATTGACGTGTGGAATATAGATCATTCATGGTAACTTTCTTGGCGATGTTGATAGAAAAATGATCCAAAAAGCTTGGGCTACCTGATTGAATGAAAATATGGAGTGCTTTGGTAACCCACTATATCAATCTAATGCTAGTGTAGTGAGGACATGGGAAAAGTTCTCAAAAGTAAGGCATCATCATTAGCAATCGATAACATCCATGTTTAAACGAGTGCAAATGCTATTGTGGGTCTTCCTTACTATTGAAGCGGTTGAATTTAGGCATTTCCCAATGCACAAGGTATGAACAGATGGGAATGGATGGGTGAATAGGCTCGTTGCAAATCTCATCATAAGTGAGAGTGTTATGGGAGCTGGAAACCAATGCCTCCAGTGTTTGCATCTTATCCATCATCAATCTAATTAGGTCATGTGGTGGGTTGTGACGATTAGATGCCTCTTATGGTGTAAGAAGGTTGGTGTTGGGTGTATAATGGGTGGGGCATTCCAGGTTTATGGGGCTGCCATGTAAGGTGGTGGAGAAGAACACAATGAAATAGGGGTACGCACCGGAATGAACAATAGATGAAACAAGTGGTTGTTGGTAGTACATGTATGTGGGGAGGAAGGGTCGTGGTAACCCTAGTTGCAATAGGGGTTAGTGATTGAGGAATGGAAAAAACTACGTTCCGAAATGGGTTAGGGGTCACTTATACTGGAGGTGGGAACGTAGCTACGGGTACATATGAGACATTAAGGGTAGATGAGGTCATGTTTGGGGTAGTTTCCGAGAGTATGGTAGGTGTAATGGGTGCTACAGAGGTAACAGATTTGGTAGTCATAGCGGATATAAGACCTAATTGTGAAATGATTGGAGGTAAAGTGAAAATGGGCAACATTGAACCAGATGGAACCGATGCAGAAGTGGGTGTGAGAGTTATGGAAATAGATACGGGCATGCCATATATCAACTGACTCAAGGCATCTCAGGTGGATGAGTGGGAGAGGTAAAACTGTAAGGCTATAAGATTTTGGTCAAGGAGTCGTGCAAATTCCTCGTCTCCGGTAGTGATATTGGTAGGTTGGATGGGATCCATGGCTTGTGATAAAATAGAGGGTGGTGAAGGACTAGGTGGAAGTGGTTGGCGGCGGCATGGAACACGGAGTGTTCGCTTTTCTTTGGGTCAATACCATGTGAATCAAGAAGGGTCATGTGGGGTTGCTTCTCTGTAAATAATACAAAAACAAAGTAGGAACAGGTGAATCTGGTGATAAATAAGAATGGATGAAGTAATAAATGGTAGGTGGAATGTGAGATAGGTTAACTGATGCCAGTTAGGGAAAACATATGGCCAAGGGGTAACCACCGCGATCACTTTGTAGAAATGGATAGTGAGTAAACAATGAGGCGTAAACAAGAATCGACAAAAATGCCAAATGGGATGTGTAAGATGTCAAAGGGAAAACAATGACTGTGACAGAGACTGTGAAAGTGGAAATAAGTGAATTGAAATTATCCTTTCGAGTAGGTGAGCAAAAGGACACGTCAGAATCGATGCGCGGTTGTATTCAACCGATGGCGATGAGATAACCAATGATGCTCACCGTGAAATTGAAACAATGATGAGGAAATGTTGTTGTGAGTTAAAATTTGATGTAGAATCAGACCCAAAATTTTGGGAATTATGTTAATATGGCCCGAGTGCACACTCAGGTGAAGCCAGAATACACCAGCTATGATGAGGAGCATGCAAGGATAAACAGAAAGTGATGAACGTGATCTTTCACCTCAAAATGCAAGTCAAGCAGATCCACTAAGAAAAATGTTCCTAGAGTGCCTATTCTATTACGTTTGTTCGTATTATGCTATTTAGGGACTGACACATGAATTTGAAATAGTGTTTTGGTGAGGATGGCTTCCTACGAAGAAGAGATCTAAAGGGTGAGGTTTTAGGTTTTTTATGGTGGGGGTGGGCTTCATTCTGAAGTATGACTCGACAGAGCAGTGAGATGGGTGCCCATTGTGTTGTGATCATGTGATCACCTACAACTTCTTCTAGGTAAGATGTTGTTTAAGAATGTATGTATTTTCAATTTTTTGAGGTTTGGTAAGACTCAGAGAAAGAGAAAAGGATAGAGGTGCTTTTCTATGATTCATTTGTCAACCATCAACTGGTAATGACTTCCAGTGTATAGGTTGCCCTCAATTAATGTGAGCTAATGTAGAAAATCAGAATGGAATGCAATGATTTTAAGCCCAAATCGAAAATGGAATTCAATGACACAATAAGAGGAATAGGAGAAAGTATGATCTTTCACTAATGCAATGCTAATGAAAGGGAAGAAATGTTCGTTTTAAGCACCAAAGTATGATTACTTTTGGACAATAGAAGAAAAGATGATTCCAAGGGGAGAAATTTAAATGTAAGAACCTTTTGGAGAGGAAACAAACATGTAAATTTTCACCTAGAAATGAATGAATGCAAGGAACCCCAAATGGGTTCCACCGGGCATGCCAAAATGTTTCTACTTTTTTCTTAGATTGTTTCTTTGAATCATTTTCGAAATAGATAGGGTAACGGGCATAGGAGGAATACCTTTTCAAATGTTGGTTGATGGGTTTTGCATGCGTATGACTTCGAATCCACATCCGATCATGAGAGCTTCCTTTTGGATAGGAGGAACTACCTGTAATGAAAAAAAGACCACCAAAAAGTATTAAACAATATGGGCGGTGAACTACCTAGCATTAGCTAGATCCGAGAAGTATGATACTTCATGATGGTGTAAGTCCACTTTTTAAAAAAATAATGCTAAAAACAAGGTAACTCCTATTGTTATTTTAAAATGCTTTAGGTATCTCACTTAAAAACAAAATAAGAACTACATATAATCTAATAGGCTAAGCTAGAATATAATCCACAAGTCAAAGGGTTGGTTCTGGTATTGTAGGTTTGTTAAAGGTCTCGGGTAGGTCACAGGTGAGTGAGGGTGACGTAAAATTATCTAGGTAGGTCTGTCCAAGGTTGTATGGGAAAAACAGAGACCGGCGTCGCTATCGGGGTGATTTGACCGTGGTTAGGTATAACCGTGTCTTTGGTTATTGTGAAATATGGGAATATCACAAACGGGTTTTGGTCGTCCTTGTGATTGCACAAAGGATTCTTGTTAGTTGGGACAAGGTAATGGGTCACCTGGAGTAGGTTTTAGTAAGGCTTTTCTTGGTCTACGAGGTGTAAAAATTTTGAGATAGTCACTAGTGAGCAAGACGAACAATGGGTGAAAAATAATGATGTAAGGAAATAACCAGAAAGTATGATGTTACACTTACTTGGATTTCATTTTTGAAAGTTTCTATGTGAAGGATGGAGGTGCTGATGGTGAGCTTGAAGGATGTAAGTGATCACCAATTTAATAAAATCTTCTGCATGGACTCGCATACACACTCCTCTTTGCTTGGAGAGATAAGATCGTGGTTGGGATGGCTCTGAGAAGATGTTCAACCTTCTTCCTTAGATGTGAGTTCTTGCTAGAATTGGCTCTCTAAAGATGTGTTATCTCGCTAAGATGTGTTCTTTCTTACAACCTCTTTTTCTTAATTTTTTTCCAACCTTGGGAATAAGGTCCTTTTGAGGTTAAAAGGGTAACCGACAATGTCTGGATTAATCGGCGACGATTAGGGATAACCGACGTCGGTCGAAGGTGGGATTTTCTAGGTTTGCTAAACTTATTGAGATCCTCCTAATTTCCTTGGATCTCATTTCTTTATCCTACGATTAGATTGGGAGCTTCTTGTGAGCATGCGGGAATGTGGTTAGAGGGAATGTAGGCATTGATTTTTAGGGTTTGGGTTAGTCTTAGTTAGTTATGGTAACTTGCTAAGAATAGGTCTTAGGTTGAGTTGGCTTTAGTGAGGTGTCGAAGTGAACTATATGTGGGGATATTATTCAAATAAGATATTTAAATAATAAATATGGTGAGGATAAGGCATTAATTTAATTAAATTAATTAAATTGATAAATGTGGGGTGAGGGGGTCACGGCTATGTAAATGTGATAAAGGGTATTTTATGTCTCGAGGGACAAAGGGGGAGTGTGACCTAAATTTGGTGTCTACAAGGAGATACAATTTTACATTCCCTTCTTCTATGGCTACACATATTCCAATATTTGGAGGAGTTTTGGACAAGGGGAAAGTGTACAAGATTTTGGTCTCACATCAGGGAGTGGCACGGGACAAAGTATCGATGGTTAGGCACCGTCACAGACCGTCGATGCACATTTTAGTGGTACCATGGGGGCACTTGGCACAGCTCCTATAGGCCCTATTGGACCTAGTGGTTCTGGTGGATGTGGTGGATCATGAGGTACATGACCCATTGGACCTGGTGGATCAGCGGTGGAGGAAACACAAGAGGGAACCAAGGCTCTGGTTCAGGAAAAGGACCCCAGCCACCACCTCAAGTTTTCTTTGAAATGTCTCTACACTTACCAAATTACAAGGGCATTGAGGATGCTACAGAACATGTTCACAAGTGTGAACTACTATGGCGTGTGAAAGGTATCACAACCCCAAAATGAAAGGCTAGTCAATTTATAACCATGTTGTAAGGGCGCGCGCATAGCTGGTATAGAAAGTATGATCCTCATCAAATAGTGGTGGATTACACTACCTTAAAGAATGCATTCTTGGAAGATTTCCACATTCCTGAGTTTAATAAAAAAAGCATTAGCACTTTGAAGGAGATACACCAAGGAATGGCAGAAAGTGTGCGGGAATATGATGCATGCTTTAAGACTCTCTTGTCTAAATTATCATATGATATACATCCTTCTCAACATGCACAAAGTGGTTGTCGAGGATTGATCACCCCTTTTAGACGTGCCCTATCTCATAATACTTTCACAGATCCACATGAAGCATTGGAGGCTGCCTTGCATGTTGAAGCCATTAGTAGTATTGATATTGGCATTATCCCATTCTTGGAGGCTCAGATTGCTACTATTACTAAACAATTGGAAAAGCTATCGTGTGAACTTGGTCCACGAAACTCCTAGTGGTTTGTGGTGCACTGATTTTGAGATAGAAAGGCACGTTAAGGATAATTTCCCCAGGATTATACGCACTCTAACATTAGATTGTTAAATATGTTTGGGGACCATGATGCCAATAGATGTCCCTTGCTATCGTGTGTGATCAAAAAGAATGTATCCTGTTATTGCAATATTTGCACCTCCACAACCCATGATACTAAAGATTGTAGGCTCATTGATCAGATACATGAGGCCATTGATCATGGGGTGCACCAAACCAGCATTGCCAGTAGTTCTAAAAATGATGATCACCGTTATGAGGAGCACATAGATGGAGGCACACAAGGAAGAGGTTTTCGAGGAGGATTCCATGGATGAGGTAACCACGGAGGAAGGAGTGAGTTCCCGCGAGGGACATGTTTCAACTGTGGATCTATAGAACATTACAAGTGTGAGTGCCTGGACTTGTTGTAGTGCTCATGGTGCGGAAAGAAGCATAAGTATGAGGAGTTCCCGAGTTATATGAGCATATGAATCAGCAGCACCAAAAGGACAAAGGCACTACGATGGTCAGCATCAAGAAGGCAAACATATAATGGATGCCTCAAGTAACACAGGATGAAGGTTTGGAGCCTGTTTTGGTAACAACAAGGGTAGAAGCCACGCACGCAAGAGAGATACCAAGATAGAAGAGCCTCGTTTCAAGAGAAGAGGTCATTCATGGAAAGTACCCAGACCCCGTGCATCAGAAGGAGATATATTAGGACACCATGGATGTTATTCAAAGCTTACAAGGGGAGATCTAGTGTCTAAAGGAGCAATCTAGGAGGGAGGAATAAGGAAGGAGGATTAAGGCGTAGAAAGATGACCTGGATGAGGTCAAGGAGGTGTGCAAAATGCTAAGGTAGGAGAACATCATTCCTTTGCTAGGATCCTTGTTGAGAGAGAAGGTACCATGCATTGGAGAAGAGCACGAGAGGTAGGTCTTGCACGTGAACCTTCCCCCTCACAACCTCGACTATGAAAAAGAGATTACATTGAATGCAGTTGTGGATGGATGGCTCCTTAGCAATATACTCATTGACACTAGCGTGGAGGTTAATGTTTTGACCTTGAATGCATGACATCGATATGGGGAGACTGTGTTTATAGCCATCCTCAAATGTGCTATATATGGAAAAAAAAAGACTAAGGAAATGCCCATCGGTGTCTTAAAGGATGTAACTATTACTATCTAAGGAGCCAAGTTTATTGGGGACTTCGAATTCATGGCACTCACCGAGGCGATAATTTTCCAAAGCACTACTTCAGCGCCCTTGGTGTTACAAGAACAATACGGACCTCCGAATCAACAAAGGGTACATCAGTTTTGAGAAAAAAGAGGATCGGGTCATTATACCCTAGTTGATGGGAAGTCGGTGTCCTACATTGAATCTTTGGGAGAAGAGGTTTTAGAAAAGATTTATGTGCGCTCAATCAGAGACCTAAGATGGTACACCCTATTAATGGGGTTATCTAGTTTGAGGATGCTCAGTCAGTGAGTGATACCACCAGCCTGACATGTGACAATTGGGTGCATGGGACTTACAAATTAATGGGATGGTAGTTGAGAGGATCGGTGACCAAGGTAACTAAGGCATGCATGGTTCAACACCTTGAGGTAAAATAATTTCCCAATTACTTGAAGGATGTTCCATGAGATCTTTCTGTAGGAGATAGAAGCTCAATGGAAAAATGAAAAGGAATGAAGGGAGATGTTGAGTTACATCTTGCTTGGCACAACAGCTCATTGGTGGGCCATGCATCAAGAGAGCCTTTTAGAATGGCGTGAGGTAAGAATTTCTCTCTTTGTCAGATTTTCTAGAAGTAATATACCCACCGTCATCAAGGAGTACCATGGGAAGGAGCCCGCCTATTTCCATATCTAGGAGTGTGAATGGAGTCCGGAGAGAAGGTTTGGAAGCCTTGCCACCATCCCTTTGGATGTACAAGTTGTATTCTACACTTGTAGGGTTATGCGCGTGTATGGTATATTCATTCGAAGACACGCCTCCAAACAAGGAATTGGTAAGAGCTTACGGCTGATATTATTCAAGCCTTTGAGTATCGGAGTACCAAACCATCGGTTGATAAGGCCTTGCAAGGTATCAAGCACCTTATAATGGGGGATAGTGCCATAATGGAAGATAGGCTATTGGAACTACTAGGTGAACTAGGATTAGAGGCACACTTTGAAGAGATTGAAGAAATAGAAGAGTTATAGCTTGAGCGCACGTGTTTGGAAAAGGAAAAGGGAAAGTTAGTATATGTGATTGATGGAGAGGAATCAAGATTTTAGATGTTAGCCATTATGTGGGGACACATGAAGTAGTGGGCAGTGCAGATGCTCGCGTGCGTGCCTACCATGAGCCTTTAAAGACAAAGAAGGTTAACATCGGTTCAGGAGAAGAACCTAAGGAAGCTATTATTGGGGATTATTGGATGGAGAAGGAAGTATCAAAGATCATTGATCTCATTACAAAATTTGAGGATTTATTCCCACGTGGGTACCATGAGCTAAAAGGTGTCCACCATTCCTTGGGGAGATGAGGATAAAACTGAAGGAAGGTGCGTGCCTGATTAGAAAAAGGCCCTACCGGATGAATCCCAACTTACGCATGAAGGTTAAGGAGGAGATAGACAAGATGATAGCTTCTGGGATCATTGAGGCAGTAGAAGAATCAAAATGGATAAGTCCGATGGTAATTACCATCAAGAAGGATGGGTGGATTAGAATTTGTGTCGATTATAGGGAATTGAATGCATTTTGTGTCATTAATCCATTTCCAACCCCCTTCACTGAATAAATTATGGAAGGAGTTGGTGGGCGCGAAATCTATTCCTTTATGGATGTATTTTTCAGATACAACCAAGTCTGGATTGCAAAGGAGGACTAGGAGAAGACAACTTTCGCCACCGAGTGGGGAAGTTTTACATATACGATCATGCCCTTTGGGTTAAAAAATGTGCCTCTATCTTTTTGCGCATAGTGGTGCAAGCATTCCAAGACTTCATTCATAAGTTTCTTTAGGTTTACTTGGATGATTAGACAGTATATGGTCTAGTTAAGGACCATTGTGACAACTTGAGATTAATGTTTGAAAGGTGTAGGCAGTTGAGGATATCCCTCAAAATTAATAAGTGTGTCTTTGCTACACCCTTTAGGACTTTATTGGGGCATATCATATGTAAGGAGGGCTTGCTAGTAGATCCCACTAAGGTTGTAGTTATTGTGGGGTTAAGGGAACCTACTAGCCAGAGCACAGTGCATGGATTCCTTGGGCATACGGGATATTATAGAAAATTCATTAAGGGGTATGCCAAGATCACCGTGCCTTTAGAGGAGCTGCTTAGACAAAAAAATACCTTCCATTGGGGAAAGGAGTAGCAAACGACATTTGATACATTAAAATATAGGCTTATTACCACACTTATTTTGTTATTTCCCACTTGGGACAAGCCCGTCCATGTCCATGTAGATGCCTCAAGAACCACCATTGGAGCAGTACTTACACAACTAGGTGAGGGGATTATTGATCATCCTCTCTATTTCATGAAGCAGGAAGTTAACACTAGTAGAGTAGAATTATACCACAACCAAGCGTGAGGCATTCTCAATGATCTATGTGTTTTTAAAAATTTGACAAGATCTTAGAAACACCCTTTGTATTCTAAACTGACCATATGGCATTAAAGTATTTAGTAAACAAGATCATTCTTCAAGGGCGCATGTTGATGGGTGTTGTTCTTTCAAGAGTTTGAGTTCACCATTGTAGTGAAGCTCAAAAAAGCAATTGTGGACCTGATCATCTATCAAGAATTGATTCAGGAGAGGATGTGCAAAGTATTGAGGAAACAATACCAAATGCATAACTATTTAGATTATGACACACGCCTCATAATTGGAGGAGATTGTTGTATTTTTAAAATAAGGTGTGGCGCTGGATGGAATGAGGGCATTGGAGAAGAAGCAATTGGCCATATGCGTCACACCCTACATGTTGATTAGTGGAGACTTATACAAATTGGGACGTGATGAATTTTTTCCCAGATGTGTGTTAGAACATGAGTGCATGGCCTTCATGGAGAAAACACACAAAGGAAGTGTGGGTGGGCATTACACAGGTGATGCCACCATGCGCAAGATTTTAATGGAAGGTTTATGGTGGGAAACCTTATACATGGATTGTAGAGATTATTGTAAAGCATGTGACCACTGTCAGTGCATTGGCAAACCAGGAAGGAGAGATGAAATGCCTTTGTGTCCTATTCCTAGTGCGGAGCCTTTTGAAAAGTGGGTGATAGACTTTGTAGGACCTATTACACCGGAAACACATAGGACTGGGTCACATTATGTCATCACTTACATGGATTATCTCACAAGGTGGGCAGAAGCATCCCCAACTAAAGATTACACGGTAGCAAGACAATGACAAGGTTCCTATGGGAGAAAATTATCACAAGGTATGGATGCCCTTTGAGTTTGACTAGTGATAGGGGTACGCATTTTCTAAATGAGACCATGAGGATCCTACTATCTGAGTTCATGGTGGCTCATCATAAGACTACACCCTATCACCCACAAGAAAATGGAACCGCAGAAGCATTCAACAAAATACTAAGTCATACCTTGACCAAAATCTGTGATGTTGGAAGACAGAATGGGATGATAAGGTATCAACAATTTTATGGGCTTATAGGACTACGTATAAAAGACTAAATAAAGCCACACCTTTTCAATTGGTGTTTGGCATGGAATCTATTTTTCTAGTTGAATTTATGTTACCTTCTCTATGAATAGAACACGTAGGAGGATTAGCCCAGATGATGAACAAGCGCACTTGAATGATAGAATTGATGAAATAATGAAACTAGATGAGAGATGATTACTTTCCCATTGGATCCAAACAATGGAAAAGGCAAAGCAAAAGGCTTGGCATGATCGCCATATTAGAAATAAGAAGTTTGAGGTTGGGCAGATGGTGTTACTAGTATGATTCTAAATTTTGTGCCATCATGGGAAGTTGAAAGTCCATTGGTTAGTTCCCGATCACGAAAACCAAATTTAACTAGCAATTGTGTACACACATTTTCTTGCTTTGTATTGATTTTTGATGTAAAAATTGTGCATTATTTCTTTTTGTATTTTTAATAAAAGAATAAAAACTGCAAGTACTATGTAAATACTGAAAGAAATGAAGAGGAATTCACCAAAGACGTGACGCAAGAATTGATAACGGAGTTCGACGCTTGAGACCTACATCTTCAGGTGCGGTTTAATGGGACCGATCTATTAGAATCTTGAAAATAATCCTTTACAAATAATTCTACAAAATTCTGACCTTCTCACAGTCTTCCTCTGTCGAAAATAACAGGGGTTACTTTTTACATCTCCTTCAAACTCCACTCCTAGCTCAAGATATGAGCATTACAATATTAGTACACAGTCCCGAATGCATTACAAATAGAATATCACCCTTTTTATATTGTTTATGCACCTCCTAGCATGCCGGCTGGGTGCTTATCTTTTTACTCAGCCCACCCGAGTTCCATTCTCCTCCTTTGTTTTTAGTTTATCCTTTTGGGATTATAATCCCACATTAGGCGCATGAAAACTTGGTCAACACTTTATATATTTGGTGGGTGTGGTTGTTGAGTGGCTTAAAAGCCGCCTAAGCCTATGTGGAGGGCGCTGTAGATAGGGCGCATTGCATTGGGGTTAGCGCATGGTTTAGTTTTGGCTGCCAACAATCCCACCATATGCACATGGTACAATGACGATGATTCTGATATGCGTGGAAAGTGGAATATATAATGCGTTGAATAGTTTGAGAAATGTGGCGTGGAAAATTGCAAAGTGGGTAATTTAAATAATACAAACCCAATGTCCCACATGCATGGCGCAAAAGGAAATATAGAGGTTTATATACACAATTTGGTTGAATGGTTGAATGAGAAGGAGGCGAGGCACCCCTCCATAATCGAGTGTGTCGAACCTGGCTGAGGGCCCCCAGCCAGTAAATAGCGGGGTCCATTTGTCCGAGAACAAGTGTCCAAGACCAGCGTTCCAAAACCCATTTTTTAATACGTCACACAATTCGTCCATGTGTCACAATATGATCGCAACACTTGGCGAGCGTGCACATGTCGAACCTGCACAAAACTCCAAATTTCGATTGCCCAAAATTTCGAGTGGCTATAACTTTTTGCAAACGAGCTCCGTTTTCTACAAGCAAACCGTCGTCGATTCGTATAATTTTTCTCCATGCTTTAAAAATGACTGCAACAATTTCTAAGAAGATCTTAGATCAGTGTTTCTCAGTGAGGATCCTCTGGATCAGTTCCCTAAAAAATCTCATACATCCTTGATTCGAGCGTGTGCGATTCAAGTGCTCGATGGAACAAAGTTTCTGGACACTTCAATAAAGCATAGGTTGAAGCCCTACTATAAATAATTCTTCTTGGTGTTTGTAAATAAGGTAGTTTTTCTAGTTAGTTTATAATTTTTATGCATTTTCCTTTCCTTGTGTTTCCTTTCATGTTTTTTTGGTTTTGCGCCTGAGCACCGGTAACCTTATTGCTATTTTTGGAGAACTTATGAGTGTGCAAAGGACCACGCATAATTTAAGTGTGGGGTGGAGAAAAGTGAAGAAGCGCATGATTAAAAATACTAAGGAAGTTGTGTTGAGGATTCTTGTTGAGTAGCCCAGTTAAAAAGAGATGAAGAGAAAAGATAGAATGGTTGGTGTCAGGGTAAAGGTACTCGTAGATCGCATGTACAAAGGAAAAATAAGTGAATTTAAAGCAACACGAGGTAGGAGATAACAATAATGTGGATAGAGGAAGTTCCTTCGACGTGGGTTGAGCGCGCATAAGAGTATCCTGTCAATTTGGTTTCACTACGTGCCGAAAGGTTAGAGGATTTTTCACGTAGGAAGGGCGTGTGAGTGAAGGTGCTGAAGAAAAGTTTTGTTTTAAAAGACACATTAAATGAACAAATTACGGGGTAGGTAAAGTAGCATTTAATGACCAAAAAAAGGAAAAACTATAAATAGAGGGTCGGGGCACTCTCATTTTACTTTGCGAAAATGAAGAGTTGGAGATATAAGCGAAAGATATAAGCTAGGGATTTTTCAGATTCGATCAAAGAGAAGATTTGTGTGATAAAAAAATTAAAGAGCTAGTTTGAGATTGTGAACCAGAAGGAAGGAATTACACGGGCATGGAACGAAGTGAAAAGATGTTGTCTTATGAAGAATTTATCGAAGTTAGGGTTCAACAAACTAGGGAATGTGTTTAGGATATTTTTATGATGGATCTGAGATTGAAGGTTGGGAGATGGAAGGGAAAAGCGAAGGCTAAACAACCAGAACCCGAGGTGGAAAAAAATGAAGAATGGTATATAGAAATGTAGTACCCTGATGGAGTGATGATGGGGAAGGAATGGGAATCCCATTTGAGAATCATACAAGTTAGTGACTCTAATCACCGCACCAGCACTATAGAGAAGGAAATGAAATTAGAATTGGTATGCCCAAACAATAAGTGAACACCTAAAGGGTTTCCTATCTACAATGATGAGGTGAAGGTCAAGCTGGTGAAGGTAGGGTTGTTATAACTCTATGAGTTGCCTTATTTTGGGAAGCTGGATCGCTTGTACCAATGGTTAATGTCTCGAGTGCACGAAGAGTACTTCCACTTTGTTGGGTGCAAGATGCACGTAACTCTCATTTGATTTCACACTTTACAGTGCTGCATATGCGAGGAGATAACACAGGAAGATGACCTTAGCGATAAGGAAGCTATTCAGAGACCATCATAGAGTATACTGCAAGAAAGGGTCATGATATTATGACATCTCGGACATAGGGGACCCGATTATGAAGATGGCCGCACACATGGTAACAAATCTGAATGGCCAAGAAAGGTGGGCAAGTCAAAAGCCATGGCTATATGTCTGTTTGGGAGATTACGGAGGGGACTATTTATAACTTGTCCACATACATTGCTTGAGGAAATTGTAAAGTGTGCAAAGGAATGGGACAAGATCCTCTTTGGAAATGTCCCACTCACCATAGTATCTACGAAATTGGAGTGTCGAGATACACCAAATAAGTTTGTGTGGGAGTACCTAGGTAGACCCTTTTCCCACGAAGAGGTTTTGTTATCACCGAATCACAGCACCCTTATGTTTCCATAAGTGCATATACTTGAACTTACGGTGTGATTGGATAACATGGGTACTATATCCAAGTTGTGGGACTTGCTTACTTGAGATAGACCTCCTGGAGAAAGTCTGGTTCCTGCTCCTAAACTACCTACCACAATCTACTCTAATGCAGGGAAAGTAACTATCCTAATCTAAATTTCCAAGGGACCAAAGAGAGAGAATGCATAAAATGAAAGCATACACTAAAGCGGTGATACACCGGAAAAGGAGGATGTGAGAGTAGTCTCCTAATGTGTGAAATACAGAGGCAAAGTGCACACTAGAAGAGGTGATGACAGGTTCTCCATAATCGAGCAAAATGCATTCACAACAATATTCCAAGAATACACAATGATAATGAATCCTCAAGCAAGAACATAATAGTAGACACAATATTCTTGTAGAAAGATTAAAGGGGGCAAGAAGAATGCAAGAAAACACAAAGGGGAAGATACATCCACAAACCGATATTTTATTGCTTCATGATATGCATACCATTCACCTATTACAAGATAAGGGCCTGATCACCATGCAAGGAGTCCCCTACAAGGGCCTATGACACATTGGCTTCACAAAGAAATTTTGACAGAGCTTTGCTATCTGAAAAAACTCTCCCTTTACAATGAGCCCAACACTCCAATTTATAGAAAAATGAGAAGGGAAAGAGAAGGGAAAATGGAAATCCCGAAATCTGTCCTTCAACCACCTATAAGAGGCATTAAATGGAGTAAAATGATTATATATTACTTGCAAAAGGCTCCCCATACTGTCCCATGTGCTGCAGCAGAGAAAGAATGATGACCATGCCTCTTAATTGCACTCCCAACCACCAAATGAAACACTGTTGTGAACCCAGCCACGTTTTCTTAAAAATATCAATCAATCTCTCATCAAATCCAAAATTTCTTGATTGTTGTGCGTCGGGCTCGAGCCACAATTCCAACGGTACCATATTTGTGTGATTTCGTTGATAAATGCAAAAGTTATGGCCTTCGAGTCTTTGTGGCTATTTTGGGTCTAGCAAGGGTTTTCTCATTTGGCGGGAATGAGCATTAAGCGACTGGAACCGAATATTTTTATCTTATTTAAATATATCTACCATCATCGGAGCTCGAGTTAAAGTTATGGCCGTTTGAAGTTTCACGGTCAAACGTTGACTTTTGTTCTTTTCCTTTAGCCGCTTCGGCTTTTTCGTCCCTCGCATACCTTTGTCCCAGGTGCCCAGGATGAAAATCTCCCGCTTCGGCCGGTTCGGGCTCCCTTGTTCCTGTTTGCGGAAAAGACACGTGGTGAGATTCCATTCACTCTTGGCTCTTTCGGCTTTTCGCGTCCTCCGCGTATTTTTGGCCCGGATGTCCCAAGATGAAAGTCCTGCTTCTGGTTTACCGAACCGGCCGGTTCGTGTCCTCTACGCACTTTTGTCCCAAATGTCCTAGAAGCGCTGCGACAAATTTCTCTCGAACCACCACGAAATTGGTGACTTGCGCCAAACCAGCCGATCCGCATCCCACACGTCCCGCGTCCCGATGCCTTTGCTCTGCAGACTACCCGGCACCTTTCGGCCGATTCGCGCCCAGATGTCCCTCATGTCCCGACTGTTGCGAGGACTAGGACTTAGCCATTTTCATTATTTTCCTGCCCAAGCTTGTTTTCTATAACTTTTTCACATTTTAAAACTTGCTGGGTTTTCCTCTTGGACAGGAGAGTTAGAAAGAAGCCGAGGGGACCCCAGAAACATGATTTTTTGCCTTGAATCAATATAATTGCTTGGGACTAAAGAATTTGATGCATGTTATCAAAATTACCTTGAGGGGTGAATTTTGGATAACAGGTTTGAAAAGTATGCATGTGATCTGATGATGGCTCCCCACAAAGCACGGCTCGAAAAATGGAATACACATTTGAGAAATGCATTTGGGGCGGAGTGGAGGATCCCAAACCACTCTCGGGAAGCCACACAAGGAGAAGCCGAGTTCACAATGTACCAACACTATTTCTTGGTAGGTTCAAACTTGTTGATGAATCATGGAGTCCTTTGTGCAAGTTCCCTTTCACGTTCACGCCCAGTACTTCTAAGAGGGAGTGAACATATTTAAAGAATAAAAAGATATGGTGGAGTTGGGAAAGTTTGACAAGGAACACAAGGATATGAGGAAGAAAGTGAACTATCTTGGAGTTAAGTGCGCAAACGTGGAGAAGTACGTGTCACACAAGATCCACATGACTAGACCAATAACACTTCCTATTCTTTGGAGGATCCGTGGCACGTGTATATGTGCACATAAGGCTGAAATTTTAAAATGGCACGTACTTGGTGGATGAGATCTCCATACCTGAAGACCCCTTGGGAATGAAGAATCCAGTGTCTAAGAAGAGGGGCAGAGGAGAGGAAGGAGCACCAAGTGTACCAACTACTCAGACAATGAGCATGCCTTCTACGAGCGCAAAGCCAAGCACCTATGTTCGAGAGGAAGAAGTCCCTAGTAAAGAAGAAGACACCACAAGTAGAAGTACCCGAACAACCCACCACCTTGGAGGAGTCACAAGAGGAAGAAGAGAAGGCAAAATCTCTTGACCAGAAGCAACCTCTCAAGAAGAAGCAGAAGGTAGATGAAGAAGCTGACTCGGAGGTGACCGACAGCTTGGAGAGATATCTGGGAGAAGGAGAGGATGAGAGTGAAGGAGGTGGCGATGAGGAGAAAGAGCCAGAAAAAGACAAGGAACCTTTGGAACCTCGCATAGTTAGTATCTATGACTTAGAGGAGGAGAGTGGAAAAGAAAATCAAACTTTCATATTCACGTGGCGGAAAGGCACACAAGGAGATGAAGGCACTGAAGATACAAGGGCAGATGAGAGGGATGCTAAGGGACAAAGAGCCATAGATTTTACAAAGGAGTAGATAACCGAAGTGGCAGAGTGAGAAGTGAAGAATATGCTCAAGATCCTTGTAGACCAGGAATTAGAGTGGAGCGCAGACATAGTGCTAAAAGAAGGGAGGAAAGAGAGCGGTGCGAAAGGGACATGATAGCTCAGAGGCCCCGCTCTAACATTGAACTTCCCCAAAGGTGCGTACTTGGATAGAAGACCTTTGGATGTAGAACAAAGGTAGATAATGGGCTATGTGGATGACTCAAGGAAGGTGCTATGTGCACGATTCCAGAGCACGGTACCCACCAAAAGACTTATAGCCATGGGATCGTTCGAGAAGGATGGCATGTACCCTAGGACCAAGAAGATGATTTCTTGGGCATTTCAATCCCACGTCAACAAGCTAGACTTTGAAGTCTACCAAAAGGCACTTATCACGCTGCTAGAGTCTAAGGGAGACAACCCCTTAGTGAATTCCCAGGAGCTCTCAGACGAGCAAGTGTGTAATTCTCTAAACAAGGTCGTGGTGGAAACGGAGGCAAGGCTATTCGCGTGGAATGATAGCATAAGGGATTTATGGGGAAAGCTTGCAAAGAAGGAGGAAGAGTTGGCTAAGGTAGCTAGAAGATTAAAATAGGAGGAATTAATCGGTGTAAAGCTAAGGCACGCGATCAAGGAGGAAAAGACAAAGGTGTAGGAAGTCTATAAGAAATTAGACTCGATAAAAGTGCCATCATCTTGAAACACCCAGATCTAATGCCTATC
Source organism: Taxus wallichiana var. yunnanensis (assembly GCA_018340775.1). Classification (NCBI taxonomy): domain Eukaryota; kingdom Viridiplantae; phylum Streptophyta; class Pinopsida; order Cupressales; family Taxaceae; genus Taxus; species Taxus wallichiana. The sequence goes on along the minus strand of CM031243.1, from coordinate 722,795,632 downwards.
CCCCAGAGGTATGCATCAATGTTGGAATGCCTAGAAGACTTAACATGCATCCTCACCATGGAGAGGTGACCCTTAGCATTGGAATCTGTGGAGGAAGTAGCCGTGCGCCTGAAGGAGGAGGACCAGTTAAAGGTGATAACACTTGTTGCTGAGTATAGTAAGGTGCTCACAGATGTAAAGATTGCTTCCCAATCTGCTTTGAGGCCGTATATGACACATGCGCGTCGAGATAAGGTGGTGAGCTCCTTGGTCGCCACACTCAAAGAAAGAGCTGAAAGAGTTCTAGGAGAAGAATAAAGGAAATAGGATAGAGCGAGATAGAGTCTAGCGGAAGTAGAAAGAAGATCCAGGAGATTGAGGCACTAAGGAGCTCAACAAAGACATGACTGAAGGATCTATATCCTTAAATTACTAGAAGAATGGACAAGCTTACAGACCTAGGTAAGGATATGGAACAAATTGTGGACACTTTTGGGCACCTAGGGAGCTGGGTTAAGTTTTGATGAGGTAAAGCTCTTGGTTGGTGACCTCTATTAGAAGGTGCAGAACAAGGTCGATACATGGAGTAACTTGGGCTGACTTACGGAAGGACTTCCCGAGCCTTTTGGTTTAATGTCCCCCCATTCTTCATTCTTTCCCCTATTCTTTCATTCCTTATTCATTTTTGTAATATTTATCTACATCTTAGTTCCATTGAACCAACTTGCACCTTGGTCAAGTAGAATGTTTCCGAGGGCAGAGAAGAAGCATAGTGTGGGGTGATGTTGGGCCCCTAAAATATTGACTAAGTATGAAGGTGCGTGGGTGCGCGGGACCCCAGTTATAGGATGGTGCGCAAGGTAAAATGCACAAGAGAAAAGGCTCAAGGAAGCATATAGCATGTGTGGCATGCAAAAGAAGATTCAAGACTTATCCGATTTAAGAAACAAAGGCAGAACACGTGAAAAACGTGATTGGTTGCGTGCGAATAAGATCTTGGCCTAGCAATAGGTGACCCGGAAAGAGCATGATAGCAAAGGAATTTTCTAGAATACTATCGTGAGATGGAGTGGAGAGCTCAAGCCTAACAAAACATGCTCGTTGAAGGACCACATTCGACACTTAGCAACAAATCGAGAGATGCGGAAAGGTGAGTTGGCAGCACGGGAAGGTGATAAATACAAGTGCCTGTAGACCAAAAAAAATGAAGGGAATATAGACATAAGAGGAGAAGATAGGAGAGATACACACAGAGAGAGATAACATGGGTGAAGCTCTGCAGGATTACTGCGAGTGGAGCTCTGATGCAGAAAGGAATGTACTAAGCTTAGCATTGTAATTTCTTTTCTATTTTGCATAGTTATACAAGCCTAGTGATGTGCATGACTACAATCTGCCCTCTATGGATCTTTGTAATGAAACAATGAATACAATGAGGTTACCTATTGCAATTAGATATGAATATCAGTGGGTTTCATGTATATTTCATTCATAGAAGTTCTCTTTCCTTTCATGCTATGAATGAATGGTTGTAGCTTTCTTTCTATTATATTATATGTTATGGAGTCTTTTAAAACACACAGTCTAAAGAAGCTACAAGGATCTGGAGGCCGTCCTAAGCCCTATAATCCTTATATGTCTAAACTTCTTTCCTAAATACTCTTATACTAATCATTGATGAATGCTTCCCACTAAAAACTCACATAAAAGAGAGACTCGAGCACCCACACGTGCCTCGGGTGAGTGCTTAGCTTCTGTTGGGTGATAGGTCAGCACGCATGGGATTCCTTCCTCTTATAGTGGGAGTAAAATTGACTACATGTGGGTGTGTGTGTGTATGGCTTCGTAGGTCTTCTCCTAAATGTTGTATATATAAAATTGGTATTTTGCTTTGGGTATTTAAAAAAAAATCTATATGTATACATATATAACCCTAAATATGTGTATATACTCATTATTTAACAAAAATAAAATGTGGAAAACAATACCCATATGATAAATAGGGTAGATATCCCATTTAACACAAAATATTACAAAAAATAATAATAGAGTTGTGCAAACCCTCCTTAGATTTCATGGCTTCCATGGCTTCCACTCCTTTTTCTCCTAAACCTATAAAACAAAATGGTGAAAATGAGATATTAGGGAAATAAAAAAGTGAATAAAATAAAAATCATAAGGATTTTTAGGGCAACCTAGATCTAAGGGCTTGTGTTTTTCTAATCTAATGGTAGAGATTCAACCCTACAACTTTAAGTGATTGGTATTTTGTGGGAACTAGTTTTAAATAAATATGTGTGGGTAATTAGTTAATGGGCCCCCTAATGGGTTAGCCAATGTTGGAACCTTATACACTTTTTTATAAAGCGACAACTAAATAATTAAATAAGATTTGACTATACGAGCTTATTTAAATAAATGATTATTTATACGAGACAATTAGAGTTTGTTTAAAAGGGATTATTTAACCAACTTAAAAATAAGGTTTAATGAGAACCGTAGAAGAGGGGTAGATTCTGAAATGCATTTAGAATTAAATTAATAATATTTAATAATTAATTTAATTATGATTAACTTAAGTGGGTAGAGTAAATTAAACGTAGTTGATCTTTTAACTCTTGCAAACTTTTTAACCATAAAACATTCCCGCAAATTTTTTCCTAATAATTTGATAGACTTGATGAGGTTTCTAAGCATAAAAATGTGGGAGTTACACTTGGTATCAAAGCAAAGGTTTAGAAACTTAAAACTATAGGATTAAAAAAATAATAGAATGATAAAAATTTGTTTGGATTGTTGTATTCGTACTATGTGGATGTCATGTCGATTTCGCTTATCGGGTGAAGAAAATTCAGTTTGATATTTTTATTAGCTTCCTAAGTGTTATAGATTTGGATCTTTGTGAATATGTTGGATAATGGGTTTCTAGCACTTGGTTATGACCGAGTGAGAGTGTGGACCCTATGAGACCCTTACTTATCTGGATTGCTAGTTTGTTTGGTGTGACTTTTTGGAATAAGTGCTAGAAGTAATGTTTAGGGGATATTATGGAGGATATTTTGAGTTTTTAGTTGTTTAGAACTCCTTCTTTTTTATTTAGTGGTTAGGTGAGTGGGTATGGTTTGCAAGTTGTTGTAGGCCTTGGTGTTTGTCCATCCACATCTAGGAATCAATTCCCATATTGGAGAGTAAATCTCATGACATGATGTCATATTTGATCCACTTTTGTATGTATATCCTAAGATGTGAGCTTGATGTAGAGTACCCCTACCAACAGACCCATGATGGAATGCGAAGTGATTGTGATGTGGATATTTCATGTGTTTTATATCTATAAACTTAAGTTCTTTTAGGAAGGACCAACATTTTATTTTAATGATTTGTTGAGAAAATTTTAGGCTCTTCTTATTAATCTTATATTATTACGAGATTTTCTAGGATTGTAATGCAGATACTTAGCCATTTCTTTTGATTGCTGAGATTTATTAGATTTTATCTTTGTTTGGCGACTTAGAGTTCATTTTCTCAATGACTACTTGGCTAAATGTTTTCAAGAATGTTATGTGGTATTCTTCTTGTCTGCTTGTGAGATGGTTCTAGATATTATGTTGTGATATGTTTTTCGTAGTATGGGGTACACCCTATGTGCCTTTATTGTTATCCTAGGTGCTTCATATAATGGCTTTTGTTTTGGAGTGATAGATCTTTGTGTACCTAAGACCTTGGAGTAACCCTTTTGTTACTCCTCTTCCTAGGAGATGGCTCTTTGTGTCATGCATGATAGTTGGTAGATTTGAAGATGATTATGTTACTTCTTGCACCCTATTACAAGTTTTATTCATTCTTAGGTATGGATTAACTCTTGCATAATTATAGTTTTCTTGAGTCTCGCTCAGTTTCTTTGTGTTAATTAAGAAAAGATAGGATTTTTAGACTATAAACATAGTGGGTAAATATGGTTATACATGAGCTCCTAAAGCTTTGTTCTTAAATAAGTATGATTGTTTTGATCTTGAGGACCCATAGATGGATATGCCTTTGTATTAACCTCTTAACTTGTTTAGCTTATACCACCATATGATCCATTAGCATCGAGTTGTGCTTAGGTTTGATATGGGTACCTTGGGCTTCATTGAGTATAAGCCATAAACATTATTTTCTCCCCCACACTAATCTAAGCCTCTTAAAATCACATGGAAAATGTATAACTTATTAATGTACCTCTTCATCATATATTTTATCAACACTTGTGGAGACTCACATGGAATGCATTGAGGATGCATATATTTATTGGAAAGCTCTTTAAAGTTGGTGTGTTCCATTTTATAACGATTTGTTGTTTCCCTGAACTTAGTAATGTGAGAAGATTGGATCTTCATACTCATTAAAATTTAATTAGTAATGTGACAAATTTGAGCATATTAGAACTCTAATTAGGAAGCGTGGACTTTAAAAACTTAATAAGTAACTTGGGACATTAGGAATGTGTTTCTTACTTTAACCTAGTAGTTTAATAGACGAAATAAAACTATGTGAATAATAGAAAATAATACTTTCTTCTTTCCCCTAAAAGTAAAATGAATCATTTTCCGCCTATATAGAATGCCTCTTAATATCATGCCAAAATTGTTATGATCCTTAATGACACAAGATATGGGATATAATAATATAAGGAATGCACTAATTATAAAACTTATAAGAATATACTTAGCGAGGATGTAACTATAACTTGTGATTGAAAGGAATGATAATATGATTGTTCCAAGTTTTGATCTCGTGATAATAACACACCAAATTAGATTTACAAAATAGAGGACCTAAAATATTAGATATGGAAATCCATCATAATCCATAATGCTCAAAACTTTACAATACAATGACTTGGATTACTCAAAAAGAAAGATGTACATATAGGAGGAGGGAAGTGTGACTTATACCTAAATCAATGGTGAATAACTACCACTAACTAATATTGGTAGTTAAGTTAACTCCGTGGACTATTAAGTTAAATCCACATAATAGAAGCTAACTCAACAAAAATATAAGCTAACTCCACACAACTAGTACACTTAAAAAAACTAACCCAACAAGTGTAGGGCTAGCACAAGTGTAATAATTATCCTAATAAATAAATAAAAGTATAAATAATAACCTACACTAATACCTGTTGACAATTTTTGCACTTATGAAAAAATGGGCAACTCGAAACTTTGCTACGATGGAAAGCCTTGGTGAAGTATACCTAAGCCAAGAGAATTTACATCAAATTATTTTAATACTACTGATTTGTGAAAGAAATTAAGTGAAATCTGCAGCTATGTGCACTAATTATGAAATGTAACAAGTCACATAGTCTGAAATTTCATGAATATCCTCAACAAAAGAACACAAGCCCCAAAGGACAGCTGTGTTATCTTGATGAAGACACTAGATTGCAGAGTGTGTCCGTATGGTTTTGGAACAGCAGGCATAATGGAATTTTTCAAATAATCAGATTCATGGTTATTATCTTTGTTCCTATCATATTTATTGCTCTGTATACATTAGGGTTCTGTGATTAAAGAGATTGCATCCATCTATGTTGTCATAAAAGATTACAATTGACTCCTTTCCTGCTACTTCCATCAAGAAAATATTGACAAACAAACAGTGACAATAATGTCCAAATGGAAATAGTAGGAAAGAGTCAAGTTGAAGGACAGATGCTAAGACAATCAAATAGCATAAAAGGAGACATATCTCATTCAATGGTTGCTTATCAGTAATTACAATTATTCACTTTAAGTTATCCCTTATGTTAATTCATTTTATTGAGATATCGAGTTGCCTACATCATTTACAATCAAAGGAAAACTGAATGCGAAAGAGATAATTAACTCATTATTTCAATTTAATGCTTTATTCATAAGAGATCATAAGTTTTCCCACACAAGCCATGGGATATGACTAAGTAAAACATCATATACATGAAAATGAGAATATTTCATGTGCTAAAGAATAAGAGCAAAGGAGTAAAAGGAACCCATCATTTCCTTTTCATCTTCCCGCTCTTCATCATCTCCATCTCCATCTCAACTCTTTCATCTTCCACTTTCATATCCATCTTCTTTCACCTAAAAGACAATGGGTATCTATCAAATTTTGAGATCGGGTAAAGCCTTGTTATTATACGATACTCATGTTCTAAAGAAAATACATATTCTAAGTTCAATATATCTAATGGTACTTGAAAGAAAGAGATGTGAAACACATGAAATAGGTTATTTTAGGGATACAAATAAGTTAGCTGAAGAGGCGAGTACATGTGTGAAATGAGTGGCGGAGGAATCAAAGAAGCAAAGTTGGGTTAGAAAAGGAAACATAAATTAGCTTGTAAAAAAAGAAACATATGTGGAGATATCACTTGAAGAAAATTAGAAAACAAGCCCCAAAAGAAGGAATGAAGAAGAAATAAACCACATAGATACAAGAGAGGCCAGGAAGCCTATTTATTTCTAACTTATTTTGAGTTTTGCGAGGAACAGTTGCGACATAGAATGAAATCAGTTTAAGCTGGTTAAGAAGGAAATAGCTACTAAATGAAAACAAATATAATTTTTGGATGACTTGTAGAAGGTAGTGTTATCAAATTCACCCCTCATAGTAATTTTGATAACATGCATCAAATTCTTTAATCCCAAAGCAATTATGTTGATTTAGAGTGAAAGGTCATGTTTCTAAGGTCCCATCGTATTTTTCTAACTCCTATCCACTTCGAGGAAAGGTAAGAAAATTGCAAAAACAAGACTCGGGCCGGAAAATCACGAAAAATGGCTAAGTCCAGACCAGAAATAGCTAGGAAAGAGTTGGGACGAAAAGGCACGAATCTTAAGCCAAGAAATGAATAGCACAAGCAGACCCAAATGCAAGGGGACATATCATCATTCGCGAATGGTTCGGCTTGAGTCAAGGTGGCCCGAAAGCAGTTGGGCCGAAGGTGCACGCTACGCGAACCATCGCCAAAATTTTTGTCCCGGCGGTTATCAAAGGGCGCGCTTATGGCAGCAGGCAATTTGTCCCAGAGATATGGGAGTTACGGGCCAAAAATCATTGAACCGGCATCAGCCGAAATGGGAAATTTCAGCACCTTGTGCCAAATGGGACAAAGGGACATCCGGGCGAAAAGTAAATCATTATTTGAAGAAAAGTCAATGCGTTTATCCAAAGAGATCATAACTTTTCCTCACACAAGCCATAAAATTGGACTTTGACTAAGCAACAACATCCTCTACATATTCGGCTCCATTAGAATGCTCATTCCATCAAATGACAGAAAACACCTAAGACCCAAAATAGCTACCCACTCGAGGAAGGCCATAACTTTTGCATTTCTCAACTCGCACAAAATTGTACCGCTGGAATTGTGGTTCTTAATGCTCCAAATCAAGAAATTCCAGATTTGATCAGAAATTGATTGATTTTTTTAAGAAACGTGGTTTGGGTTCCATCTTTTTTTTCACCTGCAATTAAGAGGCATGGTCATCATTCCTTCTCTGCTTTGAGACATGGGACAAAGATGTAGGGAGCCTTTTGAAAGTAATGTATACCCATTCCACTCAATTTAATGCCTCTTACAGTGGTCTAAAGAAAATTTCATATTTATTTTCCCTTCTCTTTTCCTTCTCTTTTTTATAAATTGGAGTGTTGGGCTCATTGTAAGGGAGAGAGTTTTGGGTAACTAAAACAAAATTGCTTTGTGAAGCCGGGTTTGCAGCCCTTGTAGTGGACTCCTTGCATGGTGATCCGAGGCCCTTATCTTGTAATAAGAAAGTACATGAAGCAATAAAATACAAGTTTGTGGATGTATCTTCCCCTGCTTTGTGTTTTCTTGCATTCTCCTTGCCCCTTTTATCTTTCTACAAGAATATTGTGTCTATTATTATGTTCTTAGGAATTCATTATCATTGTTATGCTTGGAATATTATTATGTGAATGCATTTTGCTAGATTATGGTGTGAACTTGTCATCACCTCTTCTAGTGTGCACTTTGAAGAAATAAACTAGATTTCACACATTTGAGACTACTCTCCCACCCTCCTTTTATGTATCACCGCTTTCTAGGCTTTCATTTTATGATTTCTTCCTGGTCCCTTGGAAATTTAGATTAGAACAGTTAGCTTACCCCTGCATTAGAGTAGATTGTGGCGGGTGTTTAGGAGCATCTGGAGTTCTCAAGCTAGTTCCAGAAGGAATAGTACCCATGTTATCCAATCACCTGGATGCTTAAGTGATCAAACTAAATCTGATCAATCCGGGGTGGTGATTCTTGGTGATAAGGTGGAAGCATCGAATAGGTCAAGAAAGATATATTTTTGCAAATCAAGATTAGAAATCTTGAAAAGGAGAGAGAAAAACAAGATTTTGGAAAAAAATTTCCATAGTCTCCCCTTGAAAAATTGACTTTGATTTAAAAATAGAATTGAAACTAATGCTTTTAAGCTACTACATGCTTTCTAAGCTATTTGAACATCGAAAGGAACAAAAACAATAAAAAAGTACATGTTTCATCATTTTTTTGATATCATGATCAAAATGAAACATATAGGTATTCCAAAATTACATCATACTACAACTAATTAAAAGTTCCTTTTAATTTCCAAATTCAAGTGTGAATCAAAGGCCAACTACTTCACAGTTTCCAGAAGATGTAATGAATCAAGTAAAGCTAACATGAACAGCTTTATTCAAGTGATCAGATAAGCAAAAGAGATGTTCATATCCTTTTAGAATGGTCAAATCATAAGAATCTAGAGAGAGAAGGATTTAGAATTTTTTTATAGAGTTTCCCCTTGCAAAATGGACTTTTCAAGAAAAACAAAAATGATATTTAATGAAAAATTGAAATACAATTGCTATTATGACTTCTAAAAAGGGAAATGCCATTACAAAAAAGGAAACTGAGTATTTTCTTTATTTTCCAAAAAAGCATTTATTTCATTATATAGAATGAAATACAATCATGTTTACATCAAAGGAGTAGCCTTATAGCTTCTAGAAAATAATTCTATGTGGAAATGTCAAAGCTATAGGCAATGGAAGATCATAAACAGTCAGGCTTCTAACACTATACTTTCCAGAAACCTTTCAACCAAAAACTACTACAAGTAGAAGGTACAAGATCCATTCACAGAGTTCAAAAAAGTGAATCGAGTTGCATTTATAGAAAGAAGGAGTTGCATTTAGAGAAAGAAGAATGAATATAAAGGAGCTTGAACTCATACAATACTGTATAGTTTTCAAATCCATTTTGTATGGAAATGAAACACAAATGCTCACTTATCGGAAGATATAGGTCTACAAGGAAAGCATGTCAAATGCCAAATATACATCTACATTAGGTTACAACAAAAATTCAAGTATGCACCTTTAGAAGGAATAAACAGAGTTCGAATGATGAAACAAATAACCAAATTAGTTAACATTTCCAGATGCCGTGAAAGGTATGCAAAGAAGTATCATCAAAAACAATGCTAAGGAGTAAGGTTTCTCTCACTACATATTTAGAAAGGGCTCAACAATACAAGAATACATCTATAGGGAGAAATTACTTTGAAATAAAGCTTGTTGCCTCTACAAATGAAGGAATGAGTCATAAACTATAAAATATGCATCTACAGAAGGATGGAGTGAATTCCAATACAAATTTGACAAGTTCATAAGGAGCTTCTAAATCCAAGTTTACGATAAAATGGGTTGCATCTACATGGAAAAGGGAAGCAGAGCTCGAGTATTAAAATGAGGAAAAAATAAATAGTTAATACTATTAGGTACCGAAATGGAGCTACAAAAATATCAAAACCCTTGCATAGGAGAAGCTTCAACCAATTTCAAAGTAACTAGTCGAGTTTGAAGGCTCACTTGAAGCAAAAAACTCTTGAACCCATAAAATATTTTCAAATATTTTACTTGATATTTCCATGTTTCAAATTTAAAAATTAAAACCCAAGCTCGTAAGGAGTCATCGAAATAGGTAATAGAACTTACCAGGGGAAGATGAGTTTAAAATAAAACAACGGTCTCGGTCGACCTCTAACTTCCTTGCGAGCACATTTTTGAGCTCCAATAGATAACCAAAGAAGAAGCTAGAGATTCATCATTCCACGAAAAGGATAAAAATCAAAATGAATAGATCTAAATGATCTATTTATCATATACAAAGGAAAGTCGAGCTACAGGATAACAATAAAAAACGATACCTTCGAGTTCATAAAAACACACGTGTAATAGTCATAACCATGGCATTGAAGACCTCCATATCAAAAATGTAGGCTCAAATACTTCCAAATCTCCACGTTATTCGAGAAAAATCACGAGAGAAAAAAACTTTTCTAGGGCTTCCCTCGAGAAGTGAAAAACCAAATGAAATGAGCAAGTGTGAAGCCCAAGTGTATTAACTTTCCATTGAAGCTAGGGTTTTAAAACCCTAATTCATGGTTAGTAATCAATGATTCATCAAATGCCAAGTGCCAAATTGAATGGCAATCAACAAATACGAGTTTTGAAGTGATAAGTCCTAGGTTAATGCCACCAACCAAATAAATTCCAAGGATATAACCCTAACCCGCGATGAAGATCAATGGTGGCAAAGAAACCGAGGACCAAGATCAAGGGCCATTAGTGCTCACAAAATCCAAGTCAATCTACTTAAGGTTAAGTTACCATAGTCTAACGTTTGCGAGAAGGGTGAGTCATCATGGAGGGGGGCTAGCCCACATGGACCCTCAATTAATCATTGCCATGACTTTTTAAAAGTCTGAACTATAGTGCCAATGAAAAAATCAAAATCAAAACATATTATATGCCATGATCACCAAAAAGGTGGTATTTGTATTATGTGCCAATGCCTAAGGGTGGAAAATATAGCACATGGTGGCTAGCCAAATGGGGTGCCCCTTATATTTTTTTAAAAAACTCATGCAAATTGCCTAAGTCCACAAAGGTTACAACATCCAAAACATCATTAACCAAAGGTGGTCCCCACTAATTATAATTGTGCAAATATTTCCAAGGGTTGCAACTTTTTACCCACATACAGAGAGCGATCTTACGTATGCCTTCACAACAGACAAAAAGAGAAGATGACGAATTTGCATGTGCAAAGAAAGAAGATTTTTCTAACAAGAAAATTGTAATTTTAGCAAATTATTCAACGTTCTTTTCTTAAAAATAGAATGCAGTCAACTTTAGTTTGATTGTATTGTATCTAAGGCCGGTAATGCCTATTTTTATTACATGCTCTAGTTTGTATTATTTTATTCCTTTATTTATTATTAAATAAAGGATAAAATTAGGATACATGGGCGAATAATGTTTTTAGGCTATTTTTAGGAAGGGGTGAAATTTTGCTATATATTGTGTGCTCTTGCAAAGCACAAGGGGGATTTTATAGAACTTTCCCGAGAACTTTTGATATGAGTACTAACGCAATTTTTGCTAGTTTTGCTCTCTAAGTGTGAAGTATTTTATGCCTTTCCAAGTTATCCTACAGTCTTGTGTATGTCAACATTAATCTTGTGAATCAATATTCCCTGATTAATCACTTTAGCCCGCTACAAATTCACCATTTTCTGCTAAAATTTATTGTGCATGTTAGCTTACTAGTGCTGTTGTGAATTTCCCTCAGTACAAATTAAGTGTTTTTCCCTTATATTCTCGCAAAAGTGATAATTGGTTCATGCATTCAAAGAATCCTTCACAAATCAGTTGTGTATTTCACTTAGTCAAGTTTTCAAACAAAATTTGGTGTATCACCTTAGTATTTATTCATTTTCAGTCATCTTTCACCCTTAAAACTCCCAAGATCATTTTAGTGTACACCAAAAAGGAACCAACCTTTTAATCCCAGAGGTTCACCTCAAAATAGGTATACCCACAGACCTGAGGTGTCCCCATTGTATCTACAAGAGAAAGAGATCTTTTGCAGACTTAGAAAACCCGTTGTCATCTTTCTACAGTGCACTTTCGAAAGATAAGAGTTTTTGCACACCCGATGGGACAAACGAATCAGATCTGCATGCAGATCACGATTCTTGGGCAGATCTAAAGCAAATTTATAGCAAATAGAAGTTACTTTGGGAGCAAAGTCTTGTAGCAAATTAAATCTAAAGATTCTATGATCTTTTGGCGACTCAAGTAAAGCTGATTTCATACTAGTATTATAGCATTTTCCATGCCTAAAGTGACTACAAGATCATTGGTAAGAGGAATTCCTCCAAGTTTGTTTCTTTACCTTTGAATTCTGCTAGAAGGAGAAGAGTTGGTAGTAAATTACCTTATAATAGACCTAGTTTTGAAAACCCTCTTGATATTCCTTCACCACATATAAATTTACAATCAATATCCCGCTTTTCAAATGGCTATTCAACCACCAAGAAATTTTGTGACCTTTACTAATGGCAGCCCATTAGTAATTCCAGTGTACCATGATATTCCCAATGCTGCTTTGAAAAGTTTGCCATCATTTACCGGTGAAAATCAAGTTACACCTGCTGAACATATTAAAGATGTTGTAGCCATATGTGCAGTCCATAATATCACTCATGAAGACGTAGCCTTAAGACTTTTAGCTACATCCTTTAAAGGAAAAGCCTTGCAATGGTATAGGAATCTAGAGATTGGAAGCATAAGAACTTGGGATGAATTAGGTGAAAAACTACTGAAATAGTTCCAAGATAATTCAGACCATTTATCCCTCATAGAACAACTATCTACTATCAAAAGAGCCCCTCGTGAGTATATGTCTAGCTTCAACATTTGTTTCGCTAGGACTTGGGAAAGAATCCTAACAAGTGTTAAGCCTCAAGCTGATCACACTTTCCTTTACTACCTCAGAGCATTGAATAGTGATATTGCAACTATGATCCAATCCATGGGAGATTTTACTCTTCCAGAGGCCTATGACACTACTATAAAAGCTGAAAACAACCTTATCCAGGTTGGAAAATTAGCACCAAGGCCTAGAATGCCATTTTTGGCAGATTTAGCTCCTGTCCCATAGCCTATTACAATCATGGAGCCTACTGTTGTAGCCCCATCCCCAGATATGTTTAAAGCTTTGCAAACCATGGGAAATAAGCTGACATCAATTGAGAATAAACTTGCATTGCCTAATAGACCTTATCAAGATCCTTATCAACAAAATAAACAAAATAGGCAACCTTACCAACAAAATCCTAATTATAGGTAGCCTTATCAGAAAAGGCAATTTGATCCTAATGTTCCTAATGCATCTAACACTTTGGTTCCAGTTAATATGGCTACAGAAGAGTGGTGCCAACCTTGCAATCAGCCACATTCAGATGCAAATTGCCCAAATGAATTCTTGAACCTGAATATTGTTGCACAACCTCAACTTGAAGCATTATTCATGCCTCAAATGGAGGGTGGGCAGCAAGAAGGTCAAGTTCAGAAAACACCTAAGTAGAATTTGGTTAACTTTAATGAGGAGGATTTCATTGCTGTCACCACTAGAGCTTAAGAGAAGGCTACCGAGAATAAAAAAGGAAAAACAGGACTTGTGCTTGCCCACTCAAGTTGCTAATAATTTAGCATCTACAGCCTTAAAACCAGCCAATAGTCTTGCTTTCCCTCAAGAAATAGCAAGTGCTACAGCTGGTAAAGAACAAAAAAATAGCTTGACTGATCCAAGAAGATTATTTATTCCTCAGATATCCAAGGTTGTTGAAGTAGAATAAGTTTTTGATAAGGCTTATGCTAAAATACTTGAGTCTATCTCTAAGATGGTTTCTTCTTTTAATATTGTTAATGTGATGAAGAAGCAAATGTTCACATCTCAATGTGGGATGCTTTAAGCATTCAAGGACAACAAGATTTACTCTCTCATGAACTAGCTAAACTACAGATTTCTTCAAAAACAATAGAAAAGGAAGCTCGGAAAAGTAGATATGGTCCTTGGAACACTTGATCAAGATCACGTAAAATGGGTTAGATGGATGGTTCAAAGGTTTTAAATGCTCATGACATAAATAAGCCACCGCCTTTTTATCTATCTCTCGATTATTGGAGAAAATTTAGTTCATAACTGCATGGTGGACAGTGGTGCAAGTAGCAGATTATGACAAAGTCAATTGCTGAAAAATTAGGCCTGCAATATGAGCCAATAGAAAAAGTGTTTTACTGACTTGATGGGACTACAACTAATATACTTGGTATAATAAGAGATTTAAAGGTAACATTACATGCTTGCCCAATTTTTCCATTTTGCAAGATGTTACTGTTATGGATTTACCTCCATATTTTGCCTTGTGCCTATCTAGAGACTTTACAGCAAAAATAGGAGGTTACCTCTCTTCTGATTGGTCTTTCTTATTTCTCACTACATGTTATGGCACTAAGGTTGCTATCAATTCAGAGCCACTGGCCAGATTTCATATTGAGCCTCATTCACAAAATGTCATGGCAAATTATTCAACTTTAGATCAATCGATTTTGATGATGTAACTTAGATTTTAGCATTAGATGGTGCTTCTAACATGTTTATGGATGAGAAAATAGTTGAAGAGTATGTTCATGATCCTTTTAAGGAAGTTGAAGAACATTTTTTTGGTGTTTATTGCATGCATGAAGAAAATGCAGTAATTCTCTTCTTGTCCAAAACAAAAATTCAATAAAAGGGATTTGGAAGCTTCATTTTTATGGAGCTAAGAATAAGAAAGGGCAAGGGAGTAGGTTTGATGCTCACTTCCCCAACAAATGAAAGGTATTTTACAAATTTGAGTCTTCAATTTTTGTGCACTTGTAATGTAGTGAATACGAAGCATTAATCCATGGCTTACTTTGGGCCAAAAAACAGAATCAACACGTTACAAATCTTTGGTGATTATGAGTTGGTGATCAACCAAGTAAAAACTTCAATATTTGTAAGAATCCATTAATGAAATCTTACAAACACAGAGTTTTAGACTTAATGGAAGATTTTGATGCCATTAATATTCGATTTATTCGATGGCTGAAAATAAGCATGTTGTGATTTGCATCGGTTGGTGCTAGTTTCAAGGTGTTGGAACAAATAGAAAACAACAAAGTTCAACCTCATGTTAAGTTAATTGTCAAGCCTTCTATACCTGATAATGAATCTAATTGGTAGGTTTTTGAAAGTGATGATCAAATCTACAGTTTTTAAAAGTGAAGCTGAATTTTCTCGATCAATCAAGATAAATTACAACATTTATATGGTGACCAAATTGTTCAGCTAAAGACAAACAAGTTACCTTTGAGGACTTGTCACATTGGAAGAAATCTTTAGTACTGATGACCAGTTAAGAAAGGACAAAACTAAGATGTCTACCCATGCTGATAACTATGAAGAAATTTCAATTGATGAAGAAAAGAACTTATTTCTTGGAAAGCTATGTTCCTTAAATGAAAAACAGTCTTTTATTAAGCTTTGCACATAATTTAAAGATGTTTTCGCTTGGAGATACCAAGACTTGAAAGGGTTTGATCCCGAGTCTAGCACAATACACCATTCAATTACTTTACCAAATTCTAAACCAATTAGGCGAAGCAAAGGCCTATAAATCCCGAGAATAGAACCTCTTATGAGGAAAGAGTTATCAAAATTAATTGAATCAGAATTATTCTCTCGCTTAAGCTTTCAAGTTAGGCGGTAAATCTTGTTTCATTAGGAAAAGAATGGAGAAATCAGATTATGTGTGGATTTTAGAGATCTTAATAAAACATCATTAAAAGATCATTATCCACTACCAAACATGGATCAAATTTTGAGGACAGTTTTTAGGATCGAGATAGATTATCTCTTCTAGATGGTTATAGTGGATATAATTAGATTTTAGTTTGAGAAGAGGATAGATATAAGACAAATTTTACCACCAAGTGGGGTACTTATGCTTACAAAAGAATGCCTTTTGGTCTTTCAAATGGTGGTGCAACATTTCAACGTGATGGACATGGCTTTCCGTAGAAATAATTTTTTTTATTTAGATGATTGCACTATATTTTCAAAAGATTCTCAAGAATATATAATGCATTTGAGGCAGACTTTTCAGATCATGCAAGTAGTTCGAATATCCTTGAACCCCAAAAATTCTATTTTTATAGGACATGAAGGTAAGCTACTTGGTCATATTGTTTCTAAGAAAGGTTTAGCAAATGATCCTTTTAGAATTGAAGCTATATCACAACTATCATTACCTCATCACAAGAAGGAATTATAGAGATTTCTAGGAAAAATCAACTTTGTTAGAAGATTTGTCCTAGATTTTACAGCATTGGTTAAACCACTAACAACCATGTTAAAGAAAGAGAAAACATTCTCTTCGACCAGCGAAGGAGAGAAAGGTTTTGAGGCTATTAAAATAGCAATTTCTCGAGCTCCTACTCTTGTAATTCCTAATTTTGATAAATATTTTATAATGTATGCACTTGCGAAGTTGAAACAATCTCATCTATTCTAACTCAGGTCAATGATGAGAATATTGAATAGCCAATTTCTTTCTTTAGAAAAAAGTTTACATGGTTACTGAAACAAGGTACACATTCCTCGAAAAACAAGTACTTGCAACAGTTAGAGGACTAAAGAATTTTAAGTACATGCTTTCAAACAATAAGATTCATGTTCTTATTTCTCATCCAAGTGTGAAAGCTTTCTTGTTTAATAAAGAATTGAATGAGAAAAGAGAAAATTATGGATAATGAAGGTTATGGAATATGATGTTAATATTTGAGTTGACAGGCAGTTTGAGCTAAAGGTTTATGTGAGCATTTAATTGCTGATATGGAGAAACAACAGGGATGTAGAACACGAAGATTCAAAACAACATGCTGAAACCACGCATCAGCAATCAAAATTTATGTTGCAACTAGAAAATTAGCAACCTGAACCTTCTCAAGAAATTTAGGAATCAAGATAGATGACCGATTTGGTTAACTATTTACAACACGGCACCTATCCGGAAGGTATGGATAAGAATAAATGAAGATATTTCACGTTTCAAGCTATTCCCTATCTTTTCGTTGATGGTGTGTTGTTCAAAAGAGATATAAATGAAATCTTGCTGCGATGTGTCGATTATGACAAAATTCAGAAAATATTGTCAAATTCCATGAAGGACTTGTAGGAGGTCACTTCTCAACACGTACTACAACTTTGAATATTATGAAAGCAGGTTATTATTGGCCTAGCATATTTAAGGACTGTTTTGAATGGATCAGAAAATGCAAAAAATGTGCTTTCTTTGTTAAACAAACATTTTGCTTCACTTGTCTTTGCAGCCTATTTCGGTTGATCAACCCTTTATGCAACGCAGGTCTTGAATTTATTGGAATGATTAACCTACCTTCTTACCCAAGGACATAAATGGATCCTAATCTGCTACATTATTTTACACGATGGGTTGAAGTAGTAGCCTTGAAGGATGCTAATGAAGCCTCAATACTAGCCTTCATGAAGGTATAGTTTACAGATTTGGTGTTCCAACAACTATTATATCGAGATAATGCTTTAGCATTTCTCAAGTGCTAAAGTAACAGATTGGAATGTTAACCATGGAATCTACTTGAGCTCTTCATCTAATTATTACCCACAAGGTAATGGCCTAGCTGAGAGTACTAATAAAAATATGTTAAGGATCATCAGAAGAACACTCAAAGATAATCAAAGAGCTTGGCATCTAATGTTGAATTCAACACTTTGGGGCTGTGGTGATCCCTAAGAGATCAGTTGGCAACTTTACTGTACAAACTTGTGTATGGGAAAGAAGTGAGAATGCTAATTTTAGTTAACTTACCTACATTAGGTTTGTTGCATCAAATGGAACTACTTGAAAGTGAACCATTTTAGGTTCGTTATGCGAATTAATGGAATTACAAGAGCTAAGAGATCAAGCTCATTTAAATATGGAGAAAAATCATAAATAGATGAAGAAGAAATTTGATAAGAGAGCTAAATTTAGAATCTTCAATGAAGGAGATATTGTGTTGAAATGGGATGTTGATCGTGCTAAGCTAGGAAGACACTCAAAGTTTGATACACTCTGGAGTGGTCCTTACATGATTTCAGCTTGCAAGGAGCGTAATGCTTTTCAACTTTTGAAGTTGAATGGAGAGGAACTACCCATTCCTGTGAATGGTATGTTTCTCAAACACTATTATTGAAAATCTTACAGTGATTATTAGAGTAGGATTTCCCATTCAATAAGTGCGCTTTTCCCATTGCATCGTTCGTTTATTATTTTTAATAAGTGCATTTGTGGATGTAGTCGATTTACTAAATCTTTTCCCAGCTTTACTTATTTTAGAAGGGTTGGA
The DNA here is from genome assembly GCA_018340775.1 of Taxus wallichiana var. yunnanensis. Classification (NCBI taxonomy): domain Eukaryota; kingdom Viridiplantae; phylum Streptophyta; class Pinopsida; order Cupressales; family Taxaceae; genus Taxus; species Taxus wallichiana. The sequence goes on along the minus strand of CM031243.1, from coordinate 722,777,326 downwards.
CCTTTGAAAAGGGTAGATTTTGGTTATAAATTTGGACTCCACACCCAATGGACAAGAGTAAGGCACTAGTCTACAAGCTAACAGAAACTTTCCCACAGATCGCTAGAAATGTTGACAATTTTTACACTTATGCAAAAATGGGCAACTCAAAACTTTGCTACGATGGACAACCTTGGTGAAGTATACCTAAGCTAAGGGAATTTACATCAGATTATTTTGTTACTGCTGATTTGTGAAAGAAATTAAGTGAAATCTGCAGCTATGAGCTTATTGTTCCAAAATGTAACAAGTCACATAGTCTGAAATTTCATGAATATCCTCAGCAAAAGAACACAAGCCCCGAAGGACAACTGTGTTATCTTGATGAAGACACCGGATTACAGAGTATGTGAGGTGTATGGTTTTGGAACAGCAGGCATAGTGGCAGTTTTCAAATAATCAGATTCACGGTTATTATCTTTGTTCCTATCGATTTATTACTCTGTATACATTAGAGTTGTTGTGATTAAAGAGATTGCATCCATCTATGCTATCATAAAAGATTACAATTGACTCCTTTCCTACTACTTTAATCAAGAAAATATTGACAAACAAACAATGACAATAATGTCCAAATGGAAATAGTAGGAAAGAGTCAAGTTGAAGGACAGATGCTAAGATAGTCAAATATCATACAAGGGGACATATCTCATTCAATGGTTTCTTCTTTGGAGTTACAGGTATTCACTTTAATTTATCCCTTATGTTAATTCATTTTATTGAGATATCGAGTTGCCTACATCACCGTACAATCAAAGGAAAACTGAATGCGAAAGAGATAATCAACTCATTATTTCAATTTAATGCTTTATTCATATGAGATCATAAGTTTTACCACACAAGCCGTGGGATATGAGTAAGTAACATCATCATATACATGGAAATGAGAATACTTGCATGTGTTAAAGAACAAGAGCAAAGGAGTAGAAGGGAACCCATCATTTCCTTTTCATATTCTTTCCCGCTTTGCATCATCTCCATCTCCATCTCAACTCTTTCATCTTCTACTTCCGTCACCATCTTCTTTCACTTACAAAGACAAGAGAAGTATCTATCAAATTTTGAGCTCAAGTACAATATTATTCGATACTCATGTTCTAAAGTAAATAAATATTATGTGTTCAATATATCTAATGGTAGTTGAAAGAAAGAGATATAGAAACACATGAAACAGGTTATTTCAAGGATTCAAATAAGTTAGCAGCAAAGAAGAGGTAGATTACATGAAGTTAAATGAGTGGTAGGAGGAATCAAAGAAGCTAAGGATTGGGTTAGAAAAGGCAGAATCTAAAGTAGCTTGTAAAAGAAATAGATGTGGAGATATCACTTGAAGAAAATTGGAAAACAATTTGCAGAAGAAGGAATGAAGAAGAAATAAACCACATAGAGACAAGAGAGGCCAAAAAGCCTATTTATTTCTAACTTTTTTTGAGTTTTGTAGGAATAGGTTGCAACATAGAATGAAATCAGTTTATTGGTTAAGAAGGAAGTAGCTACTGAATGAAAACAAACATCATTTCTGGATGACTTGCAGAAGGTAGGAAGCATCAGAATAGGTCAAGAAAGAGATATTTTTGCAAACTAGGATTAGAAATCTGGAAAAGGAGAGAGAAAAATAGGATTTTGGAAATTTTTTGCCAGAGTCTCCCCTTTTAAAATTGACTTTTGATTTAAAAAACAGAATTGAAAAACATGCTTTTTAAGCCACTACATGCTTTCTAAGCTATCTAAACTTCAAAAGGAACAAAAAAAATCAACAAAAGTACATGTTTCATCATTTTTTTGATATTATGATCAAAATGAAACATAGAGGTATTCTAGAATTGCATCATGCTACAACTAAGTAAAACTTCCTTTTAATTTCCAAATTCAAGTGTGAATCAAAGGCCAACTACTTCATAGTTTTCAGAAGATGCAATGAATCAATTAAAGCTAACATGAACAACTTTATTCAAGTGATCAAATAAGCAAAAGAGATGTTCATATCCTTTTAGTATGGTCAAATCATAAGAATCTGGAGGAAAAGGATTTATAAAATTGTTTCGAGTTTCCCCTTGCAAAATGGACTTTTCCATTAAATACTTGAAATGATATTTAATGAAAAATTTAAATACAATCTCTATTATGAATTCTAAAAAGGAAATGCCATTACGAGAAAATGAAATTGAGTATTTTCTTCATTTTCAAGAAAAGAAGCATTTATTTCATTATATAGAATGAAATACAATCATGTTTACATCAAAGGAGTAGCCTTATAGCTTCTAGAAAATCTTTCTAAGTGGAAATGTTAAAGCTACAGAGTGCAATGGAAGATCATAAACAATCGGGCTTCTAACACTATGCTTTCGAAATGTTTCAACCAAAAACTACTACAAGAAGAAGGCATAAAGATCCATTCACAGAGTCCATAAAAGTAAATTGAGTTACATTTACAGAAAGAAGAATGAATCTACAGGAGCTTGAACTCATACAATACTGTCCAGTTTTCAGTTCCAGTTTGTATGGAAACAAAACACAAATGCTCACTTATCAGAAGATATAGGTCTACAAAGAAAGCATGTCAAATGCCAAATATACATCTACAGTCAGGTTACAATGACAAGTCAAGTATGCACCTTCAGAAGGAAGAAACAGAGTTCGAATATCAAAACAAATAACCAAAGTAGTCAACATTTCCAAATGCCATGATAGGTCTGCAAATGAGTATCATCAAAAAACAATGCTAAGGAGTAAGGTTTCTCTCACTACATCTTCAAACAGGCTCAAAAATACAAGCATACATCTACAGGGAGAAATTACTTAGAAACAAAGCATGTTGCCTCTACAGAATGAAGGAACGAGTCATAAATTATAAATATGCATCTACAAGAAGGATGGAGTGAATTCCAATACAAATTTGACAAGTGCATAAGGAGCTTCTATAGCCAAGTTTACGATAAAATGGGTTGCATCTACAAGGAAAAGGGAAGTAGAGCTCGAGTATCTAAATGAGGAACAAAGAAATAGTTAATACTTCCGGTGTATCGAGCTGAAGCTACAAAAATATCAAAACCCTTGCACATGAGAAGCTTTAACCAATTTCAAAGTAACTAGTAGAGCTTGAAGGCTCACATCGAAGCAAAAACAATGAACCCACAAAATATTTTTGAATATTTTACTTGATATTTCCATGTTTCAAAGTTAAAAAGTGAAACCCGAGATTGTAAGGAGTTATCGAAATAGGTAATAGTAATTACCGAGGGAAGACGAGTTAACATGAAAAAAAGGTCTCGGTCGGACCTCCAACTTCCTTACAAGCACATTTTCGAGCTCCAATAGAAAACCAAAGAAGAATTAGAGATTCATCATTCCACAAAGAGGATACAAAGCAAAATGAATATATATAAATGATCTATTGATCAGATACAAAGGTAAGTCGAGCTACAGGATAAAAATACAAAAGTATACCTTCTATTTCATAAAAATGCATGCAACAGTCATAACCATGGCATTGAAGACCTCCGGATCAAAAATTCAGGCTCAAATACTTCCAAATCTCCACGTTATTTGTGAAAAATCATATAGCATAAATTTTATGCCATGGCTTCCCCGAGAAGTGAAAAACCAAATGAAATGAGAAAGTGTGAAGCCCAAGTGTATTAAATTTTTATCGAAGCTAGGGTTTCAAAACCCTAACTCATGGTTAGTAATCAACGATTCATCAAATGCCAAGTGCCAAATATAATGGCAATCAACGAATAAAGGTTTCAAGTGATAAGCCCCGAGTTAATGTCACCAACCAAATAAATTCCAAGGACGAACCCTAACCCGCGGTGAATATCAATAGTGGCAGAGAAACCGAGGACCAAGATCAAGGGCCATTAGTGCTCACAAAATCCAAGTCAAACTGCCCAAGGTTAAGTTACCATAGGCTAAGGTTCACAGAAGGGTGAGTCAACATGGAGGGGGCCAACCCTCGCGGACCCTCAATTAATCATTCTGCTATGACTTTTTAAAATTCTGAACTATAGTGCCAATGAAAAATCAAAATCAAAACATATTAGATACCATGATTGCTGAAAAGGTGGTATTTGTATTATGTGCCAAGGCCTAAGGGTGGCGAATATAGTACATGGTGGCTAGCCAAATGGAGGTGCCCCTTATATTTTTTTAAAAACTCATGTAAATTTCCTAAGTCCACAAAGGTGGCAACATCCAAAACATCATAAACCAAAGGTGGTCCCCACTAATTTTAATTGTGCAAATATTTCCAAGGGTTGCAGCTTTTTTTACCCACATACAGAGAGTGATCTTTTGCATGCCTTCACAACATGAAAAAAGCAGAGAAGATGACAAATTTGCATGTGCAAAGAAAGAAGACTTACCTAGCAAGCAATTTGTAAATTTAGCAAATTATTCACCTTTCTTTTCTTAAAAATAGAATAGTCAACTTCAGTTTGATTGTATTGTATCTAAGGCTTGTAATGCTTATTTTTATTACATGCTCTCATTTGTATTATTTTATTCCTTTATTTATTATTAAATAAAGGATAAAATTAGGATACATAGGCGAATACGGTTTTTAGGCTATTTTTAGGAAGGGGTGAAATTTTGGTACATATTGTGTACTCTTACAAAGCATAAGGGGGATTTTTTAGAGAACTTTCCCGAGAGAACTTTTGATATGAGTACTTGAAGCAATTTCTACCTGTTTTTCCCTCTGAGTGTGAAGTATTTTATGCCTTTCCAAGTTATTCTGCAGTCTTGTGTATGTCAACATTAATCTTGTGAATCAATATTCCCTAATTAATCACTTTAACCCATTGCAAATTCACCATTTTTGCCAAAATGTATTGTGCATGTTAGCTTACTAGTGCTGTTGTGAATTTCCCTCAGTACAAATTAAGTGTTTTGCCCTTATATTCTAAAAAGTGTTAATTGGTTCATGCATTCAAATAATCCTTCACAAATCAGTTATGTATTTCACTCGACCAAGTTTTCAAACAAAATTTGGTGTATCACCTTAGTATTTATTCATTTTCAGTCATCTTTCACCCTTAAAACTCCCAAGATCAGTTTAGTGTACACCAAAAAGGAACTCGCCTTTTAATCCCGGAGGTTCACATCAAAATAGGTATACCCACAAACCTGAGGTGTCCCCATTGTATCTACGAGAAAGAGAGAGATCTTTTCCAACTTAGAAAACTGATGCCATCTCTCTCTTGGGTGCACTTTCGAGAGATAACAATACCCTCCTATAATCATAGCTTATGTCGATGAAAATGAAGGTCGGTCCTAGAAAAAAGGCATGATGAGGTACCCATGTACAATAACTAGGAAAATTAGACACATGAAGGTACCCCAAAACTAGTAATAATAAAGTAGAGAGAGAAAAATCCCGCTTCTGCAAGATATCCTCGAAGCTCGGCTTGAAAAACTCATACAATGCTCAAGAAGTGTGGTGTGCACTGTGCTCTTAATCCACTACTCGATCATAGAAATAAAAAAAATGACACTAGGCTTCACTAGAATAGCTCCATGCAAGGAGACTGTCAATGGAGTGATGTCGAAAATGCAAAAAAACATTAAACATAATTTGATCAACTACTACCAATAGGTGTGCCACAATCCAATAATATGAATGCGAAGGCAAGGACAAAAGATCAAAATAAATAGGAGTTCCACGATCCAAGAAAAACCAAGGTAATAAAGCAAGGACACAAAATATGAAGAAGAAAGATCAACTGCTAGAAAAAGGTGTGTCATGATCCAAGAAAAATAACCAAGGGAACAAGGAAACCACATGAGATCAAAATAAATATGACTACCATGATCCCGAAAAGCCAAGGTAACAAGGTAAGGACACGAAACATGAAGAATCGTGATCAACACCACACCCTCTCATATTGTTGAATAAGTAGAGTGATACCACGATCTATATGATTTTCCAAAATAAACTACTCGAACAACGAAAAACTAACAATAAGATTTACTAGAATAAATCTCCAACAAAAGATATCAACATGCCAAAAAAAGTGTCGAAAATACATATCTAAAATATCTCAACAAACAAGAGAGACAAAAATGTATACACCCATAGATACAAGAATGCACCACCCTAAAGTTTTGGATGTCGGGCTCAACAGAAATTACATCCACAAGTGAATCCAACACCCTTAGAAATTTGACACTTTATAATTGAGTGCATTAAATATTACAATGAGTAATAGTACCTTTTACATTTGAAATATGTGTATTAAAATGTCAACATTTTGTAGATCTCGAAAAATACACAATTTCAAAAACAAATCACCTTGATCGAGCTACGGATCAAAAGTTATGAGATCTAGAAGTTTTTACTATTAAAATAATATTTTAATGTTGATTTTTTTTAAAGGTACGTGTGACACCCAAATGTCCAAAGGGTAAAAGAGTGCATCCACATGATACAGGGTTGTGACCAAAGGATAAAAACATGTGCCCAAAAACTAAATGTCTAGAGGGTAAATCATTACATTCATAGGGCACACGTCAATATCCAATGGATAAAAGAATGCACCTAGAGGGTACAATCTATGTTTAGTGGATAAAAGAATGCATCTAAAACAAAAAATATCTAAAGGGTAAAAGAATGCATCCGAAAAGTATGTGCTTACATCCAAGGGATAAAAGAATACACCCAGAGGGTACAAATCTATGTAGGGTGGATAAAATACTTTGCATCAAAAACATAAATATCGATAGGGTAAAAGAATGCATCTAGAAGGTACAAGATTATATCCAATGGTTAAAAGAATGCACCAAAAAGTACAATTGGTAATACAAATTTTGACTGTAAATATCTCTTTTTATGGAATTGTATCAAAAATAGAGAGAAACCACGAAAGTTTCTCGTAAAACCCGAAAGATGATATAAGTTTTAAGTCAAAAAAATGTCCGTACAAAATTGTACGGATTTGTTGAGAAATGCGCCAAAAGCACTTTAAAATACTATATTTGACTGTCTCAAACCATGGTCAACTTTAGAGTCGATTCTAGGGTTTTGGAACCTTCAAAATCCAATGGTGCACTTTTTTTGTATAAAAATGCATGCTATAGAAAAGTGATAGTAAAATGCGTATACATGAAAATAAAAATCCTAGTTTGCAAAGAAAAACTTATAGACGGATGTCTACATCATCTATAGCTCTAATACCATGAACATAATGATAAGAAGATTGTTCCAAGCTGTAATCTCGGATGATAATTACACATCACATAAGATTTACAAAATAGAAGAGTTTAAATACCATATATGAAATCCATCATAATCCATAATGCTCAATACATTACAATACAATAAATTGAATTACTCAATAATAAAGATGTACATATAGGAGGAGGGAAGTGAAACTACTACCTAAATCGGTGGTGAAGAACTACCACTAATCGATAGTGGTAGTTAAGTTAACTCCAAAAGAATAGTAAGTTAACTCCACATAACCGAGAAGATAATTCAACACAACTAGTAAGCTAACTCCACACAACTAGTACACCTAAGAAAGCTAACCCAATAAGTGTAGGGCTAACACAATTGTAAGAATTATCCTAATAAATAAATAAAATGATAAATAATAACTTCCACTAATAGTTATTTGGATTATGGAGTAGATAAATTTATGGGATTAAACACAAGTAGAATGTATAAATAAACAACCCCGATTGTATAAAATTGTTATTATATGCCCTAAAATTTATAGAGGACACAATCTGAATACTTGAGCTAATTGAAAATTTTCTCTTGAGCTACTGTATGAGTATCTAACCTCAATTTGTGCCCTAATATTTTGGGTGTTACAAATAATATTAAAATATTATAAAAAATGTATCAAGTATATATCTAGCACTAATATACCATCTATTATGTTATCATTCTAAAAGTATCATGAATTTCCATGGAAATTAGTATGCGATAATACCATAATTATAAATCATGAAAGAAAATGTCATTTCAATGCTAGATAAGTATAAAAATTAGTGCAAATCTTGTAATGAACTCAAAAGTTGAAGCCATGATAATAAAATGATTATACCCCACTTGTCATATCAAACAATAAACATATGTATAATATTTATAACACAAGTATATGCTAGGTCATTTTTGGACCTCTCATTGGTTAGTTTGAATTTTGTTTACGGTATACATAAGGATTGTATGGCCTTGTTAGAATGGAATAAGTTTTATGTTCATGTTTGTGGGTCCTACGTCCATCTTACCAACAATGGCAACTATTTGAACCTTTAAATCTATCTTCCTACCTTGAACAATGGAGTACCTTGTTGATAGTGATGTGCTCTAGTCGTGTTTACTCCCTTGAACATAAATGTGTGTAATCCTTCTTGATCAAGCCTTTTAGACCGTCATACCCCTTTGGTATCTTAGAATCGATAGGTGTATGTTTGTGGTCTTTAAGAGTGATTTAATATATATCCAGTTTCATGTTAGGCACCTGTTCACATTTTTCGCACCACTTGCAAAAAGGTCAAATCGAAACTTTAAGTTTCTCAGATTGCAGGGGTTAGAAGTTTGACTATTATGTGACAAAATTTTTTTGTTGCTCAGTTTTGGACAATCCTTGGAGTCACATTTGAATCAAATCAAAAACTTAGGTGCAGTTCTAGAATTCCATGCCTCATAGATGCAGGCATTCTAATTTTCACCTTCATCGAACTATCCAACAACCATAGAAGACCATTCCAACGCCTTGAGATAGGCAGCAAGTATAGCTTGTATCAAGAATGATGTTATGAAACTACAAACAAGCTACACATTTGAAGAATAAGGTACAAATTTACAAAACATTTTGCATATTCAGAGGAGCATCAAATGGTACATTTGAATTTATTTTATTCTTATGATTAAGTTAATTATTTAAGTGTATTGATTTTTAGTTCAATTATTATTCATACAAATGAAGAAAGTAAAAAAGGAAAGACATAGATCTCATTACATGAAAATAGTTTCATTTATTCATGAGGAATAATCATGTGTATATTTTCTCACACAAGCCATGAGAAATAACTATGAAAAGGAATGCATATTATTATGAAGTTTAAAATAGAATGAGGTAAAGGAATCTCATTTTTGCCTTCAAAGGTGTTCCATTTATTTCCAATTTGTTTCTTTAGTTGTCCTCTCAACTGCATTAGTGTACCTAAGGAAAATAAAGAGAATAGGTGTCATTTTTGAGCTTAGGGTTTTATGTAACTCACTATACTTCTAGCTTCACAAAAACATGCATTTAAAAGATTTCATCACCTGAAGTGATCTTTCAAGCTTAAAATTATAGCTGATAATATCTCAAAAAGTTATAGGTTTTACAAGATCACATATCATACTAACAAAAGAATCTTTCCAATTGTGCAAGCTCCTCAAACAAAGTTTAATATTAAGTCTAGAGTAACAGTGTGAGGCTAAAGAGTGCCCTTGTTAAAATAATAATTACAACTTTCTATGAATTCAAGGATAGAAAATTCATTATAGGAGAGTGGTTAAAGATAACTCTTTCAACTTATAAAATGATTGAGCCTTTTCAACTCAAAATATTGATGCTAATTCAAGTGATGTCAAAGAATTATTTCACCATGCAAGGAGGTCAAAGTTATAGGTGGTTCTACAAGGTACAAATTTTGTACTAGTACAACAATGAGATTCATAAAAAAATTGACATCACCACAAACAAATGAAGTTACATTCCTGAAATGAAGATTTCCTGAGTACACTTAAGAAATTTCCAAAACTAAGAAGAGGTAAATACAGATGCCACAACAATACCTCAAGATCCTCTTTCTAGCAAAACATATATTGATCATTTTTAAGGAATGAAATGTGTTAGGATGAAAAACAAATGCATTCTCCTATCAAGATTAAATTATATAAAAACTTACATCTCAAAGTACAGAGTGCAGATTAGAAAGTAACACAATACTTGAAAAAGTTCATCAACATCAACGGCTCAAAACATCTAGTAGTAAATGAACAAAATCCAAGTTACCATCATCCCAGAGTAAATTTTCATACATTATGTGGGTCAATTTTTGAAAATAATTTCTCAAACAATCATGATTAGACTGCATCAATGCCATCAAGATCTCATTTAGAGTTGCGAACAATTTTTAGCATGATGTAACAGTAAAGGATTATCAAGATATTCAATAGAAGATTCAAAATCTTAGCAATTATGCCATGTAAAAAGCTTAAAACAAATGGTTTATATGCATCATTAAAATGAATGAGGTATAACATTGCTTGATTATACAAGTTCAAGATCACTAGGAAGCATATTGTTCCAAACAAGTTACAATGGTTAATGCAAGAATCACCATTGGCTGCGGCAAGAGTACAACTTTAGTTATTTTTGAGAAATTGTAGGAAATTCAAATTTAGGGGAGCAATAATGAATGTTCTGGATGGAGAATAATGTCATATAGAGAAAATTATGCATGTTCATTGAGGATCATGTGCTTGAAATGTTGTTAAACGGTTAAAGAGAGCAGCAAATTGTAAAAGATCTCACTAGCATGGAAAATGTAACAAGTCTTCAGTCATGTCATGATCCAAACATCTCAAGCACCATTATTCAAAGCAAGAAGACCCATAAAGATGTTCCAACACTCTTTTGCGGAAAAGAAAAATCAGAGAGAATTGTAATTTTATAATGGCATTTAAGATGATGCAGAGTTTTAGGATTTACAAGCCATATAGGGCCATCCCATTAGCCATTCAAACACACAGTTTTAGGATAAAGTATTATGAAAAGAATGTCCAACCCTTTCAAAAGCTCAAAGATCAATTCACAATGAAACTAAGGTGAGTTCATAAATGTAGATAAAGACCAACTACAGCTGGAAGGGAAAAAAAAATAGAGAGGCCTTTTTAGAATCTAAGACAACTTTAATGGCAGTTAGAAAAAGGAATAACACTCAAAATTCTTCCAACAATGAATCACATAATATATTCCTTCAAATATAGTAAATCCAATAGAGGCATCAAAGAATTAAGGTACCCATTCTTATAATTGCAAATTTTGAAGAAAATTTATTGAGAACCCTAACATTATATTTAAGAAATCATAATAAAACCAATGGAATAATATTATACTTTCAAGGCCGAAGAATCCAACAAAATTTTGCAGAGAATACTTAAAAAGGACCAAACCCTCATCATCTTTTGAAGAAAACAAAAATTGGGTAACGAAATGGCCCAGAGTTTCATGGCCATTACAAATTTCTTAATAAATGTTCAAGATAGAGAGAGATCTTACCATTTTTTAGCTCCAGTAAACCCTCAAAATTTATCGTGAAATAATAACGAGTCACAAAAACCCAGAACCCATTTGATCTCAAGATTACAAAGGAAGATCCAGGAAAACAATGAAACCCATCAGGGTTGATTATTTAAAAAAGTAATATAACAGACCTTGAAAAAAAAGAAACAAAAGTTTCAGTTACAGAAATGACAATATCAGCTTCAAAATAGTGGCATCCACTCAGTTACAAAATTCCAGTTTAAAGTTTAGAAATAGAGTTCAAGAAATATTAGAACAACAACCATTTATTCAAACAATCCACAGTGAAGTTGAATGCAGGAAAAGTGACAAAAATAATATGATATGAATGCACCGGCTTTGAAAAGAAGAACTTGTAGAGTTTTCTAGAGCTCAAAGAATCATTAATGGCGCCACTCTCATAGAAATATCAAAATGGAGTAAATAATGAAAATTATTTGAACCCATAGCCTTGCAGTGGTGAAAAATAGCAAAGAATCGAGCTCCAAGCCCATAATAATGGAGTCAAGCATAAAATTTCCTAGGGCTTCACCCACAGAGAAAGAAACGTAAATGAATGAAGAGATTAGGGTTGATTTTTTTAGATCACCCAAGTCAACCACATATTAACCCAACTCGACATAAGTTATAATTGATGGTGAAGATCAAAATGGTACAACAATCAATGATCAAGAATTCAAACCAAAATTCAAGTAACACACTTAACATCAAAGGTTTATATCATGCAAGTACCAGGATCAATGGCCCAGACTAAGTCATCAAATTCAATGCACACTCAAAGTATACCACGGGTTTTTTAAAACTCAACCTAAGTTAAAAGATGCAACATGGCATGATCACAGATAGCCTAGCTAACACATGGTTAGCTCACCACTGACAAAGTAAATGATGTCTCTAGTATCATGAAGAGAGGGGACATTGTCCAAATAATTAAATCATTGCATTGACGTTTGAAAAGGCCTTATAATATTATTAATGTGACAAAATATTCAAAGGATGTCACCCTATCATGGTGTATCAATAAATCAAAAGAAAGGGGACCAAACACATTGGCAAGGTGGGCATCTACTTAAACCAAGGTAAGATTGGTAATAATGAAATTTGATTATTATTCAAACTTTTTCATGCCTTTTACAAAACAAATAAATAATCAACAATGATTATTAAACAAACAGGTGCTAAGATTGCAATGGAGAGGCCAATTATGGAACTTGAAATTTTTGTCCTAAAATTGGCTAAAGAAACCTCATACAATCGAAAGGAGGATATTATTTCTAGCATGTGCACATGAACAGGTGGTCTGCATAATGTATGCCTTAAAATTTTTTCTAAGTATTGAAGATCAAATGAATTATTTTTTCTTACACATGAATAAATTTTTGCTTTCGATCACATGGAGACAGGACAGAGAAGAAGACAAAATACCCTTGCAAGTGGGTGAATATGCAAATGTTGCATATGTGATTTAGTATGATTATTTAATAAATAGCAAGAAGAAAAAGTTGAATGCACATTGGACAAGTCTTTCAAACCAAGCAAGGGTTATTGTTAGCTAATTTATTCACCCAACTTCATATATTAGAATTAAAGCAGTCAACTGCACTTTGATTAAGTGTATTTTTTTAACTAAGGATATTATTGCCTCATTGCAAAACGCATGGTTATTTTTATTCCTTTATTTATGGATGATAAAGGATAAAATTAACATGCATTGTGAGTTCAAACTGTAACCTATGGTTGGGATTGTTGTGTGAATTATTTTTTCTATATATTGTGTGCATTGACAAAGCACAAAACAGGACTTTTTGGATGTAGGAGTGTTGAAGCAATTTTTGCAAGTTTTTGCCCTTGAATGAGAACCAATTATTGCCTTTCCAATTATTTGTAGTGGTTTTTATCTTTCTATTATCTCTTTTGAATGTTAATTACTTGAACTAATTATCTTACTTTGCTACAAATTTTGTGTTTTTCTACATAGTCATAGTGTGCATGTTATCTTGTTGTGTTGTTGTGATTTATCCCTAAACACATAAGTGTTTTTCCTTGGGATTAGCTGAAACCCATTGTTTTTGCTCCTTTAATTTGTTTCTTAGTAAATTGTGCATGTAATCAATCAAATCCCTCAATAATTTTGGTTTATCACCCCATTTAAATTTTAGTTACAGCCATATTTTTACCCTTAAAATGTAAAAATAGTTAGTTTAGGATACATCAATAAGGAACCAACCTTGTAATCCTAGAGATTCACCTCAACATAGGGATACCCACAACCCTGAGGTGTTTCCATTGTATCTATAGAAGTGAGGGAAGAGTAAGATTAGAACCCTTGTTGTCATCCCTCAATCAAGATGCACTTCTGAGAGATAACAACACCTTTCTTGTGTTTGGAATAGGTCATTGGTGACCTAGGATTATTGGCAAGCTTAGGAAACATATATTAAGGATATGGAGGAAATTTTGAATCCACCTTCCTTTTGATGAAGCATGATGCATTCCCCTTGTCCTCGGGGACGATAACGATGTAGGTTTTTTTCGTGAGTATCAACAAGAAAGTTTAGGGTAATGCTCTAGTAAATTTATATTCGAACCTCTTTTGGTTCCTATTTCTCCCATCTAATTAAAGTGTCCCTATGTGTTAAAATATTAAATTGTGTCCATTTTAATATTATTTTGAGGTAGGGCGGACTTGATATTAAGGAATTTTTTTATATAGAGTGAATGGTATCTCTTGCTTCAATATGATAGTTTGGGCAAGATTTCCTTTCACTAAAATGGAAATGTTGTCTATTTGATTAGGTTTTCTAAAATTAGGATTAATGGTTGTATGTTATGACATTTGGGTACAAAATAAAAGTTGCTATAACCATGTGGTCAAGATTATGCTTTAGTCACCACAAAAGGTTAAGTGTTTTCTTTTGAATTATATAAAGTACTTCCACTAAATATTATGCATCGTTGTAATTGTTTTCGTTAAATTTAGGTGTATTCTTTGTTGATAAACCTTGTCTTATGTGCTACTAAATTAGTTAAACCTATGAGTAGGTGTGGTTTCTCATGCAAAATTGAAGGTCATTATTGGAATTTGTAAACCTTTCCTAAAATAATGAAAATTGAAGTGTAATTTGACCTAAATGGAATTATCATCTTTCCTTTTTACTATGTGGTGTATCTATGTGTGGATACGTGGACAGCTTGTGTACATGATTTTTCCTATTATTCTTGGATCTTATTTGTCAATCATTCGGATTCTACCGACCATTTCCCGCATTAAACGTTCTATGTTGTACCTTGGTTAACCTTGTAAGGGTTATTATGAAAGTTTGTATATGTAATGCCCACTTCTCTTCTCGAACAATTCCACTATGATTTTTATTAATGTGGATTAGAGACATTGACATTATGATTATTATATTTTGATCAATAGGTGATAGACTATATAGACATTTGGATTATTGATATGTTGTGATTCATATTTTGGATTGTGATATGCTAGATGACATTGGTGGACAGTTCTATACATATGGATTTACATTGTTCTAATTTTATACTAACACGTTATATTCATGATGCATTTCCTATGTTTGGATGTTTTGAATAATATTGTGATCTCATGGATGTTAGTAAAATGGTAGAATCAAATTATTTTGATATGGTTGATAGATGATAGAATTGCTTAATTTTGATGACGACTATTGATTTCTATGTATGTGTTATTTCTCGATGTTATTGATGCATTTGTGAGGCCAGAGAGGTATTATTGTTTGTGATTGTAGGAAAATGATATCATTATACACCTAAAGGGGATAGGGGACCAACCCTAGAAGAATGTTGAGTGTTTGCGACATGGCCAATTTGACAACTTGTGTTCTATGTATATGTTGTGTAATTTTTATGCTTGGTTAGGAGGTTTCCCATGGGGGGTGACCTCATGTGTGTGGCCATGGGTTGTGATGTTTTTCCTTCCTTTTAATTTTTTTGTATTTATTTTGTGGTGCATGTATCTAATTAATTGTAAAATCTAGTCACTTTATTAGTGCTTGTTAATATGCTTTTAATTAGTTAATTTAACTTAATTGTAAACAAAAAGAAAGATGTGATAATTGGGTAATTAATAGAGTAGATGGTCCTTGATTTGTTCTTGATGTTGAATGAATTAATTGCATTTTAGAGGTGTGTACTCTTCCTTCTTTCCCAATCTCGAATTTTTCCTTATAGGCCACTTTTTGAGACTTTTGGGACAAGTTAACCTTGTCCCTTACATCTCAAACTCATCTACCAACCATAATTATGAAGTATGCAGCTAATTTTATCCTTTTTAATGCATTTTTTTAGGTCAATTTTATACTTACTACATTTAATATGTCCTTGGAAGGTATGAAGTGTATGTTGGAATGTAGATTTGTGCATGTCATAGCTTTATTTGTTCATTTAATTGCATTGGTATTTGTATGTTGACTTGTTTAGTTGGAATTGGGGAATGATGAAGTGGAATCCTACATGAATACACCTCATCATTCTCACCTCATTTTATATTTATTTAGTGAATTTGGAGGATTTGGAGTTACTTGGTCTCATTTTTACACTTGCAATTATTTGAATTTTTCTTTGGATTGCATGCTTGGATCTTTTGGAGTTTTTCTTGGATTAAAGGTGTTTGAAGCTTATTGTGTGAAGATTTTGGAAACTAAATGGAAAGGTAGGATCTTCACTTATTGTTACTTATTTTAAATATGTATTTCGTAGTAAAAATTTTTATTGTTGAGTGTATGTTATGTGTGTTGTGATTGCATTATGTTGGGATGGGTAGATTGCCTTTAAGAGTGGCATGGGAGAAGGAAATGGAGTTATTTTGTGGAGGAAAAAGATATTTAGTGATGAAAATGTGGAGGGAGTGTGGGAGAGGTACTCCACCTATGTGGAGGTAAAAGGGTTTATATGTTATTTTTGAATTTGTAAAGGGAGAGATAAGGTGTTGTGTGATGTTGATAGTGCACTTGGAGTTATTGGGTGGACTCTCTTCCCACATGGGAGACATAAGGAGAAGACTCCATATTCTTGCTCCATTTGTCTTGCTATTAATCGCTTTTTGATTGGATGAAAAGAATCATTATTTGTGTTTGTTTTGTAAAAAAAGTCAAAATACTCTTGATCTTGAAAAAAATATGATTGAGTGTTGAAATATTGCTCCAAAATGTTGAATGTGTGGAATAGTGGAAGTCAATTTTTTTGTGAAGTTGTCAAAGTTGAAAACACACCTCATTATTTAATGGTTTGGGATCGTGGGCCAATAAGAAGGATGGATTCTCCTCCTTATTAGAATAAAGGTTGGGTGGAGAGTGTCACCTACTCCCCTTCCTTGTATTGTGATTCAAAATTGAAGAGAAGATGGAGTTCAAGTTGAAGTTTTGGAGGAGTTTACATATGTTGAAGACAAGAAGATTTTCCCATTTATAAATTTTATCCCATTGTTTCAAGTGGAAAGTTTGTAATCCATGCAATGAATTCTTGTAAAATTGTATTGTAAAGAGCTCTATTTGGTTGTATATTGGATTATGAAGATTTGGGAAAAGTAAGGAATGTAAAAGTTGTTTGTAAATGAAATTTATGAATGTTGAAAAAGTACATATAGTTTACCTCATTTTAAGTTTCATATTTGAATGGAAATTATCTTTATTAAAATGGAACTACAAAAGAGTATTTGTTGGCGTTCTTTTTCTTGTTCAAATGATTTTATTATATTTCATTATATTATAAAAGAGAAAGAAGTTGTAAAATTTATCTTCCGAATAACATTATCACATTCCTTTCTACCTTGCTTGAAAATTTAAGAAAATGTTATTGTTAGGTGCATTTTTTCAAATATTGTAAATGGAATATTTTAGCCAATTAAAAGAAACAAAGAAAACATTACACAACTAATTCCTTGGTCGAGAAATAAAACTACCTTTCCCTTTATTTGTGCAATTTTCTTTTTAAAAAAAGAAAATAAAAAAACATTCGACCGATTAAATACTTGGGCCCATACGAATATTTTTTATATATACACAAATTACATATACATTTCTATAAATTTAAATACTTTTAGTTTAACAAAAAACTTACGTAAACTTACATTTGGAAATTAAAACAAAAAAACATGAATAATATATAAATTATATATCTAAATATACTTAATTATATAAATTGTAACTATATGTTCTAAATTATAGCTTATTTAATATATATATATATATATATATATATATTAAGCTAAATTTAAAAAGTGCTCGATTGTGCATTGATATTGTAAGGTATATATATAAACATAAAAAATTATGGAATGAATTATATATAAAACAAATAAAATGGGATGGGGGGTTTGGGTGGTTGGCACCGACACCCCAATCCATATAAAATATGAAAAGGTATATATATATAAACAATGGCCCCCTCTATAAGTTGTGGCTTTACAATTAGACAATGCCTATTTCTCGATTTGGCTGATACATTAAATATAAAAGAATATATATATATATATAATTATAATTCACAACTTAATATGGCCACAGATTTCATATATAATCACTACATTTTTAATTTAAAATAAAATAAAATTATATTGTATATTTATTTATGTGTGTGTTTGCATGTGTGTGTCTACACACACACACACACACACACACACACACACACACACACACACACACACACACACAAGAATAGACTCTCAACTAGTGAAAAATACATATCTAAGCAAACAAATAATGGGGAAAATAATTCCCATAACCCGAATAAAGTAACTCTCCAATGTGCAAAATAACAAATAAAATGCAAAGAAAACCCTATGAGAGGGATGCAAAAAAACCATTCAAATATATGTGTATCCATCATAGTGAAATGAGAAATCCCTCCATAGCTCCATGACCTCCATGCTCCCAAACCTACAAAACAAAATTGAGATGCATTAGGGAAAAGTTTTAAATAAAAATCAAGATAAGGATATTTATAGTTATATTGAATACCTATGATCTAAGGGCCCAAAAATAATCAATCTAATGGTGGATAATCATTCCTACAATTTTTAAGTGTGGCATTTTATGGGAGTATGTTTTAATTAAATGTATGTGTATTTGTGAATGGGGCCACTTAGTTCCCTTAGTGTGTTAGGATTAAATGGACCCTTGCTAGTATGGTTTAATTAATATGTTTTGGGGAATTGGACTATAGGAATTAGATAATTCTATGGTCACTATAGACAATGACCTAGGAGATTAATTTAACTAAAGGAAAATATTAACAAATGTGGGGTATGGTTGTTAAGTGTTTAAGGGAAATAAATCTAAACCAAACTTAGGAAATAATATTTGATAACCTTAAATGGAATTAATCAAGTTTATTAATGAAATTGATTTAGTCAACAATAATAAGGGAAATAAATGGAGACTCTAACAAAAAACTATATCCCGTAATAACTTTAGGATTAAATTAATAATATTCATTATTGATCTGATTTCAAAATAACATTTGGTTGTGTAGGAGTTAATTAGGAAATTAAATAACTGAAATATAAGGTTTAATAACGTTAATCCTTTAAAAAAAATTAATAATAAAAATTTGATTAATTTTCCAAAATAATTATGAGGAATAATGAGGTTTTAGTGCATCGATAGTGTGGGCGTAATAGTATTCATTTCTTCGCTACCTCTTTCCGTGACTTCCGGAGGAAGTTGAGTGTAAGGGGGACGAGAAGGTAATGCCCACTCCTCTTTGATACTTATCCACTATGATTTTTACTACTCGTATATTTGAGACATCGACATTATGATTATTATACTTTTATTAATGGGTGATAGATTATCTAGACATTTGGATTATTAATATGTTGTGATTCATATTTTGGATTATGATATGCTAGATGACACTGGTGCAAAGTTTTATACATGTTGATATGCATTGATCTCAGTTGATACTGACACACTATATTCGTGATGCATTGGTTATGTTTGGATTTTCGGATTATTATTGTGATCTCATTGATGTTAGTAAAATGGTAAACTTGATTTATTTAGAAATTTTACACAATTGATAGAATTGCTTAATTTTGATGATTATTATTGATTGATATGTATGAGTTATTTATCGATATTATTAATGTTTTCTTGAGGCCGGAGAGGCATTGTTGTTTGTGATTGCAGGAAAATGATATCACTATACACTAAAAGGGATAACATACCAAAACTAGAAGAATGTTGGGTGTTTGCAACAAGGAAAATTTGACAACTTGTGTTCTATGTGTATGTTGTTTAATTTTTATGCTTGGTTAGGAGGTTTCCCATGGGGGTGACCTCATGTGTGTAGCCATGCATTGTGATGTTTCCATATTTTAATTTTGGTAATTCATTTTGTGGTGAATGTATCTAATTATTTTTAAAATCTAATCACTTTATTAGTACATGATGGTATGCTTTTAATTCATTAATTTAACTTAATTGTAAATTGAAAAGAAGATGTTACACTTGGGCATTATGTAGGGTATATGGTCCTTGCAATATTTTCTTGATGTTGAATTGAATTAATTGTATTTTGAAGTCTTGACACTCCCTCCTTTCCCAATCTAAAATTTTTCCTTAGAGGCCACTTTTTGGGACTTGTGGGACAAGTTTACCTTGTCCCTTGCTTCTCAATGTTATCCACCAACCATAATTATGAAGTATGGAGTTAGTTTTATCATTTTTAATGCATTTTTGGGTGGAAAAGAGTAAATAAAGTCACTTTTCTACTCACCTGATTTAATATGTCCTTAGAAGGTATGGAGTGCATGTTGGAGTGTACATTTCTGCATGGCATAGGCTTATTTATTCATTTATTAACATTGGTTTTTATTTGTTGACTAGTTGAGTTGGAATTGAGGAATGATGAAGTGGCATTATAAATGGAGCCACCTCAAGTGTCATCACCTCCTTTTCTATTTATTAATGTTAATTTTGAGTAATTGGGTTTACTTGGTCTCATTTGTATACACTTGTATTTTTGAAATTTCTGCTTTGATTACTGCTTGGAGCTTAGTATTTTGTATTTTGGGATTTTTCTTTGATGGACGGTTATTAAAGGTTGTTATGTGAACATTTTGGAGGTTAAATAGAGAGGTAGGATTTCAAATTATTGTTTCTTCTTTTATATATGTATGTAGTAGTGAAATTGAGTGTATGTTATGTGTGTTGTGATTACATTAAACTCGTATGGGTAGATTTACATTAAGAGTGGTGTGGGAGAAGGAAATGGTGTTATTTTCTCTGGAGGAAAAATGAAGTTAGTGAGGAAAACATGGAGGGAGTGTGGAGAGGTGCTCTCCTATGTGGAGGTAAAAGGTTTATATATTATTATTTTATTTGCAAAGGGATAAATAAGGTGTTGTGTGTGATGTTGATAGTGCACTTGGAGGTATTGGGTGGACCCTCTTCCCACATGGGAGGCATAAGAAGAAGACTCCATGTTCTTGTCTCCATTTGGATTACTATTAAGCCTTTGTGATTGTGATGAAAATGTGAATCTTATTTGTGCTTGTTATGGAAAATAATGCAAAAATATTCTTGTTGAAATTACTTGAAAAATGTGATTCATTTATGAAATATTTCATGATTTTTAAAAAGATGTATGTTTATATTTTGTCGAAGCCATTATTGGAGGAAAAATGAAGTTAGTGAGGAAAACATGGAAGGAGTGTGGGAGAGGTGCTCTACCTATGTGGAGGTAAAAGGTTTATATATTATTATTTTATTTGCAAAGGGATAAATAAGGTGTTGTGTGTGATGTTGATAGTGCACTTAGAGGTATTGGGTGGACCCTCTTCCCACATGGGAGGAATAAGAAGAAGACTCCATGTTCTTGTCTCCATTTGGATTACTGTTAAGCCTTTGTGATTGTGATGAAAATGTGAATCTTATTTGTGCTTGTTATGGAAAATAATGCAAAAATATTCTTGTTAAAATTACTTGAAAAATGTGATTGATTTATGAAATATTTCATGATTTTTAAAAAGATGTATGTTTATATTTTGTCGAAGCCATTATTGGAGGAAAAATGAAGTTAGTGAGGAAAATATGGAGGGAGTGTGGGAGAGGTGCTCCACCTATGTGGAGGTAAAAGGTTTATATATTATTTTTGCATTTGCAAAGGGAGAAATAAGGTGTTGTGTGTGATGTTGATAGTGCACTTGGAGGTATTGGGTGGACCCTCTTCCCACATGGGAGGCATAAGGAGAAGACTCCATGTTCTTGTCTCCATTTGGCTTACTATTAAGCCTTTGTGATTGTGATGAAAATGTGAATCTTATTTGTGTTTGTTATGGAAAATAATGCAAAAATACTCTTGTTGAAATTACTTGAAAAATGTGATTGATTTATGAAATATTTCATGATTTTTAAAAAGATGTATGTTTATATTTTGTCAAGCCATTATTTGTGAAGTTGTAAAAGTTGGAAACACACCTTATTGTTCTACGGTCAGGTCTCGAGGGCTAGTAAGAAGGATAGCTTCTTGTCTTATTGGAATAAATGTTGGGCGAGAGAGTGTCACCTACTCCCCTTCCTTGTATTGAGATTAAAAATTGAAGAGATGAGAGAGTGTAAAGTTGAAGCTTGGAGGAGTTATACTATGTTGGAGCCAAAAAGATCACCTTTGTAATTTTACCCCATTGTTGTAAAGTGAAATTTGTAATCTTGTAAATTATTCTTTCAAATTGTTGGAAAGAAGAGCTATTATATTGTAAGAAAATGAACTATGATCATTGAGAAAAGAGTGTATTGTTACCTTGTTGTAATTTGTATTATTGTAAAAGTATGATTTTATTGCAAGGAAAGAAAAGAGACACTTTCTCATTCTTATTGTAAGAGTTAGTACATTGAAATGTTGAAATTATTGGAAGGTTGAAATAGATTTAAGAGGGTCTCATTCTTGTATGCAAAAATTGTGAAAATTATTTGAAATGCAATGTGTGGACTTATTGTATTCTTGGAATGGAAAAAACCATGTTTTTAACTACGCATATATAAATGTATATTGATTTATAAAAATGTTGTATTTATATTTATATATATATATATATATTCCTAATATTCTTCAAACAAATAAATCTATTTAAACATATATTTGGATTTTTAAAACAAAAACTATCGATATATATTTATATATATATATATATATATATATATATATATATATGTATGTATGTAATGTATGTACTGTATATCTATATATTCTAATGCTCACTCCTCTTCGATTTATACTATGATTTTAATTTTGGTTGATTAGAGACATGGACCTTATTATTATATTTTAGTTAGCATGTTGTTAAGATATGAGGGACATCATGATTACTATTGTGTTTTGATTGTTACTTTGGACTATATGGATGTATTGTGGACCTTGATGGAAATTTAAGGATATGATGATGATCTAGAATGGTTACTTTATTATATATTGACATTTGGATTCTTGACATATTGAGTATATTCAGAGTATTGGACTAACCATGTGGTCTCATTGATTTTTTGAATTGCTAACAATATGATGGTATTAGGGATCGATAATATGTTGTTGAGTGTATATAGTATTTAGGAGTTATAGTAGATATAGGGAATTTCATGATTATTATAGAATGTGAATTGGATTATTGATGATTATAAATTATTTACTAGAGTAGAATTGAAATGTTAAGTGATTTCAAATAATTGATAATTTTTTTTGTAAATTTGATGATAATGATTTAGCTACGTTATACGATGATGTTAATTGATAGATATATGTGTGTGTTGTATTGCTTGATGTATGTTGAGGATTGTATGATGGATTTTTTATGATTTGATTTCCATGACATATTGATATGGCCTTGAGGTCAAAAAGATATTATTGTTTTTGATTTCAGAAAAATTATATCATTATACACCGAAAGGGGATATATGACCAAGAGCATAAGGATGTTGGGTGTTTGCGAAAGTCCAAATTGAAAAATTGTATCTAAAGTATATATTGTGTAATTGCATGCTTTTTAGGAGGTGTACCATGTGGGGATAACCTCATGTATGTTGCTATGGGTGTAATGTTTTCCTTTATTTTAAATTTGTGTGTTGTACTTTATGGTGTATGTATTTAATTAATTGGGAAAATGATCTAATCGATTTATTAGCACTTGTTAAATATGTTTTAATTAGCTAATCTAACTTAATTTTTAAGAAAAAATAAGATGGGAAAATTAGGGAGTTAAGAGGGTAGATGGTCCTTGATTTGTGCTTGATGTGGAATGAATTTAATTTAATTTTGTTTAGTGTACTCTTCATCCCTTCCCAAACTTGATTTTTTTCTCAAGGCCACTTTTTGAGAATTGTGGAACAAGTTAATATTCTCCCTTAAATCTCAAACTCTTCTACCAACATTACTTATGAAGTATGGATCTTATTTTGACCTTTTTAATTTATTTTTGAGTTTAAAAGAGAAAAAAAAAGTTAGTTTTCTACTTACCCATTTAATTTTTCTTTGAAAGGTATGGAGAGCATGTTTGAGTGTAATGTGTGCATGTCATACACCTTACTTGTTCATTTAATTTATTTGGGTTTGGTGTGTTGAATTAGAATGGAGGGATCATGAAGTGGCATATTACTTTGAGCCACCTCATAATCCTCACCTCCCTTTCTATTTATTGAATGTATTTTAAGGATTTTGGGATATTTACCTTATTCTTCTTCCCTTGCACTTTGGAAATTTTGTCTTGGGTTGCATGCTTAGAGTTTTTGGAGTTTCATTTTTATTGTGGTTTGTTAGAAGGTATTGAAGCTTGATGGAGTGAATATTTTGGGAAGCTTAATGGAGAGGTAGGATCCCCACATTTTTATTTCTTTATTTACGAATATAGATATGAAATTTGTGTTTTTTTGAGTAATTGTTTGAATGTTATGATTGTGATATATTGGGGTTGTGTAGCTTTCCTTAATAAGGGTATGGGAGATCAAGGATGAGACCATTGAGGAGGGAAAAAGGAGTTATGAGGCATGCATTCTTTAGGGAGTGTGATTAGGAGTTCCACCTATGGGGAGTGAAAAGAAAAAATATGGACATACTTTGCATAATTGCAAGGGAGAGATAATGTTGTTGTTGACAATTTTTGCACTTGTGCACAAATGGGCAACTAAAAATTTGTCATTACGATGAAAGTATTGGGTGAAGTATACCTAAGCTAAGGAAGTTATGATGGTATTAGTTATTGCTGAATTAATTAATGATTAAGTGAAATCTGCAACTATGTGTACTATTACAAAACCTAACAGATCACATAGTTCAGTAATTTCATGATACCTTCGAGAAAAGAACACAAGGTCCCCGAAGGATATCTGTGTTGTCTTGATGAAGATGCCAAATTATAGAGTAGGTGAAGTGTTGAATTTTGGGACATCAAACATAAGTGTAGATATCGAAATCGAGTTCATTCCCGAATGTTACAAATTCTCATTAATATTATTTCCTTCATGATTAAGAAATTCAATTATGTTACTGATTTTTTTAGTTCATTATACAATCCATACGAGAAAATATAGAATGCGAAGGAAATACATAACTCATTTTAAGAATTCAATTTTTATTGACAAGGAAGGTCAAATGTTTCCCACATAAGCCGTGGGATGTGACTAAAAAGTTAAGTACATCTACCAAGGAAAAGGTACACATGCATGAAATAGAAAGAAAAGGAGTATGAGTTAACCCATCATTGCCTTTGTATATTCCTTGTTCTGCGAACTCATCTTCTTTCCAGCTAGTTTCATCTTGGTCTCTGCATCCTCAAGGCATGGTACCGAAAAGCAAAAATAAGGAAATCATTAGTTAGAGCTCAGGGTAAATCCATATTTCTACACTATCCTAATTCATTCATATGGATCTCTAAGAAATAGGAGATATAGAGTATTTGAAGATCAGATTGCATAGCTCACATAGGAAGAAGAAATTAAAAAAGAGAATAAGAAACATGGAAAAAAGAGAGGCCAAAAGGCCTAAGTATTTTCCAACTATTTTATTAAGTGTGAAGGTGCAAGTTGCAACCAAGAAGAAAGAAGCATATACACACGCTAAAAAAAAGACCAATGTAGTTTGAAACTTAGATATTTCCTACAAATGGAAGAGGATCACAAGATTGCACTACGTAACAAAGAATATGTTTACAACAAGGGATCAATGAGTATAAGTGCAGCTATAATTTACATATAGGCATTTCAAAAGTGAGCTGAAGAAAGAGATGCACAAACAAATATTTCATTTACTGATTTTATCAACATCATTCAACCTTGCAAAACTCACATGAGATCAATAAATGGATCTAAGCGGAAAAGTTTCCTATCATAGAAATCAAATATAAATGAAGTAGAAAAGACAAGTAAAAGGTGAGCAAAATATTGATCAAAATGAGCAATATATAGTCAAGAGATTACAAAAAACGCAAGCCATGACTACCTTTCTCAAAATAATGGTGCTACAGGTATAGAAATCAATGCTCACAAATGGATCATCAGAATCAATGCAAAGTAGTCCAAGTGAAATGGCAGTTGTTGACCAACTTATAATTTTTAAATTCTATAAAGTGTCAAAATTCCTATGCCACCCGAAATTCCACATGAGAGGACACGTGGCACCATGATGGCAAAAGAGGAAAAAATGGGGTCGTGAGTTATTTTCATTTTAAAATTTAAAATTGTATAAGGGAAAAATATCAAAATAGCCCCGTAACCCCGCAAGGTGAAATTCAACAAAGAAATAGAGATCAAAGAAAATGTGGAGTGGCGGGTTTTTTAAAAGTTTTAGACTTAATACAACAGGCCTAAAAGTTCAAAATGGTCCGAAAGTCAAAGCACAAGGGAAAAAATCCACAAAAAGGTCCGAAAGTCTCGCAAAAGGGAAAAAAGCCACAAAAAGGTCCACATGTTCACAAAGGACGTAAAATTTCTATAATTTTTCCCACAGCTGTAAAGGCAAAGAATGAAGAGAATTATTACAATCGGTCTCATTATTGCAAAAGGAGATGAGTTCAGAGCACAATTTTCTCCTTTTCACCAGCTTTTAAACAACTCGGAATAACTAATTATTCATATCTAAAGTTTTCACAATGAATTTTACAAAGAGCTTTAAAGTAATCTTCGGTCACATCAAGCATCAACTGAATCAAATACAGGGATGAAAGGATAGGTATGAAGCTCAAATATAGATATTCAAAAAAAAACTTCAAGGAAAAGACCAAAACTCCTAGCCATGAGAAAATAATGAAAATGAAATATGCAAGGCCCGTAAAATCAATGTTCAGTCATAGTATTGAAGAGCTCACAACAAAGAAATAAATTCAATCACATGAACTATTATATAGGTAGGACGTTGAAACAACCCAGGTCTCATCTATGTTGGTAATCCAACATCCATCTAAAGTTGATAGGTTGCATATTAAGACATGCATTACAACTCAATGATAAATAAGTGTTGGTGGAATACATTCAAGAAATAAACAAACCCAGTTGGAGTGTGACCTTATTAGCAAGATCCATTAACAGAATAAGTCAAGCTTGCAGACAAAAAAAAAAATCGCATTCAAGCACTCATCCCATGGGAAGTTTTCAATGTTCAAGTGATCTCAGATTGAAAAGATTAAATGAAGTACTCTCAAAGGGGTGCTATAGATCTTCCGAAGAAATAAGTTGATCTTAAACAATGAATCATATAGAATAGATTCTCCAGATACAAAATTGAATGCAGGATTTATAGTTACAAAAATAGAAGTCATTCAGAATGAATACATAGATGCTGCCATATCAAATAAGTAAAACTATTTATGCAAGGAAATTGATCAAGTACAGATGAATCATACAATGCATAGCAATAAGCTCAAGGTATAGTTTGAAAGCACGAAGCACTAGAAATCAAGTTGCAACAATAGAAATGATATATGCAATACAAATAACAATTCCAGGAAAGCATACTATGAAGCTTCATGATTTACAGTTGAACAAATGATAAGCATGCAAGTGTCTAATTGATCATTTTCAAGCTACAGGATTTCATTATAACTAAAGCAAGTACTTCATGTTTTAATACACAAGTGAATGGAATATCAAAACATCAACTAGGTGTGTCAAAATGTAGTACAGAAGCATCAAGTGGTAGAATTTAAGTGTCTAAGCATCCTAAGAATTCTAGGTTGTAGAATCAATAAGAAAAGCAGGAATCAGAGTTTTCATAAGCCTTTTAAAATATACAGGATCTTAGCTCAAAGATTCTTGATAGAATGAAGAATGCAACTACAGGTTACAAGAGATCAACCCAAAAGTTGAACTGAAGAGAGAAAATGCATGGTATGCTAAAAGATACAGAAATGCTACAATACCAATGGAAAACAGCCAAGAAGGGTTTTGAGTACATATTAATGAGATGTTTGAAGAAAAATAACAAATGCAACATAACCTCGAGCAAGGTGTCAGAGCATAAGAGTTCGAGCAAGGTGAGACTTCAGAGTTCTTCAAAAGCATCAAAGTATTCAAGTCTTAGGATGAAACAAAACTCAAATAAAGAACAAAATAGTTTAGAGTTTGAATCAAGAATAGGAAAGTTACCAGAAACTTTTATGAAAAGCTCAGAAGTACAAAATTTATAATAAAAGAGCTCTGCATAATGATGGAATAGGGTTTCAGTAGAAATATGAAAATTTGTAGACTCAGTAGAAGCAGAGATGATAGATCCGTAATCAACTCATAATGAGCTCAGAAATTCATAAGTAAGGCTTCAATACCAAATTCTTGCCCCAAGTCAGATAATGATGACAATACAGAAAGGAAGATAGCTCCCAGTTGGTGCAATAATAAGATTTTGCATAAAGGAGAAACCCAAACCCATTCCGCAGAAATGAAGAAGTTCCTAGTCAAAATGTGCTTCAGATTTATAAACAGACCCGATATTGGACAAAGTTCTACTTCTATGGAAACCACCTTTTCAAATCAAAGTAAGAAGCACTTTCAGAGGTAAAGTGGGGTTACAGGAACTCAAAAGCACAGATCCTGGCCAATCAATGGAGCCATAAAGCAAAAATGAACTCATACAAAGTAAATCAGAGCTTCATAAGTAAAAACACAATAATCACAGAGTCCTTTTCGAGCTCATTTTTATCAATGGCCGAGTGTGAAAAATACAAGAAAACCAGAAATGTGATTATAGTGCATGATGAAACCAATACTTCAAACTTTTATAGATATTTTCTACACAGAGTTGAAGAATTTCTCAAAGTCACATATCTACAGATACCCAGAACTCGAAAAATACAGATCTATAATTCATGATGCAGATTGGGCCGAAGAATACACTCACCTTAATCCTTGGCGGTTTCGAGTAAAGTGACTATGAGTGCCCATTGATCAAGAAATCACGTGCTCAAAGAGTAATGGAGCAGGCTTAGAATCCATTTCAAGGTTGAGGGTACCATCAAACCCATATAAAACAATGGCCATGGTCTTGCTCAGAAAATCAAAGATAGAACAAAAGAACAAAGACCGAAAAGGGGAACATAACCAAGCTTGAAGAAACAACAATGGCGACCACCTTTACAACCATCTCCTCAAAAAAAAGATAGAGGAGGAGCTACAAAATACATGTATAGCCGAGCTCGAGTATAGAACAAAATAATGGCGTCGAAGAAAATATTTTCTAGGGCTTTGCCCACGAACCAGAAAACCAAATGAAATGATCATTAGACCCAAGCTCTCCTTTACCACCTGAATCCAAGTATGGGTTAAGATCAAACTCAACCATGGTTCGAGATCAACGATCAAGCTTCATCAAGGACGAAGATCAAAGGCCGAGAATCATGCTCAGAGCTCAAAACAAATAACCATGGTTAGTCCCCACCGACCACATTCAATGCACAGTTAGAAACCCTAACTCGTGAGTCCAAGGATCGATGACATAAAAATAGAGGTACAGAGATCAAGGGCCCAAGATGATCAACAAATATCAAAGAAAACTCAACTTGAGTTACATATGCCACCGACCAAGTTACCAAGGGGTGAGTCACCGTGGAGAAGGGGACAACCCACGTGTCCATCGAATAAATCATTGCATTGACTTTCAAATTCCAAACTATAGACATTCCCAAATAATGTAAAATGCCATCATACATGCTTATCACCGAAAAGGTGAATTTTGAAGTATGCAAAGGACACTGCATAGATATAAATGCATGCATTTATCAAAAGGGGGCAGAACTATAGTATGGCATGCATATTACCCAAAGGTGATAGATCTTATATTTTCTAAGTCCACAAGGTGACCAAACTCAAACAAAGATAAATCCATATATCAAAGGGTGGTCCCCACATGAAGCTATCACATACACGGAGAATTTTTACATGCCTTCACAATAGGATAGAACATAGAACAAGATGAAATTTCATGTTCATTGAGAGAGACTTGCCTAGCAAGCAATCTTATTTTAGGAAAATTATTCACCTTTCTTTATTAAAAAATAGAATAGTAGACTTCAATTTGAATGTACTATTATCAAGGATAATAATGCCTATTTGTAATTACATGCGCTATTTTTATTCCTTTATCTATTATTAAATAAAGGATAAAAATAGGATGTATGGATGAGTACAAGCCTTAAGCTATTTTTAGGAAGAGGGTGAATTTTTTTCTTTCTATATATTATGTGCCTTTCCAAAGCACAAGGGAGAATGTCTCGAGGAATTTTTGGATATATGAGTACAGAAGCAAATTTTTCCAGTTTTTCCCTCTGAGTGTGAAGTATTTTTTGCCTTTCCAAGTTATTATATAGTCTTATATATGTTTCTATTAGTTTTGTGAATGCAAATTCCTTGATCAATCATCATACCTGCTGCAAATTCATTATTTTTCGCATAGTTTTAATGTGCATGTTAACTTATTAGTACTATTGTGATTCTCCTTAGTATAATCAAGTGTTTTTCCCTTAGATATTCTCCAAAAAAACTATTGGTTCGTGCATCAAAAATCCTTCCCAAATCAGTTGTGCATATACTCAATCAAAGACCTTATACAAATTTGGTGTATCACCTTAGTTTTAATCACTTTACATTCATTTTTACCCCTTAACCCCATAATCAATTTTAGGATACATCAATAAGGAATCAACCTTGATACGAGACTCACCTAAAAATAGGTATACCCACGACCTAAGGTGTTTCCATTGTATCTACGAAAGGGAGAGATCAAATTTTGCAAGCTTAGAAAACCTGCTGCAGTCATCTCTCTTAGGGTGAACTTTTGAGAGATAACAGTTTTTGGCACTCCCATTGGGATCACGAATCAGATCTGCATATAGTGGAAAATTCTCTGCAGATCCACAACATATTTACAATAGTTACAAAGTCATTTTAATGGAGCAAGTTGCAACAATTTATTCTAAAGAGTTTAAAATATTTTGGCAACTCCGTTAAGCTAATACCATACCAGTATTGCAACATGTTCCTTGCCTAAAGAGACTATAAGATCATCAGTAAGAGGAATTCCTCCTGAGTTTGTTTCTTTACCCTTGAATTCTTCTAGAAGGAGAAGAGTTGGTAATACTTTACCTTATAATAGACCTGATTTTGATAACCCTCCTCCTAATATTCCCTCACCACGTATTAATTTCACTATTGACATCCCAATTTTTCAAATGGCTATTCATCCAACAAGGAATATTGTGACCTTTACTAATGGCAGTCCATTAGTAATCCCGATTACCATGACATTCCTAATACGCCATGAAAAGTTTGTTATCATTCATAGGTGAAAATCAGGTTACACCTACTTAACATATCAAAGAAGTTGTAGCCTCTATGCGTAGTCCATAATATCACTCATGAGGACATAGCTTTAAGACTTTTAGCTTCATCATTTAAAGGGAAGGCCTTGTAATGGTATAAGAACCTAGAAATTAGAAGCATAAGAACTTGGGATGACTTGGGTGAAAATTTTGTGAAACAATTCCAGGATAATTCAGATCATTTGTCTCTCATTGAATAGTTGTCTACTATTAAAAGAGCTCCCAATGAGTTTATGTCTAATTTCAATATCCATTTTTTCAGAACATGGAAGAAATTCCAACAAGTGTAAAGCCTCAAGCTGATCATGATTTCCTTTATTATCTTAGAGCATTAAAATATGATTCAATCAATGGGAGGAGAAACACTCCCAACGACTTATGATATCGCTATCCAAGATGAAAAATAGTCTTATTCAAGATGGAAAATTGGCACCAAGGCCTTCAATGCAATTTTTGGTAGATTTAGCACCTGTTCCTCATCCTATTACAATCATAGAACCTACTATTGTAACTACATCAGATGATGTATTTAAAGATTTACAAACTATGGGAAATAAATTGACTTTGATTGATAACATAATTACATTATCTAGTAGACCCTATCAGGTTCCTTATCAACAAAATCAATAGAATCAAGAAAACATAGCAACCCTATCAGCAAAATAAAAATTATAGGTAGCCTTACCAACAAAGGCAGTTTGACCCAAAGGTTCCTAGTTCATATAAAAATTTAGTCCCAGTTAATATGGCTACAGAAGAGTGGTGTCAACCTTGCAATCAACCTCATTTAGTTGCAACTTTCCCAAATGCTTTTATGAATCAATCTAGTTTGAACAACCTCAATCTAAAACATTGTTTATGCCTCAAATGGAGGTTGGGTAGAAAGAAACTCATGTCAAAGGAACACGAACAAAATTTAGTTAGTTTTAATGAGGAGGATTTCATTACAGTCATTACTTACAGGGATCAAGGAAAGGCTGTTGAAGGTAAAAACAACAAAATATGCCTATCCTACCTATTGTTACTAATGATAAGACAACATCTACAAGTAGGTAGGATAGGACTATTTTGTTGTTTTTTACCTTCAACAGCTTTCCCTTGATCCCTAGTAATGACTGCAATGAAATCCTCCTCATTAAAACGAACTAAATTCTGTTCAGGTTCCTTTTGAACATGTGCTTTC
Organism: Taxus wallichiana var. yunnanensis; assembly: GCA_018340775.1. Classification (NCBI taxonomy): domain Eukaryota; kingdom Viridiplantae; phylum Streptophyta; class Pinopsida; order Cupressales; family Taxaceae; genus Taxus; species Taxus wallichiana. The sequence goes on along the minus strand of CM031243.1, from coordinate 722,744,961 downwards.
TTTATCGGAAAAGAATGTTTATCTTCACTACGCTTGTAGCCTATTTTAGCTTATCAACCTTTTTATGCAGTGGGGTCTTGACTTTATTGGCATGATAAATCCACCATCATCACAAGGAGACAAGTTGATCTTAAGCTGCTTTCTGATTATTTTACATGATGGACTAAAGCAATAGCCTTGAAGGATGCTAATGAAGCTTCGATACTATCCTTTTATCAAGGAATAGTTTACAGATTTGGTGTTCCAGCAACTATTATATCAGATAATGCTTTAGCATTCCTTGGTGCAAAAATAAAAGATTGGGTTATCAAACATGGAATATATCTAAGCTCTTCATCTAATTATTACCCACAAGGTAATGGCTTAGCTGAGAGTACTAACAAGAATATGTTAAGGATCATCAGAATAATGCTCAAGGATAATCAAAGAGCTTGGCATCTGATGTTAAATTCAGAAATTTGGGCTGACAGAGTGACTCCTAAAAGGTCAATTGGCAATTCACCATACAAAATTGTGTACGAGAAGGAAGCAATAATGTCTATTTCAGTTGCATTACCTACATTGGATTAGCTACACCAAATGGAGTTGCTTGAGAATGAACCATTACAGGTTCGTTATGCAGAGTTAATGGAATTACAAGAGCTAAGAGATAAAGCTCATTTGAATATGGAAAAGAATCACAAACAAATGAAAAAGACTTTTGACAAGAAATCCAAATTCGAGTCTTCAATGAAAGAGATATTGTGTTAAATTGGGATGTTGATCATGCAAAGTCGGAAGATGCTCAAAGTTTGATAAACTCACGAGTGGTCCTTACATGATTTTAGCTTGTAAGGAACACAATGCTTTTTAGCTTGAAGCTAAATGGAGAGGAAATTTCCATTCCTATGAATGGTATGTTTCTCAAACACTGTTATTGAATATCTTGCGATTATTGTTAGAGTAGGTTTACCCTTCAATAAGTGCGGTTCATGCATATTGCAATGTTTTTCAATTCAATAAGTGCATTCGTTCACATGATCCGCTTACCATATTCTTTCCCAGCTTTAGTTTTTTTTGAAAGGTTTGGACCTTTCAAAAAGGAAAATTTTGGTTACATGTTTAGACTCCATGCCTAATGGACAAGAGCAAGGCACTAGTCTTTAAGCTAGCAGGCAGCTTTCCCCATAGGATCACCAAAAATGTTGACAATTTTTGCACTTGTGCAAAAATGGGCAACTCGAAACTTCATCGTTACATTGAAAAGTTTTGGGTGAAGTATACCTAAGCTAAAGAAAGTTTCGATGTTATTAGTTATTATTGAATTAGTTACAAGATTAAATGAAATCTGTAGTTATGTGTGTTGTCTCAAAATAGAATAGATCACATACTCTACAATTTCATGTCATCTTTAGTAAAAGAACAAAATCCCTGAAGGACAACTGTGTCTTCTTGATGAAGATGAAAATTATAGAGTAGGTGAAGTGCTTGAGTCTTGAAGCAGCAAACATGAATACAACTATAAGAAAATAAGGGTTCATTACTTTGAAATCTTACAAGTTACGATAAATGTTCCTTTATTCATGATAAAGATATTTAATTATGTTATCGAGTTGTTTAGTTCATTATAAAATCCATATGGAAAAGCTAGAATGCACAAGGAAATGCACAACTCATTTAAAGAATTCAATGTTTTATTCACAAGGAGAGTCAAATGTTTCCAACACAAGCCATGGGATGTAACTAAAAAGTAAAGTATAGCTACTTTGAAAATCAATGTACACATGCATGAAAGAGAAAGTAAAGGAGTATGAGTGAAACCATCATTTCCTTGGGGTTTCTTTTCTTTGTTTGAATCATCTTCATCTCCATCTTTTGTTTCTCCTTCATCTCCATTGTAGAAGCCATTGTACCTGAAAAGAAGAAAAGTTAACTGTCAGTTATGAGCTCAGGGATCAATTCATATTCCTACACTATCCTATTTCATGCATATGAATCTTCTCCTAACATGAGATGTATTCTACTTGAAGAAAAAACTACATGCATGCTTTATTCACTCAGAAAGAAGAAGGAGAAAAGAAAGAAAAAAAACATGGACATAAGAGAGGCCAAAAAGCCTAATTATTTTCTAACTATTTTCCTAAGTGTGCAGGTACAGGTTGCAGCCAAAGAGAAAAATAGACAAGTCATAAGTGCATGCAATAAAAGGAAGAATGTAACTCAAAGTTCCAATAACTATTCTGAAATGGAAGAAGTTACAGTGTAGAAGAGAGACTAGCAATAGAAGCACATGTTTCAGTTTGCAACGAAAAAAAAGTAAAATTTGAAAGCTGATGTTTGGCTAAGAATAAGTTCATAGTGAAAGGAATGAAGAAAATATTTTGAAAAAAATTGACAAGGCTTCGCCATGTAAAATGGACATTTACAACTTTCCATCATGTTGGTTTTAACTACTACATGCTTAAAAGAATGATTTAAATCAATTAAGTGATATAGAAAAATAGCAAAGCATGCTATGATCAAGATAACACAACTATGATGTCTCATTTTAGTTACCAATCCATCTTCAAACATTAAGTGTTATGTTCTGAATAAAAAATACAAGTCATATGTTGGAAATGGATGGAAGAGAGAATTCTAGAAAAATTTTGATAGGGCTTCGCCATGTAAAATGGATATTTAAAACTTTTCCAATATCTATATCAAACTAAAATCAAAGAAATGGAGTGAAAGTAATAGAACAAAGTATCTGAATCAAGGCTTATGCCTGATAATGGCATCAAAACAGATCAAGAATTGCTTAAAATTACTGCAGGTATTAAAGAGTATAAGTGCAACTACAGGTTACAAACAGGCATTTCAAAAGTGAACTCAAAGGAAGAGATGTATAAGTAACCCATTTCAGTTAGTGGTGTTTCAACACCATTCAACCTTACTGAAGCCTAGAATAATCAATGTTCAGTCAAAATATTGAAGAGATCATAATGAAGAAAGAAATTCAATCACATGAACCCTTCTACAGCAAGACAACGAAACAACCCAAGTCTCATTTATGGTGGCAATTCGAGATCCATATAAAGTTGATAGGTTACATATCAAGACATGCATTACAACTCAATGATAAATAAGTTTTGGTAGAATACATTCAAGAAATAAACAAGTTCAGTTTGAGTGTGACCTTATCAACAATATCCATTTATAGGAACAAGTCAAGCTTGCATAGTACAAAAACCACCAATATTACAAAAGTTACAGTACGGAAGAAACAAATTGCATTCAAGCACTCATCCCATGGGAAGTTTTTAATGTTCAAATAACCCAGATAAAAAAATAGCTTAGGTAAAGTGTACCAATTCAAGGCACAAAAGAGAAGTTACAGTAAAAAGAATGTTTTCCTCAAGCCATGATGAATCAAGTCAGAGAAAGAAGTAAAACTTACTGTTTAAATCAAAGTGGAGAAAACCCTTTGATATATCATTGAGCTTAGAACTAAAAGGAGAAAACCCGAAATGAGTTTCAACTCAAAATGACCAGAGTCATTGAAGAGATCACACGAACAAATGCAAAAAAAGATGGGTATGAGTTTGGAAGCCAAGGTCACGATGAACCAAAATACTAGCTAAACTCAAGGGTTGAAAATATTACCAGACCTCATCAAATGGTGATGCAAAGCCAAATCTATAGAGATCAAGAGATGGTAAAGGAAAACCCGCAAAAACCAAGAAATATACCGGTGCTCAAGCCTTTCGACCACAAGATCTCACAAAGAAAAATCAGATCTCATGGACTTCACCACAAAGACCAAACAGAACGGGGCCGAGCTTCAAGATTAGCAACAGTGGCGGCCACTATAGAAATAAGATAGAAAATGAGCTCTGATCTCCCACCACCATGTCAACATCTGATGAAGTGACACAGAAACAATAAAATGAGCAAGGCCGAGCTCGAAGAAACAACCATGGCGGCTAATAAAAAGTTGAGCTAGAAAACACTAAACAATGGTGGCATTATTATAGAAAACTCACTCAGAAGAAGCACAAAATGCGTAGAACCTTTTTGCAATGAGCCAAGTACTGAATAATCAACAATAGCACTCCCATAAATGCTCAGCGAGCTTCATGGAACAGAATAATGGCCTCGAAAGAAAAATTTTCCAGGGCTTCTCCCATACAACCAAAAAAATAAATGAAATGTGCTTTTGGGTCAAGTTCCCTTTACCGCATGAACCCAAGAAGTGGGTTAACTCAAAATCAACCACGGTCAGGGTCAACGATCTCAAATCATCAAGGACACAAGATCAACGTCCTCGGATCAAGCTTCGTGATCAATGCAAACCACCTGGGTAAGATGCCACTACCCACATTAAATTCCAGCTAGAAAACCCTAACCATAGGTCATGGATCGACGACATCGAATATAAAGGTAAAAAGATCAATGAGAAAGAATAAGGCATAAACATTCAAAATAAACCACTAGGGTTATAATTAACATTACCAAAGTTACAGAAGCCACCAACCAAGTCACCGAGGGGTGAGTCACCATGGAGAAGAGGAGAACCCATGTGTCCATCAAATAATCATTGCGAAATGACTTTTAAAGTCTAACCTAAGTGCATGCTTCAAATAATATAAAAATGACCGACCAAATCATATATCATGATCACCGAAAAGGTGACTTTTATAATATGCCAAAGCCAACAAACTCAAAGGTGGCAGACCATATAGTATGGTCATTTCCAAATAATCAAAGGTGGTCGAGCATAGTGTGGTGACTTTACAAAGTGCCCCAAATTTTTTTAAAACCATAATATATGCTAAGTCCACAATAGTGGCCAAACCTAATGAATACAAGAGTTCACAATCCCAAGTGGTCCCCACTTCAAGGAGCTAGAATTGATTTGTAGAGTGTCACTCATGTGACAATTTTTAAAGGAGATGTCAATATCAAAACATGTGCACATAGCAGGTGGTCCCCACAGGAGGAATTATTTTTGTAAATATTGCTAAGTATTGTAATTATTTTGCTCACATAAAGGGAGTTGTATTTTTGTATTCCTTCACAATGAGGACAAAATAGAGAAGAACACAAAGCTACCTGTTCATTGAAAGAGACATGCCTAGTAAGCAACCTTATTTTCAGAAATTTATTCACCCTTCTTTTTTTAAAAATAGAATAATCAAATTCAGGTTTGACTATAATGTAAGTAAGGCTAATAAGGCCTATTTGTAATTGCATGCTCTATTTTGTCTTATATCTATTATAAAGTAAGGGATAAAAATAAGATGCATGGGCGAGTAGAAGCCTTAGGCTATTTTTAGGGAGAGGGTGAATTTCATTTTTGCTATATATTGTGTGCCTTTGCAAAGCATAAAAGGACTTTTGGAGGACTTTTGGATATATGAGTACTAAAGAAAATTTTTCTAGTTTTCCCTATGAGTGTGAAATATTTTCTGCCTTTTCATGTTATTTTCAGTCTTATGTATGTTTCTATTAGTCTTGTGAATACAAATTCCATGATCAATCACCTTACCCTACTATAAATTCAATCTTTTCTCGCTTAATTTTAATGTGCATGTTAACTTATTAGTATTGTTGTGATTCTCCCTCATTACAATCAAATGTTTTTCCCTTAGATATTCGTTAGAAACACTATTGGTTCATGCATCAAAAATCCTTCCCAAATCAGTTGTGCATATACTCAGTCAAAGACCTCATACAAATTTGGTGTATTGCTTTAGTTTTAATCATTTTACAGTCAGCTTTTACTCTCAAAATCACATAAATTAATTTAGGATACACCAATAAGGAATCGGCCTTGATTCTAGACACTCACCTCCAAATAGGTATACCCAAAGCACCCGAGGTGTTTCCATTATATCTATGAAAGAGAGAGATCATTTGTCTAATCTTAGAAAACCACAGCCAACCTGTCTACATGGTGCACTTTTGAGAGATAACAACATGCACTATGAAATCCATGTTTGGAAAGTGGAAAAGTGAAACACGTGAGAAGAAAATGCATTATTCTACCCTGTATATAATATATAATTTTGGAAAGAATAAAAGAAGGAAGTTGTAAAGTTGTCTTTTGGAATAAATAAAGGATTGCATAACCTTCCTCAAGTTGTATCAATGTATTGAAATTAAACACATAGATGTGAGTTGTAATCTCTGTTTGAAAGGAAGGAATGCATATAAAGGAAGTGTAATACTCTGTCTTTTGAAATAAGTGAAGATTGGAAATCATAGATGTATTTTAGTTTTGAATAATTAAATTGAATCATCTAAATGTATTAGATTAGAATTCGAACAAATTATAATACTTGGGAGAAGAAGATGGTAAATAAACCCCTTTAAAAATTTGATCTCCGTCTTGTGTTTTCAAAATGGCAATTATTTAATCCAAAATGCACAGACTAACCCACAACAATGAAATAACAAACTAAATGATTAAATTGAAGTAGTTTTCCCTAAACAAATCCAATTAGACAAAAATACTTAAAGGAAATCTTTCAAAACCTGAAAACCGAGTTCAAAGCTTTCTCAATCATTTTGCTGTCAAAATTGTAAAATTTCAAACTAGAATTCAATCACATAGATCTACCTCAAACAATTATCCTAAATCTTCCTAAGAACAATTCTCCATGTCTATTTGACATGTTGAGAGAGGAACAAGAACAAATTGAAGAAAATTTTATTAAGTAAAAATTACCAGTTCACATTGTAAAAGCACAGATCGTTTTTGTAAAATTGACAACATAAATTTTATCAAAACCTAAATTTAATGAATCCCAGGAAAAGAGGATGTCAAGAGATTTCTAGGAATTCCTCTTTTTCCCAAAACCAAGATTTGTATCAAAAGTTATGGCCTTCCAAGTTTTTCTTCAAAAAAAAAAAAATCAGCAAAAACTTCCTTGGCGGACCCGCAGTCCGAATTTTCCATTAGTGCTTCAAAACTTTTTGAGAAAATTTTCCAAATTTTCCCTACGCCCACATGCCAATTATAGGTTTCCATGTGGCACCACGAGGTGTTAGCGGAGGGGCGGAACCATTTTTAACTCAGCACTTCCAGAAATTTTGGGAAAATTTTCCAAATTTTCCGCGCCGCCCATGACCAATTAGAGGCTGCCACATGGCACCATGAGGTGTCAGTGGAGGGTGGATCCCTTTTTAACTTAGTGCTTCAAGAAAATTTTGGGAAATTTTTCCAATTTTCCCCGCCTCTCTTGCCTTTCTCGCAGCCCAATCGAGGTTGCCACTTGGCACGACAAGGTGTCGGTGACGAGTGGGTTCCTTTTTTCCTTTGGCATTTTTAGAAAATTTTGGGAAAATTTTCTAAAGTTTCCCCACCGCCCCACTAGTCCGTAGCCAATCAAGAGCTGCCATGTCGAATTGTGAGGCATCAATAGAGGCATAGGTGAATTTTACCATGTTTTCCCTTTGGGGCGTTAAACAAATTTTCTCCCCGCCACTTCGCTTTCCCGTGTTGGTGAGAAGATGCCACGTGTCCCTCACGAGTCAGCTGAAGTGCAGGCGCAAATGTGGCATTTCTCCCTGCGTGAAAAAAATCTGAAAGCCTCCTACGGCCCCACCGACCTGACTACTCCTCTAGGAAATTTTTATCCCAGCGCCCGCCGACGTGCCCTTGGGGAAAAATATCTCCCATGCACCCACAGTCCACTCTTGGGGAAAATTTTCACCCCAAGGCCCGTCGGCCCATAACTTGAGAAATATGAGGAGTTATGAGGACTTCTTTATATCAATGGAAAGGTGAGGAAATTTCCTATCCAATGGGAATGGTTTACTGAAATTTTGGATGCTTTAATTCTCAAAAATCTATTTAAAACTTTAAGCGTGTTAGAGAGTGGGTATGGTGTGGAATTACCCTCTTAACCTATTTGAATCTTCTAACCCTAAATTTTTGGGACCTTGTGACCTCTAATATTTGTTAATAAAATAAAATTATATTCTAGTGGATTTGAATTGATTTGGAACTTGTTAGTGACAACTGTTGTCTTGTAACCTAGTTGTAGACTCCTTTTTAAAAAGCAAATTATTCCATAATTTTCCCAAATAGTCCTAGGTTGTTCTTGGGTCTCAAGTGGGTTGTTTTTAGCAGGCATGACACTTGGTATCAAAGTGATGGTTCAAAATTTTGGGCCATTGGGTAGACTATAAAACTTGAGACATGAACCTTTAACCCAAGCACACTTTTTAAATCTAGAAAACATTGAAATTACATATTTTAGTAAACATGCGAGCTAAGTAAGACCTTAAATATGGAACTAACTCTCATCTTTCTCTATGTAGAGGCATAGACAAGATGAGGAGCCTTTTCACATAAACTTAGGCATACAAACTCCAGAGCATGCCGTAGAATCTATCCTACCCCATATTTTGCAAACTCTTCAGTTGTTAATGCACGCCCTACATGGAGGATCAACAGGAGGACATGCGATCGGACATGATAGAGTCATGTCCATTAAGGGTCATGTATCTCCTCAACCTAGTGAGGAGGATGAAGGAGAGAAATTCCATGCGAGAGTCAACCAGCAGTGGAGTCACCACAGAGGGGACAGGGGGTTACTGAGTTTCGGAACATAGAGAGAGGTATCGAGCCCTAAGCTTAGGGATGAGCATGTAAAGGGACCTAGGGACAAACAAACCACGGATGTAGATCATATTAGGGAGATCTGAAGCTTTGACCATCACATTATTCTAGTGACATAGGTGGATTTCAGGTAGAGGCCTGGTTGGTGAGGTTGAGTGGATGCTTCAAGCTCTGTCCTTGTTCCAAAGAACACATGAAAGCTCATGTTGCGATCCATCTACCGAGGGATGGAGTTGTTTTCTCGGTGGCGAAAAGAGAGAGCAGAAGCTCCATGTTGATTTTGAGATAGTTACTTGGGATCTCTTTGAGGAGCATTTTTAGAGCGAGATATTTGTCACGAAGGTTCATTCAAGAGGTGGATAGATGAGTTTCATGACCTCAATGAGGCATCTCTTATAGTGGCTAAGTATGAGAGTAGATTTCTAGATCTACTCCAGTCTGTTGGCTACATGTAGGATGAGCAAGTGTGGATCCACAAGCTCATTAAGGGACTAAATCTAGACATTGTAGGTGCGGTTCGGATCCATTGTCAACGAGACATTAGCGGAGGAGAAGGCCTATATAGTAGAGGAGACTCGGGAAATACCTAGTAGGATAGAGACCGAGTCTGTAACCTCATACAGGAGATGCAAGAAAATAGATCAAGGGGATCAATACCTCTTCCTCATGGTGGAGGGTTTATCACGGTCATCTTTTAGACCACGCAAAGAACAACAATGCAGTCCGCCCACCTTATAGACCTCAATGCAGAGGTTTGAGGCATAGAGATGTCAAAGTATGGGGCCTCCTCCTAGGGGTCCCATCAGTACATAAGGTTCCCAGAGAGCTCACTCAACTAGGATTTTTCCAGTGAGACCTCGGCACACCACAACCAGATAATTGGGATCCACACCACGATCTCTAGAGTACCGGCTAGACCTACTACATAAGGGAGAGGATCAAGTGGTTGTTTTGGTTGTGGTGTTACTGAAATTTTTGGAGAGACTAGCCACATAACCCTAATAACAAGGGTAATACACAAATCTCAGAGCCTATTGTTAGTGATATAGGGCACAATCATAGGATGTACATAGTGGTTGAGAACTGCTAGCGAGCATCGAGTAGAGTTATTGAGACCACTGCAGTAACATTGGTGGTATTCCTTCCTCCATTTTGTTTGTTTATGTTTCTTCCCATTATTTTATTGCACCATCTTTAGTAGAGCGATGCAAGCTAGTGGCAGCTAGGCGGGGTCATAGTTGAGATGTTGAGATGGATTTTGGAGCCAAGATCTCTATAGATTCCTTAGTTAAGGAGTGTGTGGTAGACTTGGGACCTTTCACCACTATCTCCATATCCTTCCTTTGGGCTCACATGGAGTCATCTTGGGAATGGATTCATTTTCTACACACAAGGTCGAGTGGATTATTACTACAAGATTATATTGTGTGCGAGATGATTTGGGGGTTGATTCGGTGATTTCAGGGTCGGAGACTCATTTCTATTCACACCATCTCCTCTATGTAGCTTAAGCGGTGTGTATGACAGGGGTTGTCGGATGTATGTTGTTATATTCGGTGATGATTAGAGGTCGGGTCTAGTGGACCATCGCTAGATGATCACCCCATTATGAGAGAGTTTACAAATGTCATTCCTAGGAGCTACCGGGGTTACCACCACCACATGAGATTGATTTTCATATAGATCTAGTTCGGGGGAAGATCCTATCTCATGAGCACCTTATCGGATGACCACCCCGAGCTCTGCGAGCTCAAGTTGTAGCCGGAGGGCCACCGGAGAAAGGCCTTATCTACCCTAGTGTATCCCCTTGGGGAACACTAGTGATTTTTGTGAAGAAGGATAGATCCTTATAGTTGTGTATTGATTACCGCTAGCTAAATAAGGTAACAATCAAGAATTTTTATCCCCTTCCACACATTCATGATTTGTTTGATCAAATGAAGGGAGCCAAAAATTTCTCTAAGATAGACCTTAAGTCAGGTTACCATTAGCTGAGGATTTCGTAGGAGGACATTCATAAGACCACCTTCTGTATGAGATATGACCACTATGAGTTCACAATGGTACCTTTTGGTTTAATGAATTCCCGCATAGTAATTATGAGTTTGATGAATGGGGTATTTAGGAATTTCTTAGATCACTTCGTGCTCATCTTCCTTGATAACATTTTGATTTACTCATGTACACATGAGGAGCACGAGGAACCTTTACCAGGTTCTTCATGTCTTCAAGAGAAGCAAATTTTATGGGAACTTGGATAAGTGTGCATTCTTTCCAATGAAGTGCATTATTTGGGTCATATCATTTCTAGGAAGGTATTTCCGTTGATCCTTCCAAGATTAGAGCTATTATGGATTGGCCAAGACCCACTACTTTGGTGAGGTGCAAAACTTCATGGGCTTAGCAGGTAACTACAAGATATTTGTTCAGACTTCTCTCGGATGGCACACCCCATCACTTCCCTTCAGTGGAAAGTGAAGAAGTTTGTTTGGTCGGGATAGGTGTGAGAAGGCCTTCATATCTTTGAAGGAATGTCTCACTACAACACCTATTCTCAAAGTGTCGGATCAATAGGGTGAGCTTTTCATTTGCATGAATGCTTCTTTAGCAAATCTTAGAGGTGTGTTAATACGGGAGGGCGAGTAGTGGCTTTTGAATCTCACAAACTCAAATATTATGATCTTAATTATCCAACTCATGATCTTGAGCTTGTGACAGATTTGTGCACGTTTTGGTTCAATGGAGGCACTTTCTGCTTGGTCGAGATCCACACTCGGATGAGATCACTTGAGTCTTGACCACTTCTTCACGCAGCCCAATTTAAATGCTCAATCAATGGCGTTGGATGGAGTTTCTTTGTGAGTATGATATGGAGATATAAGATGTGAAAGGGAAGGATAATGTGGTGGCGGACACTCTTAGCAGAGATGGAGACATGTGGCTATGGCCACTTCGGTGAGCATAGATTTTCGAGTAGGATTCTTCACATCTTCCTCTTAACAACTTCTACATTGCATTTTGAGTAGAGATCGAGTCTTAGAGACTCCTTGAGGGGAAGTTTGATCATTTGTCACTAGAGGAAGATGGCCTTCTCGAGGCACGAGAGGTCAAATTTATGTTCCCGAGAGACAGAGGATTGAGGCGGGAAATATTGATAGAGGCACATCGAGCACCCTATTCAACCCATCCTAGGGTGAATAAGATGCACACTACTTTGAGACAGGTTGTATCATTAGAGAGGACTTCACAAGGTTATGGCTCAGTTTGTGTCACGATGTCTAGAATGGTAGAAATTGAAGGCCAATCATCGATCCAGTGGGCCTTCTCTTTCCTCATGCTATACAAGAATGGAAGTGGGACACCATTTCCATGGACTTCATTGTTGGGCTACCGATGTTAAGATATCACCACGACGCCATCATGGTCGCGGTTGATAAATTGACAAAAGTGGCTCACTTTTCTTGATAAAGATCACTTATACAACTAGTATAGTGGCATGTGTATATCTTGATGAGATCATGAGGTTACACAGAATTCTATGAAATATCATTAGTGATTGCGATCCCTGTACACTTCCCATTTTTGGACTACCATGTAGCATGCCCTCGGGACGAAGATCAATTTCAGCACACTATATCACCTTGAGACAAATCGACGTGATCGAGTGGGTGAATCAAATTTTAGAGGACATGCTCGGGATGTATGTGATGGATCGGTAGTATATATGGGAGGAGCACCTATACTTGGTGAAGTTTTCCTATAATACTAGTTTTCAAAGTTCTAAAGGAATGGCTCCTTTTCGGGCTTTGTATGGTAGAGAGTGCAAGACACCTCTTAGTTGGGACCGATTAGAGAATAGGGTTTGTCTTGGACCAGCTTTGTTATAGGACATGGAGCGGTAGGTGGTTTTGAGAAGACATAGATTGTTGGATCGTTCTCGTGTACATGATGTGTTTCATGTTTGAGTTCTTAGGAGATATGTTACGATCGTTCTCATGTGTTATATTGGAACTCATTGCAGGTGCAATATCAGGGGCAGGTGATGGTGGATCCCATTCGTATCCTAGATCGTAGGACCACGGGCCTTCGAGGAAGAGAGGTTGTTCGAGGTCCAGTGTAGTGGGAAAGAAATGATGAGATTGCAGCTACATGGGAGGATGATCCTTTGTTACGAGTTCATTTCCACTTACTTCCAATGACTTCCAAGAGGAATTTGAGTCTAAGGGGAGGGGATGTAGTACACACTTCCCTTTGACACCTTTTTAATACTAATCATGATATTGTTGATTATAATATGGAATTGATTATAGAACTTATTATAGTGTGATGTTAGATGTTAGATCATGGATTATTGTTGGCTTCATTGAGTTATAATGCATGATGATTATTAGAGACAATTTTAGATATTGAGGGTTATATCTTTGTTTGACATGGTTATATCATGGATATTTTTCGGACATGTGATATTTGGGTATTGTGAGTAGATCTAGAAATGGAAATTATTTCATGATGATATAGTTGTTGAGTAAAAATTACAAATGATCTTGTTGGTTTCTTGGATGTTGTTGTGATCCAAATATCTAGATGATTTGGAATTTTATTTACATTATTTTAGATATTTTGATATGGCCATGAGGCCGAAGGAGCTATCTGAATTTTGCAGGTTCAAAATATCACAATGAACATTGGGCGATTGGAGACTAACCATATTGGAATTCTAGATGAATTCAAAAAGGTCACCATGGCAACCTGTATTTTTTTGTGTGTGTTTGTTTATGTTAGGGATTCCCATGGGGGGGATCACCTTTAAATGTGACCAAGGGATTATGTGTTTTTATTTATTTGGACCCTTTGTTATGTTTGCATGTGTTTATTTTGTGGTGCATTGACCCTTTCATTATTCATTAAATGATGTGTAATATTATGAGTAATCATGTTGTTAAGTTAATTAATTAAAATATGTCATAAGAAAGTAATTAATAGAGTTGTTGGCCTTGCATTAAAGTGTTGTAATAGATGTGTAAGTGATGTGTAAGTTAACTTTTGAGTGTGAAACACTCCACCTTCTTGGAAATTCGAAATTTTCCTTGGAAGCTGATTTTGGAGGCTTGTGGGACAAGTTAAACTTGTCTCGTACCTCTTAAATTTCATTACCAACCATACCTAAAGTTTGAGAGTTGAGATTAGACTTTTATAATGCTTTTTGAGAAGGCAAATTATAGGTTTTTATTACACTTTTCTTATATGATTTAATTTTAGTCCTTTGGGGTGTGGGTTGGATTTGAGTGTGTAAATAAATTGTCATATTATTCACCCACCTATTTATTATGCATTGGAGAATGAAGTTGAATTTTGGGTTGGGGTTGAGGATGTGTGATGTGGCATCCTACATGGATCCACCTCATCCTCTTCTCTTCCCTATTCTATAAAATTTGAACTCATTTCCTTGTTTTGGGTTGCTTCACCTTGAAGACTTCATATTTGGGAAAATTTTGTTACTTGTTTTGGAGCTCCTACTTTGAAGAAGTTCTTGGAAGATTGTTGCATGTTTGCTGCTCATGGATTGGGTTTTCTTGCATTGGGACAAAGCTTATTGTTTTGGAACTTGGAACAAATCCATCATGGAGAGGTAGGATCTTGGCTATTGAAATGCTTCCCTTTTGTTTATGAAAATGTTAATGTGTGAATTTTTTCACATGTTTTTGGGTTCTTGGGTAGATTACCTAGGAATGATGTAGGAGAAAACTAGGGGTTATTTTATGGGAGGCACAAGTGTGTTTTAGGGAGGTATAAGGGTGGAGGAGTTGGGATTTGCGTTCCACCTTATAAAGAAATAGCTTGCATTTATTTACTCATTATGGGGTGGCATAAGAGGTTGGGGAGGCATAAGGGCATGTTAGGGATTTGAAATGATATATATATATATATATATATATATATATATATATTGGTGGTTTGTTCTCAAGTGGTGATACCCATTTCCCCTTTGGGAGGCATAAGAAACATCCCCCATAGTTTCTTGCTCATTTGGCTTTCTTAATGAAGCCTTAGTATTGTTTGTCATGTTTTAATGTAGTTGTAAACTACATTCTATTTTGGACTATATTTTTATGTGAAAATGTTGCTTGTGTGTTTGTGGAATCCTGTTATTGCCATGAGTTGGATCACATCTTTTATTGCATTTTGTTTGGGGCTTGGGGGCCAATGAAGAAGGATGGATTCTCCTTTTCATTGGATTTCTTTGTTGGGTGGAGAGCATTGCCTTTTACCCATACTTTTTTGTGATCAAATTGGAAGAATGAGGAATCTACATGTTGTTGTTACGGAGAGCTGAGATAAAGCTAGTTTCACACGAGTCCCTTGTGAATTAAAATCTTATTGTAGCCCTTTCCCACTTTGAAGTGGATGATCTCTATATTAGTTTTAATGGAAAGGTACTTTGTATTGACAATGAATGTTGAAATTTGAAATGTAAAAGAGTTATACTACGTATTCTATTTTTGAAGGAATGTGAAAGAATGAGACGTATTTTGTATGATGTATTTGGAAATCCAATGGAAAGGAAGTTATAAGAGTTTCGTTTGAATTAATGTAAGTGTTTGCCTTATTCATATGGATAGTATTTCCATTGGAAATCTATGTTTTGCATGCACTATGAAATCCATGTTTGGAAAGTGGAAAACTAAACACGTGAGAAGAAAATGCATTATTCTTTGTATATAATATATAATTTTGGAAAGAATAAAAGAAGGAAGTTGTAAAGTTGTCTTTTGGAATAAATAAAGGATTGCATAGCCTTCCTTAAATTGTATCAATGTATTGAAATTAAACACATAGATGTGAGTTGTAGTCTCTATTTGAAAGGAAGGAATGCGTATAAAGGAAGTGTAATACTTTGTCTTTTGAAATAAGTGAAGATTGGAAATAAGACATGTATTTTAGTTTTGAATAGTTAAAATGAATCAAATAAATGTATTAGATTAGAATTGGAACATATTATAATACTTGGGAGAAGAAGATGGCAAATTAACCCCTTTAAAAATTTGATCTCCATCTTGTGTTTTCAAGGGAATTATTTAATCCAAAATGCACAGACCAAACTGAAACAATGAAATAACAAACTAAATAATTACATTGAAGTATTTTTCCCTAAACTAATCTAATTAGACAAAAATACTTAAAGGAAATCTTTCAAAACTACAAAAACGAGTTCAAAGCTTTCTCAATCATTTTACCGTCAAAATTGTAAAATTTCAAACCGGAATACAATCACATAGAGATACCTCACAAACCTATCATAAATCAACCCAAGAAAAATTCTCCATGTCTATTTGACATGTTGAGTGAGGAACAAGAACAAATTGAACAAAATTTTCTTAAGTAAAAATTACCAGTTTGCGCTGTAAAAGCCAGTAGATCGTTTTTGTAAAATCGACCCCTTAACTTTTATAAAAACTTTATTTAATGAATCTTGTGCAAAGAGAAAGCCAAGATATTTCTAGAAATTCCTCATTTTCCGAAAATTGAGCTCTCTATCAAAAGTTATGGCCTTTTGAAGTTTATCTTTAAAAAAAAAAGAATTGGGAAAAATTTCCTTAGTGGACCGCAGTTCCAAATTTTCTGTGGCGCTTCGGATAATTTTTGGGAAAATTTTTCATACTTTTCCCACTTCTCCACCACCCTACAGCTACTTAGAAGTTGCTTCGTGGCACCACGAGGTTTGTCGGTGAAGGAGAGGAGCAAATCCCTTTTTAACTTAGCGCTTTTAGAAAATTTTGGGAAAATTTTCCAAATTTTCCTCGACGCACTCTCTGGCCCTCGGCCACCGAGGCTTCCACATGGCACCATGAGGTGTCGGTGGAGGGTGGATCCTTTTTAACTTAGCGCTTCCAGAAAATTTTGGAAATTTTTCTAATTTTTCCCTGCCTTCTCGTTTGTCCACATAACTAATCGAGGTTGCCACGTGCCACGATGAGGTGTCGGCGGAGGAGTGGGTTTCTTTTTCCTTTGGAATTTTCAGAAAATCAAGAGCTGCCACGTGGCATCATGAGGCATCGACAGACACGCCGATGAATTTTACACTATTTTCCCTTCGGGGCGTTAAACAAATTTTCTCCCCACTTCCCTGCTTTCCCCACGTTGGATGAGGATGTGCCACGTGTCCTCGCGGACTTACAAAGTGCGGGTGCAAACGTGGCATTTCGCCCCCACGTGGAAAAAAAATCTGAAATCCTCCCATGGCTCCGCTGACCTAACTACTCCTCTAGGAAACTTTTCACCCCACGGCCCACCGACCCGCCCTTGGGGAAAAATTTCTCCCCTGGCCCGCAAGTCCACTCTTGGGAAAAATTTCACCCCAAGGCCCGCTGGCCCATAAATTGAGAAATATGAGGAGTTAGGAGGACTTCTTTATATCAATGGAAAGGTGAGGAAATTTCCTATCCAATGGCAATGGCTTAGGGAAATTTTAAATGAACTAATTCTAAAAAAATCCATTTAAAACTTTAAGCTGTTAGAGAGTGGGTATGGTGTGGAATTACCCTCTCAACCTATTTGAACCTTCTAACCCTAATTTTTTGGACTTTGTGACCTATAATATTTGTTAATAAAAGAAAATTATATTCTATTGGATCATATTTGATATGGAAATTGTTAGTGATAACTATTGTTTGTAACCTAGTTTTTAAAAATAGAAAATTATTTCATAATTTTTCAAGCTAGTTGTAGGTTGTTCTTGGGTCTCAAGTGGGTTGTTTTTAGCGGGCATGAAATTTATAATGCCCTTCTAGAAAACACATTTCGTCCAACACAAGGACAACACAGTGAAATACCGGATAACTTTTTTTTTTGACTTACTTGAAGATAATACGACACTACACAAGTTCTCTAGGGAATACAATCAACTAAAGACATGCTTTCCACAACACGGACCCACATTAGTTACAGATAAACATGAGGCACACACTAAGGACACAATGGTTCATCTAAAGTATGCAGTCTTACAACAAGGTCTTCCCACAGAAGGTTTCTTTAGATTCATGTTTTAGCTGTAAGTGTTTTACATTCTTTACTTTTCACAGAGGAATCATAATAGGAGAATCTGAAAGTCATGTCTCCTTTGAAGAATTTTCCCCTACCTTGATAATGTTAATATACAGTGTAAACCAATTATTGGATGGTAAGAGGTTGCTTCATTAACTTGATTAACTTGTTCATTGGTTAGGAGGCAGTTAGTTTATCAAGGCTCTTAACTTCATCAAACTGTTTTCAACGTTGTGCTTTTAAACATATATGTTTTACCCCTTTTAAGCGGTCATATTTTTATTTTATTTTATTTTTACAGTACATGACTGTCTAAGACTTGGGTTCATCATTAAGATCTTATTAGTGGTTAAAAAGGATTTCATTGGGGCAAGAGTCTAACCCGAATTATTAAAGGTTTCACTTGGGCTCCACTTGAAGAGATAGACATAAGTATACTGTTTACATTTTCAACGGGTAAGATAGATCGAAGAGTTTCTTAGTCAAGTTCCTTCTTTTTATTATAATCTTATTATCTTTCAAGAATTCAATCATTGATTTCACCTTAAGATCATTCTAAGGATTCACCACAATAAGAGATTGTTGATTAGTTTACGTGGGATCACAAGGTATATTTGTTTCCCTTGTTTTCTTTTTGCTAGGTTCAAAACATAGTCCTCTACCAAACAACACATGACCAAAGGTAACCAAAGTGATGTATGTTGATTCAAGTTTAGATAATTATAATTAGGTGTGACAATTCAAGGATAAATCATATTCTGAAAAGTGAAAATTCAACGAAGGATACACATGTCAAAACAAGTTCATTTAATCTTATTGACAATAATATTTCTCAAATTGACTTTCAAACGATAACAGCCTACATGAGAACAATACAAAATTATAACACAATGCCTTCTATATAGTCTTCACAATTTCCATACCAACGTTTTAAAGCAAGGAAAACATTCGTACAACAGCAGTTCCTAAGAAGGCTGGAAACCACTCTCTACACGTATATCTTTTTCTCTCTTTTTTTTTTTTTTTTCTACTCAAGAAATCCTCCTGCACATTTGTTAGCACATGTCAGTTCGCAAGAACTGAGCACGATAAAAGCTATAACATTAAGACAATATGTTGTTATCTAACTGTTTCAAGGAAGAAAAAAAACACCGTTGATTATGAAAAATAATCTAAGAGTCTAAACAAGAGCAATTAAAGAGTTGTCCAAAAGCATAAAATGTCTAAATAAAAGGGACGACACTAACTCTATTTAATTATCATTTTCTCATAGGAGCAGTTAATAAACATCATAGTGAATTTCACTCATATCACAATAATGACCGTCATTTTAACAAGATAACATTTCGAAACAAAAACAATTACAAGAAGAGAATTAATTTCAAACGTGATATGTCCCTATTTGTTTAAGTTAGTTCACCAAGCCAAGGACTCACTATGTCATTGGAAGATCCCAAACAATCAATCGACATGAGAACATCTAAACCAACATGACTTATTAATATTAAGATGATGTGCCTATAACAGTTAATTTTATGTCAGCACAGAATAAATAAATTGGAAAGAAAAGGGATGAGACGCACAAATGACCCCGTATGGGCCACATCCTATCCTAACAATCCTTCTATTAAACTTTCTTCTAATCAAGAGAATGTCTTAAGAAAAAGGACAAACTTTGACAAGACCAAACATAACCATTATAAATCTTACAGGAGGGTTACTCAATCATTCACAAGAACACAACACAAGATACATAGCTTCCAAAGGATCTATCGTCAACAACAAGTCAACTTTAACCTTTTTGGTCAACACATAACCATTCTACTACAATGACAGCAAGGAGGTCGTATCACAACGATCATCACAAAAACCAGTCAACCAATGAGTTTCCAAACACACCAAACTCTAAGTCACAGGAGAATGAAATTTAAGCATCTTTACGGAGCAAAATGTAGAGTAATTTCTTACGCATAAAACCAACATCCCAATTTTAAGATTTGAAAACTTCCTCACTAATGATCAAGTAGCTCTCGTATCCTCCAACATGTGTGAAACAAAATCAAGGTAAGAAAGAGTATTTCCTCTGACATTTTAAGCTATCCAAAAGAAATGTGAGTATCACCAAAGAAGACATTCCATAGGATCAACTACATTCCTCAAAACATACAACAGTCACCAAGGGGAAGAAGGTGATTCCAAAGACAACAATCTCCAAACGGTGAACATGAATTGATATCAAATTATGAAGATCAACCATGACGCTCGAAGAATAAAAGTATTTCTTCGAGCGATTCAAAAAAAAAATAACAAAAGCAACTAACCTAGTTGAGAGTAATATCAACTTGGCTCAATTCGAAAATCAGTCAAGCTAAGCACACACCAAGCCAACCGGGAAGGGTTACTAGAACCTAAAACAACTAAAAGAAAAGGATAGAGACAGAAAAGCATCATTCACCTATACACAATGCACTCGCAGTACTCAATCCCTAATTCGCAAATACCCAACATAACCCAGAACTACAGATCTCGAACCGAAACAAGAATAAGAACAAAACAGGAACTATAAGGTTGAGTCCAACAACAATGTTTGATAAAACATTCAAATCGTGAGACCAACATAAGGAACTAGGGGTGTTCATTACAGGACCCCCACCTCTTTTGTTTTATTAGTCTTAAGAACAAAGTTCACCCAAATAATATTTATTAAAACCCAGAAAACAATATAAAGGGCTTCAACCAACGCAATCATTTCTAATGCCAAAACAAATACAAACGAGCCAGGAAAGTGGAAACCAAATAGCATACCATCACACGAGACATTTATATGAAGAGTAGAGTTATTTAATGATTCAATTAAATAACAGCATAAGAATTAATGGTATAGAGAATATCGTGCCTGATTAAGCTCCCGCAGTCGATAACAAGATGGACGGGGCCTGCAATAGCAACCCAACCAGCGCAACTTCTCTTCCTCGGCCTGCTGAAGGTCCAAACTCTGTTAACGGCCATGCTCTTGACTTCATAACATCAATTGTATAGAGCTCCTTTCTTAAACACATGCCTTCTTGTTCCTAGGTCCCACAAATCTCCGCCAGAAGAAAAAATATGACATTGTGTAAATCAAACCATTCGACAACCTATAACATGACACCACATCCTCCTGGATGGATGGAAAGAAAAATATGGAAGAAGCCAAATCTCTATGACCTCAATGGATTGTTTCAACCCATCAAATATCCTAAGCGCCATTTCTCAAGCCACATTTTTCCCCATGAAGGTATAAGCAAAGAAGCATCTTGATGGTCCAAAATCCATACACGACCTTTTCCATTGCTTCTTTATCTCCTCCATTGACCCTTGGCCAAAAAAGTTACATAGTTTAGTCTGTCCCAAACATTGTGTAAGCCATGATCCTGGAGATTGACCTTTAAACCTACAAGGCAATGGATTTTTTTTTTTAGGTCTTGTAGGACAGCCTTAAGAGCCCTCAACAAATCTTGTGATTTGTTGCTTCCTTGAGAGAGGAGTCTCAATGCCTTTCTCCTCGGGCAAGAATCCCCATACCAACATCCACATATTCATCCGATGATAGTGCACGAGCAAGAGAAGTTTTCACATGATCTTCAAAAGAACTAGAAAAGAGTGTGACATCATGAGATCTAGACAAAAATGTTCATTCGACCCCAGGCTTTGGTAAGGTGAGGATATCCACGTAAAGAAGCAACATCCACATGAAGCACACTAGCAGATAATCCACAAAGCTCTAAAAGAAAGGCGCAAGAGGCCACCAAAACATTATTTTCAAAATGCATAACAAAGTGGCATTATTGAGATAAGAAGCTTCTTTTCACTTTGTAAACAGTCAACTGTGAAAGCAATACAAATCTCGTAGGAGGCTTGTGATTGACCTCGTGAAGACTATCCCCATTTGTTCTTGGACACACCCTAGTGAATTCAATCTCATAAGCATGCTCGATTTCCAATGAGACAATTGAAAGTGCAAGTTTGAGACGTCCCCATGCAAGTGGTGTTCGATTCCAAAGTCACCCTCCTCAAAGGCCTCTGGTTCCTAGAGAATCACCTGCGCGCAATAATGGCCGCTGAAAAATCGCTCTCGGCTCATGATAACGTCGCCTCCATTTTTTTTTTTTCTAATCTGAAATAATCACCACAAAAAAAGCTACACCAAAATACAAGACAATAACATACTTTAGAAATACCCATTCGCCACTGTCAAAATGAAAAACACAAGCACAATATACATTGAAAAAACACAATAGCAAAATCACACCATCTTCAACAAAATCTCGATCCAACGGAGAAGGGAGGTCTAAAAGAGAATCATTGCAAAGGAATTTCTTCAACACGTCTCCTCGCAGTAACACTCTCACCATCACGAATCGAGTTTTGGAGAAATGACTCAAGGAGAAGCTCGGATCCGAGGAATATCCTCGCTACCTTCATCTCCCAAGAGACATTTTCTTCAACATTGCATAGATCTTCTTGTTCGTGGGTGTGATCATCACCAACACATAAAGCAGCACCATAAGCTTCTTCAGCAAAGCAAACAACGTGCTTCATACATGAATATGACGATCGCAAATGCCAAAACATCTCAAGAGGCCCTCTGCCTTGAACTACATCTCAAGCAAGGTTTCAATGAGAGAAACTCAAATAAATTTCATCGAGGCCACGATTTTCTGAGATAATTTCTACTCTGTCCTTAATCGGCTCTTTACGATAAAAATATCTTGTAGGAGAATCTCAATTTGAGGAAGCATTCGACTGACAAATAACAGCGATCTACGCTCCACGTTCTACTAAGCGCTCAAAATGGCTTCAACTAAAACTTTATCTCGTCCTTCTACTCACTACTTGAAGATTTTTGCGATAATCAGTTCACGATCCAGTGTGGTCGTGTGCAACCTCTTGATTCAACACCCACGGCTCCTTGGGATCGCCCCATTAAAAAACCCCATAATTCTCTCTCTTTCACGAGCAGGGGAGGAAGGAACAGAAACTACCACCATGCGAAGGCATTCAACTCCAAAACGTTTGGCCCAAGGCTTCAACTAAACACGACCCAACAAATGTTTTAAAAATTGCAAAAAAGAACTTTCATTATTACTGTTACCCAACCATAAGGAGTTCCATACACAACGATTATGAGAAGCCAAACCCACCCCAACAACCTCGGGAGACAGCTTCATATCACCATTAATGAATCCACATTTGCGAAACACGCTGAGAGCAAATTTCATCTATTTTAGCATTTGATGGAGCGCAGCAAGCATCCGTGGTTCGGAAAATGGGAAGAAGGAGGCTCTAGGAGGAAACGTGAGAAAAGGAACTTGAACTAAGATTACGATGCCTTCTCGAGCACTCCACAATATCCACGGAGATCTCACGCTTGTCCGAGAGAGGAACAGGCGGGTCAAAAAAATATTTACAAATCAGGAAAATCGGTGGGTGTGGCCACCGACAGGGAGAAAATTGAACATGCCAAGAAAAAGGGTGCGGTCACTCATTAATGCCATGGTGGGAGGGAGACGAACACAAGGAAAGTCAAATAAAAATCTAATTCCATCACATCGCACAATAAAATCTCCACCTTCCACGCCAAGGAGATGAAGTTGGCCGAGTCCAGGTAGGTTAGGGGGCATTACATTCTCCTCCCCTTAAGAAAGCATCGTCCTCGATGCGACATTACACAGAGGAAAGGAAATGGTACGCAACAAGGGATAGATAAAGAAGAAGACACACCCTATGGTTTAAAATTTTAGTTGATTAAAGCACGGCCACAAGGTAGCCTTAGGAACATTTGGTAGAATTTTTAACTTTCAATGTTCTGTGAAGATTGGCAGTTCTTTCTTGTTCATCATTTCATTAGTCTCTTTCCATTAACATTATTCTTAGTTTAATTGCTTTTAAAATTTCATCATTGAAGAGTTTTGGTTTATTCCTTATTGTGGGTGCCCAACATGAACTGCTAACACAACACCCTATCAGGTTCACAAGACACTACAGATTCACAAGTACACAAGTATATACTTCAAGATTGTATTACACCACAAAAGGTTACTCAAATACGGAATAGAATAGGCACACTTCCCATAACATAGGTACTCATCACACATCAATGACTGACATACCAAATACTCAACCAAAAGAGTACTACAATCCACCAGACATTTCCTCAATTTGCATCAATGAAAGACTCACATAACAACAAACCATGCTACAGGTACATAGTGTCCACAAGGGAATCAATGACATGTCCACAACATCACAACACATAACCATCTGACATGAGTAACACATACATCAAAAGACCACTACCAAACATCACAATAACTCAACATATATCCTCCAACATCAAATACTAAGCAAATATCATAAGCCTCCCTCAAGTCTCTTATGCCTCCCTCAAGTCTCTTATGCCTCCCTCAAGTCTTATGCCTCCCAAGTCAAGTCTTATGCCTCCTCAAACTCTTATGCCTCCCCTCAAGTCTCTTATGCCTCCCTCAAACTCTTATGCCTCCTCAAACTCTTATGCCTCCCTCAAGGAGGCCGGTTGTCTCTTGTGCCCAAGGCACATCGAGTTTGGACACTCCTAACCCAAGTGACATAATAACGCGTGGTTCTCAACCCCGCTAGTCATATGTACCCCTTCGGGCGTACCCCCCATACAACGAAGCGGGTCCATAGGTCCAACCAATCCATGGTGCATCCCATGACCCTATTCCACACATCACGACATTAGAACCAGCACAACAATCCAGTCAAAGTGCCAAGTGGCAAAGTACAAGCCTTGGGCAAGGCGGTAAAAATTCCAAATTTAAAAGAAGACCCCAAATCAAGCTAAAATAAATGACCAAATGGCCAAAGTTAGTATCAAATCCCCATGTTAGTGCCACAAACCAAGGAAATGCCCAAAATTGTAAAGCATTGCAATCAAGAAAAGATGCTTGGTCCTCGTAAAATAAAGTAAAAAGCTCAATTTACGAATAAAATCAACTTATAATAATGTCACATTACGATAATCAGTGGCCTTATCTGCCACCAAAGGGGTACTCAACGAGTTGCGCACTTCTCGGCACTTCGGAACATCGAGCCTCAGCTCGTAAAATATATATCAATCCCGCCACCCTTCGACAAGGCTAAACATAGTCATAGATACACTAAGGTTGCATACATACAACCACATAGGGAGAGAGGAAAGAGTCACATGTAATCTACTAAACCGAGTTTTGACTCGAGTTATTGACCCATGGTACACCATTCCTCACTCTCAACATACACTTCTACCGATCTCCCTCAGGGTCGGTTAGTGTAAGGCTCACAACATAACATGTAACTACATTACTAACACCATGGTGGTACACACATAGCTACCATAACGTCTCACGTATGGTAGGTATACGGGGTAGATCACAATCATACATTCACAGGGCGCAATACATCACTTTACCACATTCTGCACCCAAAGTGCAATCACATACGATAGGGTTCATACACTCACCGTATGACCCAAAATCACAACATGAAGCATTACATATTACACAACTCATATATACGATGAACATAGTACATCACAACATAACATACATTGCAACATAACAAGGTGGTACACACGTTTCTTCAAACATGGTAAAAACATCATGATACAACTCATTTCTTTTAACATCAACTAGTCATACAACACATTGATACACTCACATATCACAATATGCCACAATGCTCCAACACTACGTCATCCACATTAGAATTCTTTTCACACATCACAAACAATAATTCACACGTGAATTCTTCCTAGAATCCACAAGAAGGAGAGAGAATACTCTCATCCCCAACAC
This sequence comes from Taxus wallichiana var. yunnanensis, assembly GCA_018340775.1. NCBI lineage: Eukaryota > Viridiplantae > Streptophyta > Pinopsida > Cupressales > Taxaceae > Taxus > Taxus wallichiana. Next base: position 722,719,473 of record CM031243.1, on the reverse strand, counting down.
ATCAACATGATGACAAATACGCACTGAGTGACATACACATCACGTGCGTTCACAATATCACAATTACGACAATAATCACATCACGCTTAAAGCACATTACTCTTCCAATATAAATCATCATGCAAATCATCATCATCATCATGCAGTATCATCATGTAACACCACCACCACCACCATGCAACATCACCATACAACACCAATCCGGCCCATAGGTTCGAGAGCATGAACCTACGCTCTGATACCAAAATGTAACACACCAAAAATACCAACACAAGGACAACACAATGAAATACAGGATAACTTTTTTTTTTTTTTTGACTTACTTGAAGATAATACGACACTACACAAGTTCTCTAGGGAATACAATCAACTAAAGACATGCTTTCCACAACACGGACCCACATTGGTTACAGATAAACATGAGGCACACACTAAGGACACAATGGTTCATCTAAAGTATGCAGTCTTACAACAAGGTCTTCCCACAGAAGGTTTCTTTAGATTCATGTTTTAGCTGTAAGTGTTTTTACATTCTTTACTTTTCACAGAGGAATCATAATAGGAGAATCTGAAAGTCATGTCTCCTTTGAAGAATTTTCCCCTACCTTGATAATGTTAATATACAGTGTAAACCAATTATTGGATGGTAAGAGGTTGCTTCATTAACTTGATTAACTTGTTCATTGGTTAGGAGGCAGTTAGTTTATCAAGGCTCTTAACTTCATCAAACTATTTTCAACGTTGTGCTTTTAAACATATATGTTTTACCCCTTTTAAGCGGTCATATTTTTATTTTATTTTATTTTTACAGTACATGACTGTCTAAGACTTGGGTTCATCATTAAGATCTTATTAGTGGTTAAAAAGGATTTCCTTGGGGCAAGAGACTAACCCGAATTATTAAAGGTTTCACTTGGGCTCCACTTGAAGAGATAGACATAAGTATACTATTTACATTTTCAACGGGTAAGATAGATCGAAGAGTTTCTTAGTCAAGTTCCTTCTATTTATTATAATCTTATTATCTTTCAAGAATTCAATCATTGATTTCACCTTAAGACCGTTCTAAGGATTCACCACAATAAGAGATTGTTGATTAGTTTACGTGGGATCACAAGGTATATTTGTTTCTCTTGTTTTCTTTTTGCTAGGTTCAAAACATAGTCCTCTACCAAACAACACATGACCAAAGGTAACCAAAGTGATGTAAGTTGATTCAAGTTTAGATAATTATAATTAGGTGTGACAATTCAAGGATAAATCATATTCTGAAAAGTGAAAATTCAACGAAGGATACACATGTCAAAACAAGTTCATTTAATCTTATTGACAATAATATTTCTCAAATTGACTTTCAAACGATAACAACCTACATGAGAACAATACAAAATTATAACACAATGCCTTCTATATAGTCTTCACAATTTCCATACCAACGTTTTAAAGCAAGGAAAACATTCGTACAACAACAGTTCCTAAGAAGGCTGGAAACCACTCTCTACACGTATATCTTTTTCTCTCTCTTTTTTTTTTTTTTCTACTCAGGAAATCCTCCTGCACATTTGTTAGCACATGTCAGTTCACAAGAACTGAGCACGATAAAAGCTATAACATTAAGACAATATGTTGTTATCTAACTGTTTCAAGGAAGAAAAAGACACCGTTGATTATGAAAAATAATCTAAGAGTCTAAACAAGAGCAATTAAAGAGTTGTCCAAAAGCATAAAATGTCTAAATAAAAGGGACGGCACTAACTCTATTTAATTATCATTTTCTCATAGGAGCAGTTAATAAACATCATAGTGAATTTCACCCATATCACAATAATGACCGTCATTTTAACAAGATAACATTTCGAAACAAAAACAATTACAAGAAGAGAATTAATTTCAAACGTGATATGTCCCTATTTGTTTAAGTTAGTTCACCAAGCCAAGGATTCACTATGCCACTGGAAGATCCCAAACAATCAATCGACATGAGAATATCTAAACCAACATGACTTATTAATATTAAGATGATGTGCCTATAACAGTTAATTTTATGTCAGTACAGAATAAATAAATTGGAAAGAAAAGGGATGAACGCACAAATGACCCGTATGGGCCACATCCTATCCTAACAATCCTTCTATTAAACTTTCTTCTAATCAAGAGAATGTCTTAAGAAAAAGGACAAACTTGACAAGACCAAACATAACCATTATAAATCTTACAGGAGGGTTACTCAATCATTCACAAGAACACAACACAAGATACATAGCTTCCAAAGGATCTATCGTCAACAACAAGTCAACTTTAACCTTTTTGGTCAACACATAACCATTCTACTACAATGACAAAGAAGGAGGTCGTATCACAACGATCATCACAAAACCACCAACCAATGAGTTTCCAAACACACCAAACTCTAAGTCACAGGAGAATGAAATTTAAGCATCTTTACGGAGCAAAACGTAGAGTAATTTCTTACGCATAAAACCAACATCCCAATTTTAAGATTTGAAAACTTCCTCACTAATGATCAAGTAGATCTCGTATCCTCCAACATGTGTGAAACAAAATCAAGGTACGAAAAAGAGTATTTCCTCTGACATTTTAAGCTATCCAAAAGAAATGTGAGTAACGTCTAAAAGAAGACATTCCATAGGATCAACTACATTCCTCAAAACATACAACAGTCACCAAGGGAGAGAAGGTGATTCCAAAGACAACAATCTCCAAACGGTGAACATGAATTGATATCAAATTATGAAGATCAACCATGACACTCGAAGAATAAAAGTATTTCTTCGAGCGATTCAAACAAAAAATAACAAAAGCAACTAACCTAGTTGAGAGTAATATCAACTTGGCTCAATTCGATAATCAATCAAGCTAAGCACACACCAAGCCAACCGGGAAGGGTTACTAGAAACTAAAACAACTAAAAGAAAAGAATAGAGACAGAAAAGCATCATTCACCTATACACAATGCACTCGCAGTACTCAATCCCTAATTCGCAAATACCCGACATAACCCAGAACTACAGATCTCGAACCGAAACAAGAATAAGAACAAAACAGGAACTATAAGGTTGAGTCCAACAACAATGTTTGATAAAACATTCAAATCGTGAGACCAACATAAGGAACTAGGGGGTGTTCATTACAGGACCCCCACCTCTTTTGTTTTATTAGTCTTAAGAACAAAGTTCACCCAACTAATATTTATTAAAACCCAGAAAACAATATAAAAGGCTTCAACCAACGCAATCATTTCTAACGCCAAAACAAATACAAACGAGCCAGGAAAGTGGAAACCAAACAGCATACCATCACACGAGACATTTATATGAAGAGTAGAGTTATTTAATGATTCAATTAAATAACAACATAAGAATTAATGGTATAGAGAATATCGTGCCTGATTAAGCTCCCGCAATGATAATAACAAGATGGACGGGCCTCAATAACAAAACCCAACCAAACAAGCAAATCTTCTCTTCCTCGGCCTGCTGAAGGTCCAAACTCTGTTAACGGCCATGCTCTTGACTTCATAACATCAATTGTATAGAGCTCCTTTTTCTTAAACACATAATAGTCTTAGTTATAGGTCCCAAAATCTCCGCCTATAAAAATATGACATTGGCAAACAAACCATTCGACAAAGCACATCCTCCCTGGATGGATGGGAAGAAAATATGGAAGAAGCCAAATCTCTGGAGGCAATGGATTGTTTCCACCAATCAAATACTCCAAGCATCGTTAAGCCACATTTTTTTCCCCATGAAGGTATACAAGCAAAAGCCTTCTTCACATGGTCCAAAATCCATACACGACCTTTTCCATTGCTTCTTTATCTCCTCCATCGGACCCTTGCCAAGAATTCTCAAAGTTACATAGTTTAGTACTGTCCCAAATCATTGTGCTTTGAAGCCATGATCCTAGAGATTGACCTTTAACCGCTTTGCCTCTAAGGCTGGATTTTTTTTTTTTTTTAGGTCTGTAGGACAGCCTTAAGAGCCCTCAAATTAGCTCAATTTGTTGCTTCAATCTTGAGGAAGTCTCATGCCTTTCTAATAGAATCCCCATACCAACATCCACATATTCATCTGATAATGCACGAGCAAGAGAAGTTGCCACATGATCTTCAAAAGAACTAGAAAAGAGTGTGACATCATGAGATTTAGACAGGCTCGAATGTTCATTCGACCCAAGGCTTTGGTAAAGTGAGGATATCCGACGTAAAGAAGCAACATCCACATGAAGCACACTAGCAGATAATCCACAAAGCTCTAAAAGAAAGGCGCAAGAGGCCACCAAAACATTATTTTCAAAATGCATAATAAATGAGTGGCATTATTGAGATAAGAAGCTTTTTTCACTTTGTGTCAAACGTGAAAGCAATAATCGAATCTTAGAGGAGGCTTGTGATTGACCTCATGAAGACTATCCCATTTGTTCTTGGACACACCCTAGTGAATTCAATCTCTCAATGCTCGATTTCCAATGAGACAATCAAAGTCGCAAGCAAGTAGACGCCCTCCAAGTGCAAGTGGTGTTCGATTCCAAAGTCACCCTCCTATCTTTTTCTTCATCACCCCGCGCAAATAATGGCAACCGCTCTCACTCATGATAACGTGCCGCCTCATTTTTTTTTTTTCTGTTTTCTATCTAAAAAAAAAGCACACACAATGGCCTTGCAAACAAATACCAAGACATGAAAAACAAGCACAATATACGTATGAAAGAACGGGCACAATCACACCATCTTCAACAGTAGTATCCAACGGAGAAGGGAGGTCTCAAAAGAGAATCATTGCAAAGGAATTTCTTCAGGTCTCCTGGTAACACTCACCATCACGAATCAGTTTTGGAGAAATGACTCAAATGCAAGCTCCGATCTCGAGGAATATCCTCGCTACCTTCATCTCCCAAGACATTTTCTTCAACATTGCATAGATCTTCTCGTACTCCAAACACTGTGATCATGTCACCAACACATAAAGCAAGCACCATAATCATGCAAAGCAAACGTGCTTCATGAATATTCTGATCTGAAACAGATCCACCTCCAAGAGGCCCTCTTCCATGAACTACATCGAAGAACAAGCAAGGTTTCAGTAGAGAAACTCTGTAATAAATTTCATCAGGTCTGCTGGTAACAGTCACACTGTCACTTAATCGGATTTGATAAAAATATCTTGTAGGAGAATCTCGAATTTGAGGAAGCATTCGCACTGAACAGATAACAACATAGCGGACAACCTGCTCATTGGAAGCGCTCAAAATGGCTTCAACTAAAACTTTATCTCGTCCTTCTACTACGGCTGCAAGATTTTGCGATAACTGTTCACGACTGTGTGGTCGTGTGCAACCAGAACTTCAGGATTCAACACCCACGGCTCCTTGGGATCGCCCTATGGCAGCAGTCGCACATAACTCTCTCTGGGCTTCACGAGCAGGGAGGAAGGAACAGGCGGCTACCACCATGCGAAGGCATTCAACTCCAAAAACGTTTGGCCCCAAACTAAACACGACCCAACAATGGAAAACGCGCAAGCAAACAGCCTCAACCCATCAAACTCGCCTACACAAAGACGATTATGAGAAGCCAAACCCACCCTTTGCAACCTCGTGGAGAGGCAGAGAGCTTCATATCACCATTAATGAATCCATTTCTGCCTCGTAACACGCCGGAGCAATTTCATCTGTTTTAGCATTTGATGGAGCGCAGGCAAGCATTCGTGGTTCAGGGCAGGAAGAAGGAGGCGTCTAGGAGGAAACGTGAGAAAAGGAACTTGACAGACAAGATTACGATGCCTTCTCAACCACTCCACATGCAGGCAATCCACGGGAGATCTCACGCGGTCCGAGAGGGAACAGGCAGTCAAACAAAAATTTACAAATTAGGAAAATCATGGGTGGCCACCATGACAACAAAATGGAAAAATTGAACATGCCAAGAAAAAAATGCAGGGCTCATTAATGCCATGGTGGGAGGGAGACGAACACAAGGAAAGTCAAATAAAAATCTAATTCCATCACATCGCACAATAAAATCTCCACCGCCATGCCAAGGAGATGAAGTTGGCCGAGTCCGTGTAAGTTAGGGGGGCATTACATTCTCCTCCCCTTAAGAAAGCATCGTCCTCGATGCGACATTACACAGAGGAAAGAAATGGTACGCAACAAGGGATAGATAAAGAAGAAAACACACCCTATGGTTTAAAATTTTAGTTGATTAAAGCACGGTCACAAGGTAGCCTTAGGAACATTTGGTAAAATTTTTAACTTTCAATGTTCTCGTGAAGATCGCGCTTCTTTCTTGTTCATCATTTCATTAGTCTCTTTCCATTATCATTATTCTTAGTTTAATTTCTTTTAAAATTTCATCATTGAAGAGTTTTGGTTTATTCTTTATTGTGGGTGCCCAAAATGAACTGCTACCACAACACCCTATCAGGTTCACAAGACATCACAGATTCACAAGTACACAAGTATATACTTCAAGATTGTATTACACCACAAAAGGTTACTCAAATACAGAATAGAATAGGCACAGTCCACATAACATAGTACTCATCACACATCAATGACTGACATACCAAATACTCAAACAAAAGAGTACTACAATCCACCAGACATTTCCTCAATTTGCATCAATGAAAGACTCACATAACAACAAACCATGCTATAGTACATAGTGTCCACACAGGGAATCAATGACATGTCCACAACATCACAACACATATCCATCTCGACATGAGTAACACATACATCAAAAGACCACTACAAAACATCACAATAACTCAACATATATCCTGAAACATCAACCATACAGACAAATATCATAAGCCTCCTCAAACTCTTATGGCTCCCCAAGTCTCTTATGCCTCCTCAAACTCTTATGCCTCCCTCAAGTCTCTTATGCCTCCTCAAACTCTTATGCCTCCTCAAGTCTCTTATGCCTCCCTCAAACTCTTATGCCTCCTCAAACTCTTATGCCTCCTCCCTCAAGGAGGCCGGTTGTCTCTCTCTTATGCCCAAGGCACATCGAGTTTGACACTCCTAACCCAAGTGACATAATAACGCGTAGTTCTCAATAACCCGCTAGTCATATGTACCCTCGGGGCGTACTCCCCATACAACGAAGCGGGTCCATAGGTCCAACCAATCCATGGTGCATCCCATGACCCTATTCCACACATCACGACATTAGAACCAGCACAACAATCTAGTCAAAGTGCCAAGTGGCAAAGTACAAGCCTTGGGCAAGGCGGTAAAAATTCCAAATTTAAAAGAAGACCCCAAATCAAGCTAAAATAAATGACCAAATGGCCAAAGTTAGTATCAAATCCCCATGTTAGTGCCACAAACCAAGGAAATGCCCAAAATTGTAAAGCATTGCAATCAAGAAAAGATGCTGGTCCTTGCAAAATAAAATAAAAATCTCAATTTACGAATAAAATCAACTTATAATAATGTCACATTACGATAACTGTGTGGCCTTATCTGGCCACCAAAGGGGTACTCAACGAGTTGCTGGCACTCGGAACATCGAGCCTCAGCTCGTAAAATATATATATCAATCCCGCCACCCTTCGACAAGGCTAAACATAGTCATAGATACACTAAGGTTGCATACATACAACCACATAGGGAGAGAGGAAAGAGTCACATGTAATCTACTAAACCGAGTTTTGACTCGAGTTATCGACCCATGACCATTCCTCACTCTCAACATACACTTCTACCGATCTCCTTAGGGTCGGTTAGTGTAAGGCTCACAACATAACATGTAACTACATCACTAACACCATGGTGGTACACACATAGCTACCATAACGCTCACGTATGGTAGGTATACGGGTAGATCACAATCATACATTCACAGGCGCAATAATACATCACTTTGCCACATTCTCGCACTCCAAGGTGCAATCACAATACGATAGGGTTCATACACTCACCGTATGACCCAAAATCACAACATGAAGCATTACATATTACACAACTCATATATACGATGAACATAGTACATCACAACATAACATACATTGCAACATAACAAGGTGGTACACACGTTTCTTCAGAACATGGTAAAAACATCATGATACAACTCGTTTCTTTTAACATCAACTAGTCATACAACACATTGATACACTCACATATCACAATATGCCACAATGCTCCAACACTACGTCATCCACATTATAATTCTTTTCACACATCACAAGCAGTAATTCACACGTGAACTCTTCATAGAATCCACAAGAAGGAGAGAGAATACTCTCATCCCCAACACATCAACATGATAACAAATACGCACTGAGTGACATACACATCACGTGCGTTCACAATATCACAATTACGACAATAATCACATCACGCTTAAAGCACATTACTCTTCCAATATAAATCATCATCATGCATCATCATCATCATCATGCAGTATCATCATGTAACCCCACCACCACCATGCAACATCACCATACAACACCAATCCGGCCCATAGGTTCGAGAGCATGAACCTACGCTCTGATACCAAAGTGTAACACACCAAAATTACCAACACAAGGACAACACAGTGAAATACCGGATAACTTTTTTTTTGACTTACTTGAAGATAATACGACACTACACAAGTTCTCTAGGGAATACAATCAACTAAAGACATGCTTTCCACAACACGGACCCACACTGGTTACAGATAAACTTGAGGCACACACTAAGGACACAATGGTTCATCTAAAGTATGCAGTCTTACAACAAGGTCTTCCCACAGAAGGTTTCTTTAGATTCATGTTTTAGCTGTAAGTGCTTTTACATTCTTTACTTTTCGCAGAGGAATCATAATAGGAGAATCTGAAAGTCATGTCTCCTTTGAAGAATTTTCCCCTACCTTGATAATGTTAATAAAAAGTGTAAACCAATTATTGGATGGTAAGAGGTTGCTTCATTAACTTGATTAACTTATTCATTGTTAGGAGGTAGTTTGTTTATCAAGGCTCTTAACTTCATCAAACTGCTTTTCAACGTTGTGCTTTTAAACATATATGTTTTACCCTTTTAAGCGGTCATATTTTTATTTTATTTTATTTTTACAAGACATGACTGCCTAAGACTTGGGTTCATCATTAAGATCTTATTAGTGGTTAAAAAGTATTTCATTGGGGCAAGAGACTAACCCGAATTATTAAAGGTTTCACTTGGGCTCCACTTGAAGAGATAGACATAAGTATACTGTTTACATTTTCAACGGGTAAGATAGATCGAAGAGTTTCTTAGTCAAGTTCCTTCTATTTATTATAATCTTATTATCTTCCAAGAATTCAATCATTGATTTCACCTTAAGACCGTTCTAAGGATTCACCACAATAAGAGATTGTTGATTAGTTTACGTGGGATCACAAGGTATATTTGTTTCTCTTGTTTTCTTTTTGCTAGGTTCAAAACATAGTCCTCTACCAAACAACACATGACCAAAGGTAACCAAAGTGATGTAAGTTGATTCAAGTTTAGATAATTATAATTAGGTGTGACAATTCAAGGATAAATCATATTCTGAAAAGTGAAAATTCAACGAAGGATACACATGTCAAAACAAGTTCATTTAATCTTATCGACAATAATATTTCTCAAATTGACTTTCAAATGATAACAGCCTACATGAGAACAATACAAAATTATAACACAATGCCTTCTATATAGTCTTCACAATTTCCATACCAACGTTTTAAAGCAAGGAAAACATTCGTACAACAGCAGTTCCTAAGAAGGCTGGAAACCACTCTCTACACGTATATCTTTTTCTCTCTTTTTTTTTTTTACTCAAGAAATCCTCCTGCACATTTGTTAGCACATGTCATTTCGCAAGAACTGAGCACGATAAAAGCTATAACATTAAGACAATATGTTGTTATCTAACTGTTTCAAGGAAGAAGAAAAAACACCGTTGATTATGAAAAATAATCTAAGAGTCTAAACAAGAGCAATTAAAGAGTTGTCCAATAGCATAAAATGTCTGAATAAAAGGGGACGACACAACTCTATTTAATTATCATTTTCTCATAGGAGCAGTTAATAAACATCATAGTGAATTTCACTCATATCACAATAATGACCGTCATTTTAACAAGATAACATTTCGAAACAAAAACAATTACAAGAAGAGAATTAATTTCAAACGTGATATGTCCCTATTTGTTTAAGTTAGTTCACCAAGCCAAGGACTCACTATGTCATTGGAAGATCCCAAACAATCAATCGACATGAGAACATCTAAACCAACATGACTTATTAATATTAAGATGATGTGCCTATAACAGTTAATTTTATGTCAGCACAGAATAAATAAATTGGAAAGAAAAGGGATGAGACGCACAAATGACCCCGTATGGGCCACGTCCTATCCTAACAATCCTTCTATTAAACTTTCTTCTAATCAAGAGAATGTCTTAAGAAAAAGGACAAACTTTGACAAGACCAAACATAACCATTATAAATCTTACAGGAGGGTTACTCAATCATTCACAAGAACACAACACAAGATACATAGCTTCCAAAGGATCTATCGTCAACAACAAGTCAACTTTAACCTTTTTGGTCAACACATAACCATTCTACTACAATGACAGCAAGGAGGTCGTATCACAACGATCATCACAAAAACCAGTCAACCAATGAGTTTCCAAACACACCAAACTCTAAGTCACAGGAGAATGAAATTTAAGCATCTTTACGGAGCAAAACGTAGAGTAATTTCTTACGCATAAAACCAACATCCCAATTTTAAGATTTGAAAACTTCCTCACTAATGATCCAGTAGATCTCGTATCCTCCAACATGTGTGAAACAAAATCAAGGTACGAAAAAGAGTATTTCCTCTGACATTTTAAACTATCCAAAAGAAATGTGAGTATCGTCAAAAGAAGACATTCCATAGGATCAACTACATTCCTCAAAACATACAACAGTTACCAAGGGAGAGAAGGTGATTCCAAAGACGACAATCTCCAAACGGTGAACATGAATTGATATCAAATTATGACGATCAACCATGACACTCGAAGAATAAAAGTATTTCTTTGAGCGATTCAAACAAGTAACAAAAGCAACTAACCTAGTTGAGAGTAATATCAACTTGGCTCAAATCGATAATCAGTCAAGCTAAGCACACACCAAGCCAACCGGGAAGGGTTACTAGAAACTAAAAGAAAAGAATAGAGACAGGAAAAGCATCATTCACCTATACACAATGCACTTGCAGTACTCAATCCCTAATTCGCAAATACTCGACATAACCCAGAACTAAAGATCTCGAACCGAAACAAGAATAAGAACAAAACAGGAACTGTAAGGTTGAGTCCAACAACAATGTTCGATAAAACATTCAAATCGTGAGACCAACATAAGGAACTAGGGGTGTTCATTACAGGACCCCCACCTCTTTTGTTTTATTAGTCTTAAGAACAAAGTTCACCCAAATAATATTTATTAAAACCCAGAAAACAATATAAGGGCTTCAACCAACGCAATCATTTCTAATGCCAAAACAAATACAAACGAGCCAGGAAAGTGGAAACCAAATAGCATACCATCACACGAGTCATTTATAAGAAGAGTAGAGTTATTTAATGATTCAATTAAATAACAGCATAAGAATTAATGGTATAGAGAATATCGTGCCTGATTAAGCTCCCGCAGTCGATAACAAGATGGACAGGGCCTGCAACAGCAACCCAACCAGCGCAACTTCTCTTCCTCGGCCTGCTGAAGGTCCAAACTCTGTTAACGGCCATGCTCTTGACTTCATAACATCAATCGTATAGAGCTCCTTTCTTAAACACATAACAGTCTCAGTTATAGGTCCCACAAATCTCCGCCCATAAAAATATGACATTGGCAAATAAACCATTCGACAGTGACACCACATCCTCCCTGGATGGATGGAAAGAAAATATGGAAGAAGCCAAATCTCTGGAGGCAATGGATTGTTTCCAGACCAATCAAATACTCCAAGCGCCGAAAGCCACATTTTTCCCCATGAAGGTATAGCAGTAGCACTGCCATGGTCCAAAATCCATACACGACCTTTTTCCATTGCTTCTTTATCTCCTCCATCAGACCCTTGGCCAAGAAGTCTCAAAGTTACATAGTTTAGTACTGTCCCAAACATTGTGCTGAAGCCATGATCCTGGAGATTGACCTTTAACTGCTTCTGGAAGGCTGGATTTTTTTTTTTTTAGGTGCTGTAGGACAGCCTTAAGAGCCCTCGTTAGCCTGTGATTTGTTGCTTCCTTGAGAGAGGAGTCTGTATGCCTTTCTAATAGAATCCCCATACCAACATCCACATATTCATCTGATAGTGCACGAGCAAGAGAAGTTTTCACATGATCTTCAAAAGAACTAGAAAAGAGTGTGACATCATGAGATCTAGACAGGCTCGAATGTTCATTCGACCCAAGGCTTTGGTAAGGTGAGGATATCCGACGTAAAGAAGCAACATCCACACGAAGCACACTAGCAGATAATCCACAAAGCTCTAAAAGAAAGGCGCAAGAGGCCACCAAAACATTATTTTCAAAATGCATAACAAGCGAGTGGCATTATTGAGATAAGAAGCTTCTTTTCACTTTGTGTCAGCTGTGAAAGCAACACCTGAATCTCAGAGGAGGCTTGTGATTGACCTCGTGAAGACTGTCCCATTTGTTCTTGGACACACCCCAGTGAATTCAATCTCTGTGCTCGATTTCCAATGAGACAATTGAAAGCTGCAAGTGCACGTCCCCTGTGCAAGTGGTGTTCGATTCCAAAGTCACCCTCCTTGGCCTCTGTTTCTGTATCTACCCTGCGCAAATAATGGCCGCTCAACCGCTCTCGGCTCATGATAACGTGCCGCCTCCATTTTTTTTTTTTTTTTCTCTGTTTTCTAATCAAAAAAAAGCACACAGTGGCCACAAACAGAAATACCAGCACAGAAAACAAGCACAATATACGTATGAAAGAACGGGCACAATCACACCATCTTCAACAGTAGTATCCAACGGAGAAAGGAGGTCTCAAAAGAGAATCATTGCAAAGGAATTTCTTCAGGTCTCCTGGTAACACTCTCACTGTCACGAATCGGTTTTGGAGAAATGACTCAGTGCAAGCTCTGGATCTGAGGAATATCCTGCTACCTTCATCTCCCAAGACATTTTCTTCAACATTGCATAGATCTTCTGTGCCTGTGGGTGTGATCTGTCACCAACACATAAAGCAAGCGCCATAACTGCAGCAAAGCAAACGTGCTTCATGAATATTCTGATCTGAAACAGATCCGCCTCCAAGAGGCCCTCTTCCATGAACTACATCGAAGAACAAGCAAGGTTTCAGTAGAGAAACTCTGTAATAAATTTCATCAGGTCTGCTGCAAAAAGTACACTGTCACTTAATCGGATTTGATAAAAATATCTTGTAGGAGAATCTCGAATTTGAGGAAGCATTCGCACTGAACAGATAACAACATAGCAGACAACCTGCTCATTGGAAGCGCTCAAAATGGCTTCAACTAAAACTTTATCTCGTCCTTCTACTACGGCTGCAAGATTTTGCGATAACTGTTCACGACTGTGTGGTCGTGTGCAACCAGAACTTCAGGATTCAACACCCACGGCTCCTTGGGATCGCCCTGTGGCAGCAGTCGCACATAACTCTCTCTGGGCTTCACGAGCAGGGAGGAAGGAACAGGCGGCTGCCACCATGCGAAGGCATTCAACTTCAAAACGTTTGGCCCCAAACTAAACACGACCTAACAAATGGGAAAACGCTGCAAGAATGTACCCTACGACTCCATCAATCGCCTATACAAAGACGATTATGAGAAGCCAAACCCACCCTTGCAACCTCAGGGAGACAGAGCTTCATATCACCATTAATGAATCCGCTGTTCAGAACACGCTGGAGCAATTTCATCTGTTTTAGCATTTGATGGAGCGCAGGCAAGCATTCGTGGTTCAAAGGCGTGAAGAAGCAAAGCGCTAGGAGGAAACGTGAGAAAAGGAACTTGACAGACAAGATTACAATGCCTTCTCAAGCACTCCACATGCAGGCAATCCACGGGAGATCTCACGCTGTCCGAGAGGGAACAGGCAGGTCAAACAAAATATTTACAAATTAGGAAAATCAGTGGGTGCGGCCACCGACAGGGAGAAAATTGAACACGCCAAGCAAAAGGGTGCAGGGCTCATTAATGCCATGGCGGGAGGGAGACGAACACAAGGAAAGTCAAATAAAAATCTAATTCCATCACATCGCACAATAAAATCTCCACCTGCCACGCCAAGGAGATGAAGTTGGCCGAGTCCAGGTAAGTTAGGGGGGCATTACAAAAACAATCGGAGAAAAATACAAAGTACTTGAATTACTCAAAGAAGGAATTTAATAGGTCTTCGTGAATTTATGGGTAGACATTCCCTACTCCACGCCATCACCTTCCCCATTTGTCCAACTTGCACACTAGTCCATGTGTCTTCACATGGAGCTATTATTTTTCTATCACAACCACCAAAAACACTTTTATATATATATATATATATATATATATATATATATATATAATGACTTGATGGTCAGCACTACATTTCCTCCCCTTATAAGAGCATCATTCTCGATGCGACACAAGCCAAGGTTAGAAGAGGTACTTATGAGCAACGTGGAAATAATCAAAAATCACGTCACTAGTGAAAAGAAAACCTATTCCCAAAGCTTGACCACAAGGATGAATGCAAGTTTTAAAAGTTCTCTAAGATCTGTGAAGATTAGCATTTCTAGCTTACATAATTACCTATTTTATTTTTAGTCCTTTCGCTTAATAGTAGTTACAAGCTAAAGATCTTAATTTTTCATTGTTTTAGGATTTCAGTTTATTTATTTATTTGTGGGTGCCCAAAAAAACTGACATCACACTACCACACAAGGTTAGAATACAAAACAAACAACCCATGAAAAATCTTGCTAAATACTTTCATAATTTTATCATATCACAAGAACTCGACTCAACCATCAATAGAACATACATATCCCTCACAATACAATACTTGTAATGCATGCTTCTAACACAAATGTACTTGTAACATAAAAAAACTATAAGAACATCAAATTAACAACATGTACACATACATGGGTTTCACACAACTCAAAACTATGATAGTAGTTATATAGGGTCAAGATAGAAACAACATCTTACCATAAATGAAGAGTATCAATAGTCAATATTACAAAACATAAACGACTCACATAAGTACACATAAATCATGAAACCAACAAAATACACCTCCAAAAACATCACAAAACAACTCCATATACTCCTCAAATCATCATTAACAACCACATGTGCCTCCCAAAGCATAAGAAACATAAAATTAAACTCCAAGTGCACTAATCAAACACACACACAACTCTCTTATGTCTCCCTCAAGTCTCTTATGCCTCCCTCAAGTCTCTTATGTGTCCCTCAAGTCTCTTATGCCTCTCTTGAGTCTCTTATGTCTCCCTCAAGTCTCTTATTCCTCCCTTAAGTATCTTATGTCTCCCTCAAGTCACTTATGTCTCCCTCAAGTCTCTTATGTCTCCCTCAAGTTTCATATGTCTCCCTCATAAGGGTCATGTTAGTGCAAAATCAATGGCCTCGAGTGGGCCATCTAGTGTGATTACACAACATGGGACCATCTCTAAAGCTTTGGGACTTGTGAAACTTGAGATGGAGCTCCGCAGAAAGTTAGTTCTTGCTTCCTAATCTACTTGTCACGAGCTACTCCAGGTGCAGTAGAGCTAACCTAATCCTAATCTAACCATTCCAAGTAGACAGAGAGAGAGAGGGTGAAAGAGAATACACTAAGTGGTGATACACCGTAAAAGGAAGTGGCGAGATAATCACGAGGGAGAATGAAATAGGGAAAATGGGACTAAGGGAGGTCACTTAAGTGACACAAACCTAGATAAAAATCTCCCATCGAAATTCCACAAAGCATGACATCTTACACTTGCAAATGTGAAATACATGCATAATGCGAGAAAAAAGAGATAGAGAGGCACATGGAAACAACAAAACAATGCCAAGGGTTGAAAAACACCACAAAACAAGATTTCATTGCTCTATAAGGTACGTAGAGACTATTACATCGGTTCTCGTGAGGATAAAATACACTCTCCGCATAGGAAAAGGCTTATAGCTCAAATGGAGTCAGGAAACAACTTTGATAGAGTTCCCCACATCCCAAAATGTCTCTCCCTTCTAAAATGAGAAGTGTTACAATATATAGACGATGAAAATCGGAGGGAAAGGAGATAAACTTGACTTTTCACTTAAAGTATAACCACCAACCATCAATTCCCATTGCGGATCCACCCACAATCTATCAAGTTTGGTTCCCTATGTCTTTTCGCATGTTGAAGAAGGAAGAATGATGGATCGAATCAAATCAAATTTGGTAGTTGAAGCAATCGGATTCTGCATTAATGGCATGAAATATGTTTTCCCATTTTCACCCACCTAACCTCGTCAAAATTAAAGTTTGAGGCTCCCATGGTGTAGAGCAGATCAAGACTTTTCCAACGGTGCCAAATTTGTTGAATTTTGGGAAATGGATCGAAATATATGTCCATTTGAATGTTTGAGTTGGTCCGTACAAAAAAAAAAAAATCAGCTTAAGCAAAAGAGGTCGGTGGGCCCAAAATTCACTTTACGCCTTTTGCACCAAAAATACGAAGTGCCAAAACTTCTCTGCGCAGCCCTATAATCCCGCTATTCACTTTTTCCAAAAAACCATCTTTAGGCCCGACGGTCTGCATTTTCCATTTCGGCAAAAGTCTCTCGCAGCCCGTCACCAACTCCTCACAGAAAATCACTCCAATGCCCACCATCCTACATGTAATTTAGGCTTGACACAAGGATCCTTTGGGCATTGGTGGAGGTGCGGCTTATTTTTATACTTTATGCCTTTTCGGGCCAAAAATTTGAAACTGCCTCTGATGAACCACCTTCCCGCTTTGACCTGGAACATGGCCATGTATAGAGATGGCGCTAGTTTGGGGACCGCTTCTGGATTTTTCTTTGAATATTCACCAAACGAAAACATGGTGCCTTCCACGGTTTTATCTATTTCCTTATGTTTTGGCTAAGTCTTTTTGTTTGGCAGGGCCATAAGTCTGACCCTAGACACGTGGAGGCTTCGTGCTTGTTTGAAAACCCACTCCAAATTTTACTTTTGAAGTAGCGCCATGCTAACACTTGGCTTCTTCCACTAGCTTGCCTCTATTTTTACTATTCAACCCCTGACTCTATCCCTTTTTTGGACCTAGGACATGTGGAAGGCCCGTGCTCATTTGGAAACCCGCTCAGGATTTTACCTTTGAAGGAGCATCGTGTCGACACGTGGCTTCTTCCGCCAACACCTTTATACTTAGTTGTTTTGGGCCCACTCTCTTTTGGTCCCTAGACATGTTGAAGCCCTACACTTGTTTAAGTCTTCATCTTTGGCTTCGACCCTCAAGGTGCGTCATTGACATATGGTAGCTTCCATTCCGCCAGCTGACTTTTCAATTGCCGATTTGGGCCCACTCTGTACACATTTTTAACTTGGACTACGTGGCGAGCCCTTGCTCATTTGGGAGCTTCTCTTTGAATAAGTCTTTTGGAAATGCGCCAAGCTAACACATGGCACCTTCCATGATTCTATTTATACTTGGGCAATTCCAGCCTTGAGTTGAATCGAATGTGAATTATGAAACTTCGAGCCCTTTGATTCAATCTTCCATTGTCGAGCTTTGATCTCTCTTGACACCGCTCGCCCCATTTTTCAACCTTGCTCCTCCATTTTGAGTCTGCTACTCCTCGATTCGTGGATCGATTTTTGGATTTAAAATGTGGCTCGCATGATAGAGCCAACCCTTAGATTTTCTATGTAGGGTCGTGTTATATCAATTTTACTGGGGGGAAAAATTGGGATAACATGTCGGGCCATCCTAACGCCCTAGGGACATAGAGTCGAGACACCCCTAATCCAAGTGACATAATAAATCATGGTTCAAAACCCGCTAGTTATATGAAACTCCTTAAGATGTACCGCTATACAACCAATTGGGTCCATATGTTTAACCAATCTGTGGTACATCCCATGACCCTATTCCACATATTACAACATTAGAAAAAGCATAGCAATCCATTTCAAATGCCAAGTGGAAAATTCCAAAGCCTTAGGATAGGATATTAAACCTTCAAACATTAAAATCAAGTTTAAATATAAGTAAAGAAAAATCCAAATAACCATAGCTAGTGAAAACATCTGCATGTTAGTGCAACAACCAAACAAAATTCCTAAAATATAAGAACACATAAATCAAGAAAATTATTGGTTCTTAGCAAGAAAAAGAAAATGTTCAATTTACGAATAAAATATGTATAGAGAATTAGAACATCACAATAACTATGTGGCCTTATATAGCCATCAAAGGGTACTTAACAAGTTTCTCGGCTCTTGAACATCAAGCCTCAACTTGTAAAATAACATATCAAATAATATAACTATCATCATCTCTATCTGAATCATCCCTCCATACTCCCATTGGGATCAATATAGTCAAAATAACATAGGATTGTTCATTGGACAACCCAATAGGAGAGAGCATGGGATGCTAGTTTTTATAATTTAAGCCTAAGGTGGTGCACATCCACAATATACTAAACAAGCTTGAAATATACTATAAAAATATAAGTGAAATTTCAGTCTATATAAGACTCCACTTCCTCGTCGTACTTCTCACTCAAAATTATGAGAACCCGCGCACTCCTCTCTGTCTACACATACACTCTTAACTATCTACCCTTAGGTTTTTCAAGTGTAAGGTTCACAACATAACAAATAACTACATCACTAATATAATGGTGATTCAAACACATTAACCATAATGCATTACACATGGTATATATGCAGGTATAATACAATCATTACTTTCATGAGTCAGCAATACATCACATAACCATATACTCCATCCAAAGTGCAATCACTATACAATAGGAATCATATGCTCACCATATGCCCCTATATCACAACATGAACCATCGTAGATTACAAAAATTTTAAATATGAGGAACACGATGTATAACATTACAACATATAGTCAATTACAATTACAACACATCCCAACATGGTGACGACATCATGAAACAATCCAATTCAATTTACACCAATTTTGTCATGCAATACATCAATGCACCTTCATATCACATAATGCAAAAATGCTCCAACACTTTGCAATCCACAATAACATTATTTTTCACACACAATAAGGTAGCACATCACACATGAAATCTTCATAGAATCCACTGAAATAAAGATCAAATAATCTCATCCCAAGCACATCAACATGATACCAAATATGCACTATGCACAACATGTAATGTTCCTACTATCTAAATTACAACGTTGTTCACATTACAACATATATCATCTTAATATTCCAATCACACCACCACCATGCAGAATCATCACAACTCCAATCTGTCCCAAAGGTTTGAGAGCATGAACCTCCGCTCTGATACCAAATGTCACGCCCACATTTTACACACACAAATACAATAGTAAAAATTTACCAGGATATTTTTTTACTTACATTTCTCACTACATAACACCACAAGGGCTCAAGTAGAAAAAAATTAAAACACATAAGTTACTTACATAAGTCATCAACTCACATAGACACATGACAACACCATATACATGTGTTGATGCGACACTTTCCCTAATGAACAAATGATAGCAATAATGATCCATCCACAAGATTGAGACTCAAGGATTGGAAAATCCACAACACATCATTACCATAATCACATATTAGTTTCAATTAACATTTGAAGAACATTATTCTCTTAGGATAATTTTATGATTTTTCCACCTACAAATTCTTATATTCATTTCACATTCAACTTACAGATTCGACCATTTAAGTTATCCCTTTTTCTCTCATGATAATCTCCATAACTTACATAATTATTTTCCATATTTCAAATTGCATACAAAGTTCTTAATTTTCTCATTCTTATGTTAATATTATGTTTCTCCAACGTTTATTCAATCTTTTAAGTTTTACCCTTGCTAAAGAAGTCAATCTGACATGATGTCAATAATGAAATATTAGGATTTAAGGGAGATTTATATTCAAGATACCTTTATTCCATTAACATTCTTTGATCACGGTATCTTTATTTCCCTACCATAGCTAATATAGTTTGATAACTTGTTGAATCCATTCAACATTTCCACATCAAGAAATTTTATTTAGATTATATATATCTTTTGTTTTCTCAAATTTTTCTCTCACCAAGGAAATTCATATTATTTTTAAAACAAGTAAATGTATAATTGAGTTATAAGGACTTCAAAAGGAACATTATTCCTAACCTCAAATCTCATTTTACTCTTATATGCTTTACTCTAACATTGCACTATGGTCTCATTATTGGCATCACCTTATAAAAAGGAGTTATGAAAGGACTTTTCTAACATTTTGAAGAGGTACATGATTGGAAGCATTATAAACTACACATGAACCAAAAATGATTTATGTTCAATATAAGATATCGTGCTTTAGGATTTCACGATTCCATATGTGAAATTTCTTTTATTCTTAATGTCATAAAACGGCATAACAAAGGATTACAAGACCAAGTTTCTAGTTTCTTGGGTTCTTTAAAGTAATCATCTTTGAAATCAATTTTTTTTCAAGGAGTTACTTACCATTTTCTACCAACAAGTTAACCTCATAATCTAATGAGGTTTATTTTAATTTCAATTTGCACTCAAAGCTCTACACCCTATTATAGATTGGATTAAGGTGTGAAAACATATTTACCCTATAAAACCTTCGTAAAAGACCAAGGCACTATAATGACACTACCCAAAGTAACATATTTAGCTATGAGTAATTAAAGAGATCATTAACAAGAGTTTAAGTCATATCACAACTACTTCACTAGCTCCATTTGTTTCATCTAGATCCTACAGGAATTCATTCGATGATGAAATTAATTTCATTAATAAATTTGTAAGACTTGGTAGTCTAATAGATCCTAAAGAAGTATTAGTTATGGTTACACAAGAAATAGTTGGACCATGTCGTTCCTAACCATCGGGTTTATGACAATGTCACTTTGAACATACTAACTATGATGATAACTCAAACTTTCGGATCTTATTTACTTAACTAGAAGGTTTCATAGAGTGTAAATTTTAAGTTCATTCTACGGTTTCAATTTCTTCTATGCTAAGAAGGATCATGCAAGAAAGGTAGATATGCACAAGTTTTAAACTAAGGTCGATTGTTTTATTTATATTTCTTTATTACATTTTTAAGGTAAGGAACACAACACCAATTATTTAATCAACAATTTCACAATGGAAGTGCACTACAAGGTATTAATTTCAATTTCGTTTAACACATTTATCCAACTTTTACAATACAATTTTGGAATCAAAAGACACCCATGTTCAAATGGACGTTCCCCTTAAACACTAGCATCTTAAAAATATTACAAAACTCCATTAATAACCCTTTCAATACTTCACAAATGAAAACTATCCTCTACAATATCGCTTAACATATATATCCAATCCCCTTTTACCATACGTAAATTATGAATCAAAATTGAACCTATGATTAAATGCACATTTCCCAAGGTATCCCTAAAACTAACATCTCATACATATTAGAAAATTTCAAATATAATTTTTTTTTAACATGGAACTACATTATACATATATACATTTTACAATGACCTATATAAATTAAAATAATAAATAACGAATCACACAATGCCTTTTCTCCATCTTTCTTGCATCCTGTAAAACCATGTGAGCATGAAATCAACGATAAATCATTGGCATGGCATACACCCTAATCTAACATAATCAATGTCTTTAGTTTCTATTAACATAATAATAGTAATTTCCATTCGAAAGGAGAGGGTTAGAGACACATATTCATTTCACTTCGTTTCTTGCTTAAGGAGAGAGAAAGAGATAAGGATGAGAGGATCCACTAATTTGAAAAAAGTTAAATTTCACACAACAAGTGTAGTATAAATATACCTTAAAAAGTAACAATTACAAATAAATGTAATATAATAAGAATATTATAATAAATGTATCTATATGAAATACATCAATAGATATCATTTTCAAGGTTCTTGGATTTGATTTTTACATACCTCTTTAATAAAAAAATCATTGAATTCTCTATCAATTTTTTGTTCATATGTGGTAAATTGAATCATTTAGCTATGTGATTGGTGTCGATATCGAAAATATATATTCAAGGCCCAAACCTTCCTACATGACCGAGATATTACTATTTTTATACTATTCTTAATTGAATTCCCCAAGAAAAAAGAAATATAATTGTTTAAGTTAGTCTAATAAAAGTCAAATGTATAAATGAATTATCACATGGCGATTAAATGAACATCAAATTTAATGTCAAGAATACAATTGAACCACATACTCCATTACAACGTTGCCTACTACTTTAAAACGCCTCTCAACATAATAATATAATTTAAAATATTAATAATTTAATTGATTGTGAAATTATAATACCTATAATTAAATAATTAATTAATTACATTCCACGAAAATATTAATTTAATAAAAATTATTAATCACGAATTATAATTTTAAAAAAATATTATTAATAATTCACATTCTATATACATATAACCATGATGATGAGACATATTCAATTATCCGCACATATAAATCAAATTATCCTAAAATATCACTAAAAGATCGTCATGTTTATGCTTCAAATAAATCAAGCTTGAAAACATAATTCAATTTTAGAAACGTAACTTTAAATTGTTTTTAGTTCATGGGCTACTAGGTGAAATACAAGAATTGAAGGAGTAGCTTTCTTACTCTTAAAAATGGTCCACCACAGGGGATTAATATTCGGCGTTACATTCTCTGTCGGTCGATATACTGAATGGAATCGTCAAATGAAAATTGGAATTGGAATTTTTTTCTCCACGGAAATTGAAAGGAGAAACAGTTACCTTTGTCTCTAAGAGGGCGCCTATTGTATTGCCGGGAATGTGTTCTTTAATACCACACAATTTAAGCACTTAGATTGACATAATTTTGGTAGAGGATTACTTGCTTTATTTATATATTTGGATTTATCGATTATTAGTTTTGAATATGTTAGTATTAAGGTGTGTTTCTTCTTAATGGGTCTAAATTAACATGCTTATTCTTGTTTGTTTCTTTGTTTTTTTCCATACAATTTTTTTCCACTTTTTTAAATATCTCTTTTTGTTTTTTGTATTTTTCTGAGTTTTTAATTTTCCTTCGTTATATCTAAAAATGATTACGATTTTTATCACGCCAAAAATATGATATACTTATTACAAATATTATTTTAGGTTTTTTTTTTAAAATCTAGGAACATATTCAAGTATTTAATTAGATATTAAGTATTTATATTTTATATATATTATTTAATTGAAAGTGATAATGGTTGAACAATTAAATCATATAGTTTTTTTGTGTAATTATATTATACATACTATCTTATTTATAATGATCTATTTCAACTAAAGAGTATGATATTAATATAGCGACAAAACAATGACCTCAAAACATCTCTTAGTTTTATTGTTTCCTGGGGCTTTGTAACATAATAGGATTTTAAGAAAGGACATTGTTTCCTAGAGATCCACACATAGTTTTATAAAACTATTGATTCCTTGAGCTCAAAGTGGATTAGTAGGGTCCTCGAAAAGGTTTGCATTCTTCCATAATTGGCACAACGTAGTATAGATTTTTCTAAAAAACATTTTTTGGAAACTATAGTGTTCTTTCTAAAATAACATGTTTGTGTTGATGTTGTCGGGTATTTTTCACCTTGTTTTTTGGACCTATGCTAAGATGTTTGTTTTCAATGACTTACTACAAAAATTCATCACCCTAAATATTATTCTAATGTTAATTTTGGTAGATTTATACAATACGAAAACAAACTAATTTCTTCCTTAAATTCAAACGGAACACTTTACATATAAATCAAAAAGGTTGCTCCTATAATTAAGGAGTTAGATTTAACTATTTATCCCATTAATATTTCTCGCCAACAATTTTTAATAATCTATCACTTGAAGAACCTAAACAACTCAATTAACAATATTTCTCATCACACTATATAGTACAAAATATATTTGTGCATGTGAGAACTAACATAAGCATATATGTAAAATTCTCCCATAATGTGAACAAGGTGTAAAAACAATTATACTCTCCAACCGCCATATGTCCAACTCTTGTGGCATCTCCAAATATCTTGGCTCGTGATTGTGATAAAAACGGGAATCTCTCATCATCTTTCAATGGTTTTCCACAAGCTTAAGAAAACCCCCGAATATGAATAAGAACCAATCAAATGTTTATCTCATATGGTTTTATGGATCACCACAATTCTTTTCAAGATCCATGGTTTGCATTGGAATAGTGATTTTTATTCTCTACTATATTATTACATGAGGGGATTACATGTGAATTATGTATAGGAACAAGAATAATTTTCTCATATTATTTTAAATATCTCACCAAACTCAAAACATGGATAAAAATTAGGACCAAGTCCTCATCACCTATTGTATCCTTTATAGTTGATCATTTGTAGTCAATCACATATAGTATTGAAATTCCCCATTACCACTAAGAACCATCCTCACCTTTAATTATTTTGGTGTTGTTGATTTTCCACTACCGCATATGTATAACCTCGTCGCTAGCCTCTAACGAGAGGTCTCTATCTCGACCTCCAACCTAATCTGCCTCTTTCCTCATGTTGATGTGTTGGTGACTCAACAAATGCGATCTTGAAGCACATTTTTTCCACATTGTGATTATTTCCCCGCCCCTCTCCCCACCAACCTCGCATTGTGAAACACTTTATTTTATAAGATGTGTGGTTACATCGAAAATACATTCGTGAAGCATTTGTTTTTAGTTTTTGACTTTTTAATGTACTTTTGTACATTTGACCACCAAATACGATGACAGATTGAAGGCTAAAATCTAGTCATAATTAACTCTCTTTTATTCACTTGACAATAACAACTAATTAAAAATTATGTTTTCATACAAAATAACAGAATTTTAATGACTATTGAGAAAGGCAATTGACAAATGGTAGACACTATAATAATTTTTGATTGATAATTTTTAAAATAACAATAAAAAAATGATAAGAAAATAATTTTGTCGTTATTTTAAACATACAAAAGACTAACATAGTTAATTTAGAATCGCATTTCAAATCTTAACAACTAAACAATAATAAGAAAGCACCAAAAATTATAACTATTACAACATAGAATTTAAATGACAAGGCAATCTAAATTTTTTTGAAATAAAACCGTTGATTTGCTGTACACTTGTCGATAAAAAAACAAACACACTACATCTGACTAATTGAATGGAAAATGAGTGAGTTGAAAGAGACAAATTTCTCACTATAGATCACCAAACAACAATTTCAAAGATTTCCAAGCTTCTTTCCTTATCTTTTGGTGGCATCCTAATTCGTAGCATGAAACTCAATCTTCAAGGACGTTGTTAGTAGGATTTCAATTGATTTTGGAATTCAATATTTTGCACGAAAATCCTCCTTTCAGACGCAATGCACGGAAATACCAAACCGCCAGATCAACTTCCTTTCTACTAGTACTCATGTGCTTCACTATTCGAGTTATATGGCGAATCGTACAATACAACTGAAGATGTCTTTGATAGAACAACACGTAGATTTGTGTCAGGTTGGAGAATTCATAACACGATCCAGCATTTAATCATTGAAAATATGATCATGACATAAATATATACAGAAAAGAAATAATTAGTAATAATTGCTCCAAAGTTATTAGGCATCCGTTGATGATATTCACGCAGACCGGTATACAGTATGAACCAGCAGTTGCTCCTTTTTTAAGGGGAGCAAGTATACGCCGTGTAGGATGGCAGGGAAGTTTGAATGATGTGATGCTCGTCCAACGTGGTAGCTGTCTGATCCATGCTTTGCGTAATGACACGGTCTTATCTGCATTCCTTTTTCCTGGAACTGGATTTGTTAGTTGGGTGCGGAGTCTGGGAACGGTTGCTATTGAAGCTGGGTTTCTGAGTGGCCTGCAAACAATTAGGCGATGTGTAAATGATCCTTCAATTGATTAAGAAAATTTGTAAAACAGTTAGACAGCCAGTAATTTGAAGTTTGAATTAAGGAGGATTGTGAAAATGAAGAGATGGCATTGTCAAGATGGATTCCAAATAATTAAATGAAGATAAACTCTGGATTGGTTTAAACACCAGAAGTATTAAATTTCCAAGTTTGATTTCTGTAGATAGGTTTTGGATAAAATGTCATCATAAGAATGTACAGCTAAAAACATACAAGACACAAGGGTACAAATCAAGTGTAAAATAAAATATGTAGATCTATGGATAAAAGTTTCCCTTCGAAAAATCTTTTCATTAATTCAATTTTGCTGATATGCAATACGTTGAGTTTCAAATAGTGAGCTTAAAACAAAGTTTTAGATCCTCAAAACTTTAATCACATAGTTTGAAAGCGATCACTACAATTTGCAGAGACATGTGATCTTAAAACATTTTTCATAGGGCAGCAAAACACTATTCCCAACCAGTTACTGCATTTGACAGCAAACTAGACCACAATCTGACAAGCATCAACCAAAACATAAAATAGGCTAGCAACAAAGTGGTCCAATATCTGCAAATACTTTAGGCAAATATTAAGCATAACATGCTTGGTAGCAAGCTCATTGAAAATTTTGTTTCTGTGGGCTTTCCCTGAAAGTAAAAACAATGGCTTCTCTAAAACAGTCACAAAGTTTACATCTGTAACAAACAACCAGATAAGAAACTTCATAAAATGTCATTATATAAAATGTAACAACAAAGAATCTGCACAAATAAAGCATAAAATAAATTCCGTAAATTTGTAGAAAAAGACATCACTTCTGACAGCGACTGTTTGTTGTAAATTCCATTTTCTAAATAATGAATACCATCATCTACTGCACATTGGGCACAAAAATTGGATTTTCCTTCAAGCATTTTTCCAAACATTTGGCGTAACCTTCATGTGTCTACACTTCGAATACAACGTTTCACTCTTCTCCAGAGTGTTCAAACTTCAAACATGTGCACGAAAGGACCACACTCGCAACCGCAGCTACGTCAAGTTTCAAGCCTGACAGTTGCATCCATTTGAAAAGCCTCAGGGATTCAATTACCTCTCCATTGTATATACACCCTGCGATTATTGCAGTCCCCACCACTAAATTTTGTTTGGACATTTTGTCAAACACCTTGGGTGCATCCTCTCTTCAGTTGAAAAAATTCGAGAAATTGAAATCAGCGAACATAAAGCAATATATGCCCTCATTATTCCATTAGGTGGCTGGAAATCGAAGAAGTTATAGGAAACTATCAATTCATAGATTCAAATCTTTTAATTTCTGCTACAACTTTGCATATGTTATTTTTTTGGCTTAAGATTTATAAATTAAAACACATTTTTAGGGCTCAGATGCCATGCCTGCAGATTTCACAAATTTGTTATGTTTGTTTTCTTAAGAATTGTAAATTAAGACGTGGCTGAAGTCCTACAAATCATATCATACACTTAGAAATAAATATTTAATCACAGAAAATTATTTTAGAATTGCTAAAAGATTGCAAATTAAATAAAGATGTAACTTATGTATTATATTGTTGATTAATTTAGTAATGTACACACAACCTTGCACAAACCTACTGTATTCTTGATTAAATAACAGTATCAAATGCTATAGCCTACCTAGATACAAGGTACGACAGCACCTTCAACAGCTGCACCCAAATTTCTGAAACTGCTCCAACCACGAACAACTGTGTAAGTGCTTTGGTATCCCAAAATTATGTCTGCCCCTCCTAGTCTGCTTAGCAATAAGGGTAAATAAGTTTTTAACCTGTGTTTTTATAATTATTAAGAATGTTTATAGAAATTATTGTATATGTATTTTTGGTTGAAATAAAACTAGTATAGATATCTAAAATACACCAAGAGATATCAATCATGAGACACCCATTTAATGATGCAAGTGTATATAGTATAAATATACCTCAAAAAGTAACAATTACAAATAAATGTAACTACGCCGAAGGCATTCCCCTATGGAAAGGCCCTGTGGGACGTTTCTATGACCATGTTAAATTTGACAGCTTGACGTTTGTGTTTTTCCTCTCTATTTTAGCTTTTCTTTACTATTTAAAATAATTTTATTTTTAATGATTAACAATTTTAGCTTTTGTTTTTAATCAACAATTTCATATTTTAATAATTTTTGTATTAACAATTTTAGCTTTTGTTTTTAATTAACAACTTTAGATTTTAATAATTACAATTTTAGCTTTTGTTTTTAATTAACAATTTTAGATTTTAATAATTTTTGTTTTTAATAATTGTAAGCACATGCATGATCTAAGTCTAATAAGATAAATACAAGCTTAAGGTAATTGTTTGAGCTAAAAATAGAAAATTAGTGAGCGTACTCAAGTCCATATATACCCAGGTCATAATGAATTGGCTATTCCAGATACACTAGAGTCATAGCATTAAAACTGAGGGCATGCAAGCGATGATAAACAAAACAAAGAATTTAGGTTGATGTTTGAGACACTTCTTCTGGATTGGTAATTTATGCTCCATACACCTTTATACGCTTCCTTTAAGAATTTGTGGATGATACTGTTAGGGTTTAATCTTTTTTGTTTAAAATATTTTTATATGCATTGTCTCAAGCGCCATACTCTATCTGTAGCGTAGGTGAATATTTAGGGACATGCTCTACTTTGGGTATGAATGTTGTGGACAATGATTAACTTGTGCTTCGTCAATGGAATTTAAATATACAACAAATATGGACGTGAATTAGCTTATCTCAATTATTTCTATTTTATAGGGAATATAACCCTGATAGTTATGCTAATTTGAAGCACACCAACGATGCTCAAAACCTCAACAAGATATTTGTGTAGTAACAATAGGCTTCCATGCTTGATATAACCACTCCAAAAAAGGGATTTTTGTTGGCTGTAAGAAAACCATTTAATTTTGTAGTGCTTGCTAGCTTTAACCATATTATGGCCTCACGAAGTTGTATCCTCGTAACTGCACCACGGGAACACATGCAAAGTAAGATAAGTGATTTCCCACTTCAACCTGAGTAAGCCCCTTTATTGCTCTTTGAACACGAAAGCAAAACGTTCTCACACATTCCAACCACGCTTCATGCTCCTCAAAACCACGGGACTTTGGGTGTGGCATAGAATGCATGGTTTCCTCATCTACCCACAAGCAAAGAGCAAAAAATAGAAAAATCTAGAAACCCCAAATCTCTCGTAATAAAACTACAAGAAAATCCTCTTTTTATTTTTTAGGACCTTAATACATAGCTCAAGCCAAATTGTTTGAGACAGCTTTTTACTCCATTTATTTTCCGACTCGATATGGAAAGTTAAGAAGGAAGGTGGAGTGGCTAATGTCAAATTAACGCACCCTCTTTACTTATTCTACAATCCAAAGCAATAATCAAATTTTAAGAGGTAGGTGATTTCCCTTTCTATTATGATCCTCATGTGTGGAGTTCACTAATGCCTCGAGGTTTTGGTGTAATGGTTCATTACATTCAAGATGCATCGAGCAACCACCTAGGTTCGAGTCTCGATACGGGTAGCTACTAACACATTGTAGTGTTCGCCAGGGGGCTCGTATAGGGTAGGGTGTGGTCTCACTATACAGTGAAAATATAGCCCGAGGTTTGGCCTACGAAACGTGGTGGGATGTTATGATCCTCATATGTGGATTTCACTAATGCCTCGAGGTTTTGGTGTAACCGTTCGTTACACTTTCATTGGGTTTTCTCTTGCACCAAATGACATGACCCAGGGCTACATCTGAGCTCCAAAAGCCCCAAAGAAGTTTTGTTCACTAATCCTATGGATATCCCTTTGTACTTGAGCTACCATTTCACAAAAAGGGGACGCCCTTCTCAAAATACATAATATTTACATGTGAGAAAAACTGGGTATTACAATTTGTGAAGAGGATAAAACAGTCAATTTGATCTAATTTTTAGCGAACTTTTATGAAAGAGTTCAATAACTTTTAACTTAACAAATTCACAAACGATATTGCTCCTATTGTTCCATGAGAAGAGGTCTTGTTCAGTCATTTGGACAAACAGATGGCGAGCATCCACTAAACATCCGCACTTGACATCCATGCGTATAAGGGTATTTTGTAGTAGTATGTGTGTGAAAACTTAAATCCCATCTGATTGATGTGGGAGTGAATTTGCTTACCCTGTGAAAGGGATTTCTTGGAAATACAAGTCTGCAATAGTTGAAAGTAAGTATAAGAATCTACAGGGGGATTGTGTATTTAGTTGACAGTAGGCTCCGTGAAGCTTTCCCACACTCAAGAACATCTGAATTTGGGAACAGATCAGTCATCCTCCTCATTGACCTCGCCAATTACCACCAGTTTTGGACAGTCCTCTTTATGCAAGTAATTCCTATGGAGCAACCCTTTGGAAGGGATTTTAGTCTTTTATTACCTCAGCAAACAATATTTCGAGAACAAGGAACAACCAATGCACATGTTTCATTCCTGAATTCTTTCATACACATGCGAGATTCAACCCCTCTAATTGAGGATTGGGAACTCTTAATGTCTCACACAAACACACACCTAACTCAACAAGAGCTCAACATTTTTAAGGACGCACCACATTTGTTTGCAAAAAATGATTTGGTGGATTCCCACAACCTTTAGATGTTGAAGGCATTGAATGTTCCGATTGCCCAATCCATCACGAAAGTAATAGATGGTCTAGACCAAGAAATATCGATGATAACTAGTTGTAGTACAAAGTTCTCATTATGCAAACAACAAAAATCATGCTTTTTGTAAATCTATGGGTTGACGTGGGCCTCGTAAATGGTGCTACAGGGACAATCACCAAAGATTGTCTATGACACATCAATGCATCCACCAACATTAGCTTTATTTTTTGTCGTCAAATATGATAGATAAAACAACCCATGTTGGTATCCTCCACCATTACATATTCCCATACCCCTTATTTTGAGAGGGAATCAAAGACAATTACCGATTAAAATGGCGTAGGGATTAACTATCCACAAGTCGCAGTGACTTGCTTTACACAATG
Source organism: Taxus wallichiana var. yunnanensis (assembly GCA_018340775.1). Lineage (NCBI taxonomy): Eukaryota > Viridiplantae > Streptophyta > Pinopsida > Cupressales > Taxaceae > Taxus > Taxus wallichiana. Next base: position 722,688,158 of record CM031243.1, on the reverse strand, counting down.
CAACTGGTCAACATTGGAACCACCGAAAGGTAAGGTCTAACTTTCATATCTTTCTCTTGAGTTCCCTCGCTTGCAAATCTGCATTTCACCTTTTTTTTCATTCGAGAGATACTCAAATATGGGTGCAGTACCAACACTTGGAGCAGAAGAAATGAGGAAGTAAGACTACTATCATTCAACCCATCGTAAATACTACCCTCTGCTTTGATAGCACCTCCACTACTACTATACTCAACACTTCTTCTACATCCAAAGCGGCACTATTTGTTGGATATCAATGGTTATCAAACTAAAAATGCCCACTAAAGGCTACCATTCATGATATAAAAACTACAAATGTATATATGTCTCATTATGTCCACTGAGATCTACATTTATTTGATGTTATGAAATACAATATGCAACTTTAAATGAATGAATTTGTAAATGTAATTAAATGTACACATACAACATTTCAATGTAATATTTCAACTAAATTCCTACACTACAAGTATCAATCCCACACATTATCAATCAGTATAATAATTTGTTTCAACAAAACACTAACCGCACAACCGATGCACAACTAACACAATAAACCCGAATTAAATACATATAACATCAACTATAAAATACATTAACTATCGAAAACGATATCAAATGTATTTTTGTATGATTTTTTAACAAATTTGAAATGTAGAAACAACTTTAAAATTAAGTGGCCCATCCATATTTCTACACTTACGAAATCAATCACCCCCTTATCAAAATCAACTACAAACGTAATAATTATCAATTTTTTATTCATGTGGTAAATGGACTCATTTAGCTATGTGATTGTGTCGATATCGAAAATATCTATTCAAGGAAAAGGTCCCAAACCTTCTAACATGACCGAGATACTACTATTTTTAAATTATTCTTGATTGAATTCCCCAAGAAAAAGAAATAAAATTGTTTAAGTGACAATAATAAAAGTTAAATGTATAAATGAATTATCACATGATGATTAAATGAACATCAAATTTAATGTCAAGAATACAATTGAACCACATACTCCATTACAACGTTGCCTACTACTATAAAACGCCTCTCACATAATAATATAATTGAAAATATTAATAATTTAATTAGTTGTGAAAATATGATACCTATAATTAAATAATTAATTAATTACATTATGTAAAAATATTAATTTAATAAAAATTATTAATCACAAATTATATTTTAAAAAAAGGATATTATTAATAATTCACATTGTAAAAAAATTAAAGAAACTAAAAATTATATATATATATATATATACAACCATGATGATGAGACATATTCAATTATCCGTACATATAAATCAAATTATCCTACAATATCACTAAAAGATCGTCATGTTTATGCTTCAAATAAATCAAGCTTGAAAACATAACTCAATTTTAGAAACGTAGCCTAAAATTTTTATTAGTTCATGGGATACGAGGTGAAATACAAGAATTGGAGTAGCTTTCTTACTCTTAAAAATGGTCCACCACAGGTGTACGTACATTCTCTGTCGACCAATATACTCAATGTTGTCGGCCAATATGAAAATTAGAATTGGAGTTTTTTTCCTACGTGGACGCTGACTCGAGAGAAATTGTAAAGAGAAACGGTTAGCTTTCTCTCTAAAAGGGTACCTATTGTATTGCCAGGAAAGTGTTCTTTAATACCATACAATTTAAGCATGTAGATTGACATAATTTTGGTGGAGGATTAGTTGCTTTTTAAAAAAATATTTGGATTTATCAATTATCAGTTTCGATTATGTTAGTATTAAGGTGTGTTTCTCCTTAATGGGTCTAAACTAACATGTTTTTTCTTGTTTTGATGTTTTTTTACTTTGCTTCTTTATTATACTGCCGAAGACAGTAATATTGTTTTCACAACAGCAAATATTTCTTTTCATAAAATCAAATCAAACAGCTAATGTTTCATGTTGCAAATTTGTTTTTTCCTTGAATTCTATTGGTTATAGCCTTTATTCCTAACTGTGTAAAGACATTGGTGGCCGTGGCTTGTTTTTCCCGAAGAATTATGTTGATTACAACTCCCTGTAGGAGAAGGGCGGCTGTATGTTGGAGAATCATACCACGTGTCCATGTCAGAGTGGCAGTACTGACAGGCCCCAATAAATATTAGCAGTGGCTTCCCGGACAAGTCTGGAGAATAAATAAGCAGGATTGAATAACAATCTTACGTCTGACCATGGAAATGGCGACCGGAAGAAGCAGTCATAGTCACGGGCAGCAACGGGTATATTTTTATAGTTTTCTAATTTGTTTGCTGCTTCTCCAACTTTGTTTCAGTTGAGTGAAGCTGAAAAACTTGATGTAATGGTACTTATGTTGTTTCGTTATTTATTCCTTCTTTACAAGCTTTGACAATGAATATTTGAAGGATTTAAGTGGAAAAATGAAGAAAAATATTTCTGCAAAAATTCTGGGTTTTGTTTTATGTTTTTTTAAGAGAGGCAAATTGAGTTAGTTGTGCACTCTCTGCATCATTTTAGACAAACTTTGAATCTTTTAAATCACTGGAAATGAAACAATTTTTTTAATCTGTGTTTTGACTACTAATAGAATTTTTTTCCCGTAATTTGATGTATTTAAGATGTATCTGAACACTAAAAATGATGGAAATCTGTTTGTATTTTGACAGGTTATATTTATTTAAAGTATAGGTTTTGAGGCTCGAGGGCAAAGGAAAATAGAGAAAAACTGCAGCATCAGCTGAAATTACAAGCACTTATGTTATTATATAAAATGTGATTTTGAACAAAAATTTTACGCATTTTGATGGATTTGTCCCTTATAGCGGTTTAGTCCTTCAATGCTTTGATATCGAAGACGTATTTGAGAAGATATTGTATCAATATTTGATCACTTGAACTTTATTAGCATTTCTGTCATCAAATCTATAATATTTTTTAATTGCCTTTAGGCCAAACTCGTTTGTGGCAGGTACCATTCATTTATGTAGCCTATTATTTATATGCTTGTGTGTTTTAAATATGAATTGTAGGAGCTTATTTGATTGCGTTGATTTAATATTTTTGTATGATTGTGCTGAACTAAGATTTTATGTGTGATTGTGTTAAATTAAGATTTTTTGTACGAGTATTTGATTCTAGGTTATAAGCGCAAATATCTGTGTTTTTGTATGTAGCAAAGGGAAATTTAAAAGGAAATGTAGTTAATCCTCATTTTGTGCCTAGTAATGCTCAATAAATGTGGTTTTGTCCTCTACTTCATTTAGGAACTACACTTTATAGATTCTCTATTATTCTCAAAATGTGTCCAGCGTTGCTAATTTTATTGTGTAGTTTGGGCAGGTGTGTTTTGTGTTTAGCAATATGGAGGCTTCATTAGGCTGGAATATTTTAGGTTTTTGCTTATTATTATAGTATCTTATTATTATCACAAGTGAAATTTGAAGGCATATTGCAAGTAGAGGACTCAAAGGGCTCTGGACATAGGACGTGTTAGAGGCTGAATATAAGCCAACATATACAATGTCGATTTTGAAGGTATGATTCTGAAAATGAAAATAACTTAGGCCTTGAAATTTTTTGTTGAATCATATCGCTTAAAGCTAAGTAGTATGAGTTAAAGTCGGTTATAACTGCGAAGGAGAGTTTTTATTTTTGTTTGTCTGGACAGTTCCAAAAGTATATAAATGAGGAATTTGTGGAAAAAAAGATCTTAAAATAGTTTATTTAGGCAATTTAATGTTTCGTCTCCTTTCATCTATAATGATTTAGAGGAGAAACTTGTCATTGATATATTTTAAAGCCAAAGTTGCAAAGTTTGGCCGTTTATCTACAAATAATTTTTTTGTCAGCATTTCTTACAGTCATAGCATTCCATGACACCACATTTTTGTGAGGCATATGGTCAAACATTGTATCCCAATATTAGTGACTACAAAAACTAATTAAAATATCCCTCCAGCTTATTGGTCGATGAATCTTCATACCTTGTATCCATAACTTCTTGCTACTATTCTAGAGATCTTTGGCATAATGAAATACACTTATAATATTGTTAACATTTATTACGACTTCTACCAAACAAACAAAAATTAATATACTAAGCACAAAAATTCCATTCAAATCTTTAAGCTTTCCATGCACTGAGTTATCTAACAGTGAAAAAATATAACTTATCTAAAAATGTTATTTCACAAAAAATTACAATTTACTAACAGAGAAAAATACACAACAGGGGACCTAGTTTTTATCTTTTGTAAGATTTAAGATTGCAGACCTCTCATTTGAATCAGTTTCTCTGCATGCTTTTACTTCATGCATTTTTTTATCTTGTGTAAGATTAACACTGTAAAGTTATCATTTTAATCATTTTCTCTGTATGTTTTTACTTCTTGCATTGGTGGGGTATCATATACTTTTATAAGTTAAATATTTTGCATATCGAGACACACTTATAGATTTTAAACTATAATTTGACTGTTATTTCTATAGATTTATCTGGGTTACTATGCTTGTAATTTGATTCCTCATAAGAACCTGACTGAAATAGTACATGTACTTAGAAGTTGGATTTAAAGATTGAATTGTTGTATTAAGCTTTCTCCTACTATTAGTTTTGAATAAAGTGTAGTGTAACTTAGGTTGAAATCTTCTTCATTGTATTCAAGTATTTTTGAACAGATTCAAGTGCCCTTTGACAAAGTATCTCTATAAATAGTTGGTATTATTTTTTCATTTTGTGTAGATCTTAGACCTTTTTATAAATCTGTCATTTTGGTTTGATTATATTCTTCAATGTATTTAGTCAAGCCTTTATAACATATATAATTACAATATTTTCTAAAATTCGGTCACTTTTGTAACGAAATGAAAGTCATCAATAATACAATTCTTAAATTTGTTTATATGAGAATCAAATAATTATATACAATTAATTTTTAATGGTTGCACGAGTTTGGTAATTTGCATGTTGCAATTAAAAATACCCTATATATAACACATACAACAATTCACATTCCAATTGCATACTTCTAAATTTTTCATACATATCTACATAAAACTCTCGTCCCATCTTCATTAAGCTTTGGTGTATATAAAATATTCATTTCATAAACGAAAACTAACAAGACCATTTTAATTTACATTTGTTTAATTATTTTGTATATATAATTTTTTTCCCCATATCTCAAAAACCATCAGCTTCAGCAGTATTTGCCATATCATGGCCTTGTTTTTTAGGGTTTCCTTTCAATTCTTTTTTTATTTGTTCAATTTTTTTGTGTTTTTCATTTTCCGTTAGTTATATTAAATTTTTTATTAAGATTTCTATTGTGGCAAAAATATAATATAACTATTAAAATATATATTTTAGGTTTTTTTAAAAATTTTTTTACCTAGGGTATCTTTAAGTTTTGGAAAAGTATTTAAGTACTTAAATACATATTTATTTTTAATTTTTATATTGATTATTAAATTGAAAGTGATAAAGGTTAAACAATTAAATTATATAATTTTTTTGTTGAATTATACTATACATAGTATGTTGTTTATAATGATATTTTTCAACCAAAGAGACTAATATTATTATAGTGAAAAAAATGAGCTCAAAACATCTCTAGTGTTATTGTTTCCGTGGGCTTTGTAACATAATAGGCTTTGAAAGCAAGGGACTAGAATTAGTGGCCTCCTTGAAGGTGGAAAAATTGGAAATTGAAGGGGATTCATTAGTAATTGTGAATGCAATCATTAAAAGGAAAGCTTTGTCTTGGAAATTGGACCTAGGAATCAAAAAGGTCCTTTGGCAACTCGGGAAATTCAGTGCTTGGAACATTAAGCACATGTTTCGGGAAGGTAATCATTGCGCGGACAAGCTGGCGAACGCGGGAATGAGAAAGCACAATTGGAGAAAGTGGCCTTCAATGCCAAAGCGTGGGAAGGACTGGAGATATTGGTTTCGTATGAGGTGGAATTAAGTGTTTCCGCCGCCTAATGGTGTGCTTGTGTGAAGCGTTCGGTCTATTTAAAGCTAATACAAGGGTCTCTCCTTACATATGTTTCCTTCTTTTTTGTTTTTATGGCTGCCCCGCATCTTCCACGTATTGCCTTATGTTGTGAATTGTGTGAGATGGTTTTTCTATTTAGGATTACGAATAATCGGCTAAAGAGGATTTTTCGATTTCTGCGTGGAAGAGATGGAATTCATCAAAGTCATCTTGGGTGGTGATTTCCTATTCGCGAAGCATGACCACGCGTCAACAAAGTGGAGTCACCTCTATGTTGGTGGAAAACTTGTTGATTACCCATCCTTCAAAGTCGGATGGAGCGAATTTGTCTTTACATTGGCTTCAACTTGTGTTTTATGGAAATCGGCCTCTGAAGTGGTGAATTGTTGTTAGCGTTGTTGTATATGGAGGATTCACTACGGGGTGAGTCATGGGTGGATGTGGGTGTAGTGCCCACTTCCCTTTGACACCTTTTGATACTGATCATGACATTGTTGACTATATCATGGACATTATTATAGTTTTGATTTAGTATGATGTTAGATGTTTGATCATGGATTATTGTTGACTTTGATTCTTATATGATGCGTGATGATTATTAGAGACATTTTAGATATTGATGTTGATATATTGTTTGACATGGTTATGTTATAGATGTTGTTCGGACTTGTGATATTTGGATATTTTGAGTAGACCTAGAAAATGAGAATTGAATTAAAATTGATGATGATATAGTTGTGGATGAAATTATAAGTGATATTATTGATTGTCTTAATGATTGTTGTGATTCACATATATATTGATGATCTTGAAATTATATTTATATTCATTTGGATGTTCTGATATGGCCACGAGGTCGAAGGAGGTATTTGTATTTTGCAGGTTTAAAATATCACAACAAACATCAGGGGATTAGAGACCAACCACATTGGAATTCTAGATGAATTCAACAAGGTCACCATGGCAATTGTATTTTTTGTGTGTGTTTGATTGTGTTAGGGATTCCCATGGGGATCACCTTTAATGTGACCAAGGGACTTGTGTTTTTATTTTTTTTGTCCTTTGTTAATGTTTGCATGTGTTTATTTTATGGTGCATTGACCCCTTTCTTTATTTATTAAGTGATGTGTTAATATTGTGAGTAATCATGTTGTTAAGTTAATTAATTAAAATATGTCATAAGAAAGTAATTAATAGAGTTGTTGGCCTTGAATTAAAATATTGTAAGAAATTTGTAAGTAATGTGTAAGAGATATGTAAGTTGATTTTGGAGTAAGAAACACTTCATCTTCTTTGAGCTTTGAATTTATCCTTGGAGGCTGATTTTGGGAGACTTGTGGGAAAATTTAAACTTGTCCCATGCCCCTTAAATTTATATACCAACCTTACCTATGGTTGGAGAGTTAAATTTAACCCTTCTTTATGCATTTTTGTAAGTCATGTTGAATGTTGTAATTGCACTTTTCTTACATGTTTTAATTTCAGTCCTTATGGGTTGTGGGCTTGTTTGAGTGTGTAAGTAAAACTACCATATTATTCACCCACCTATTGATTATGCATTGGAGAATGAAGTTGACTTTTGTGTTGGGGTTGAGGATGTGTGAAGTGGCATCCTACATGGATCCACCTCATCCTCTTCTCTTTCCTCTTCTATTTATTGAAATTCCTTAGCTTGTTTTTAGGTTGCTTCACTTTTATCACTTCATTTTGGGAGACTTCTTTTGGGTTTTGAGAGCTCTTTGGTTTTGGAGAAGATTGGAGATTGTTGCATGCTTGTGGATTGTTGATCTTGGAATATTTTACATTGGAAAGCTTGTTGTTTTGGAACCTTGGAACAAACTCCATCATGGAGAGGTAGGAGCTTGGCTCTTGAAATGCTCTTCTTTCATTTTTATGCTTATGTGAATGGTTGAATGTTTGAATGTGTTGTTTTATTTGTTGGATGGTTGGGTAGATGGCCTAGGAATGGTGTAGGAGAATACTATGGGGTATTCTTGTGGGAGGCATAAGTGTTTTGGGAGGTATAAGTGTGGAGGGAGTGGGATTTGGGTTACACCTTACAAATAAGTATCTTGCATTTCTTTACTCGTTGTGGGGTGCCATAAGAGGTTGGGGAGGCATAAGGAAATGTGATGAATAAGGGGTATGTGGGGAGGCATAAGGGCATGTCAAGGGTTTTGATATTATATATTTTTGGCGGTTTATAATCGGTGGTGATACCCATTTCCCCTTTGGGAGGCATAAGAAACATCCCCATAGTTGCTTGCTCCTTTGACTTACAATGAAGAAGCTGAATTTTGTTTGTTGTCTTTCATGTGGTTGTAAAACTATTGTTTTGTTTTGGACTATGTTTTAATATGAAATGTGCATGTTGAAAGATTTCCTTTGTGATGTGGAAGCCTGTTGTTGCCATGAGTTGAGTCACATTTCTTATTGCATTGTGGTTGGGGCTCGGGGCCAATGAAGAAGGATGACTTCTCCTTTCATTAGATGTCTTGGTTGGGTGGAGAGCATTTCCTTTCCCCTGCCTTTGTTGTGATCAAAATTGGAGAATGATGGATTTTCATGTTGTTGTTCTAGAGCAAAGGAAAAGACAGTTTTGATAGTCCTTTGAGAGACTTCTTTTTGTGAACCATTTCCCACTTCAAGTGGATGACAATGTAATATATTTCGTGTTGAAAAGTTACTATATTTGGAAATGAAATTCCCTTTTGAATGTGAAAGAGTTACACTCTGTTTTCTGTCTTTGCATGAATGTGAAAGAAACTGTATTCTGTATATTGTAATTGTGAAGTGAAAGAAGAAGTTGTAAAGGTATCTTTTTGAATCAATAAAGGATTGTATTACTTTTCTCAAATGGCATTATTAGGAATTGAAATTTGATTGTTGAATGTATTTTGAAATCTCTGTTGGAAATATGAAAAAGTGAATACATATGAAGAAAATACATTACTGTTTTTGAAGAAATGTATGATTTGAAAAAAATAAATAGAAGTTGCATTCTTGTTTCTACATTTGATTGAAGGAAAGATAACTATTTAAAACTAGCATGGAATGAATTCAATGTTTTTATAGTGTGGAAAAATAAATAGATTAATCTTTTTTTGAAATGTATAAACTTCATTTTTATGTCACTGTAAACTCTGCAAATCTTTATAAAAATGTATAGAATGACCCCTAAAACAATGAATAAGAAAATGAATCATATTTAGTGAACTTAGTATAAGTTAATTAATTAAAATATGTCATAAGAAAGTAATTAATAGAGTTTTTGGCCTTGAATTAAAATTTTGTAACAAATGTGTAAGTAATGTGTAAAAGATATGTAAGTTGATTTTGGAGTAAGAAAACTTCATCTTCTTTAAAATTCAATTTGTCATTGAGGCTGATTTTGGGAGACTTGTGGGACAAGTTAAACTTGTCTCACGCCCTTAAATTTATATAAAAACATTACCTATGGTTGGAAGTTTTCATTTTATAAGAGTTAAATTTAACCCTTCTTTACGTATTTTTGTAGGTCATGTTAAAGGTTGAATTGCACTTTTCTTACATGTTTTAATTTCAGTCCTTATGGGGTGTGGGCTTGTTTGAGTGTGTAAGTAAAACTACCATATTATTTAGCCACCTATTGATTATGCATTGGAGAATGAAGTTGACTTTGGTGTTGGGGTTGAGGATGTGTGAAGTGGCATCCTACATGGATACACCTCATCCTCTTCTATTTATTGAAATTCCTTAGCTTGTTTTTGGGTTACTTCGCTTTTATCACTAAAATTTGGGAGACTTCTTTTGGGTTTTGAGAGCTCTGGATTTTGGAGAAGATTGGAGATTTTTTCATGCTTGTGGATTGTTGATCTTGGACTATTTTGCATTGGAAATCTTGTTGTTTTGGAACCTTGGAACAAACTCCATCATGGAGAGGTAGGAGCTTGGCTCTTGAAATGCTCTTCTTTCATTTTTATGTTTATGTGAATGGTTGAATGTTTGAATGTCTTGTTTTATTTTTGGATGGTTAGGTAGGTGGCCTAGGAATGGTGTAGGAGAAGACTATGGGTAATTCTTGTGGGAGGCATAAGTGTTTTGCGGAGGTATCGAGTGTTGAGGAGTGGGGATTTGGGTTCCACCTTACAAAGAAATAGCTTGCATTTCTTTACTTGTTATGGGGTGCCATAAGAGGTTGGGGAGGCATAAGAAAATTTTCAGGAATATGGGGTACTTTGGGTAGTCGCTTAATGCTTATTCCCATCAAATGACGAAAACGTGACATCCATGTTGAGACCCTTGAATAGTTGCTTGCATATCGAAGACCATAAATTTTGTATTTCTCCATGAATTCACACAAAATTGGTATCGTTGGAATCGTGGCTTTGAGACCAACTCAAAAAAATCAAGAAATTCTAGATTTGATGAGAGATAAATGGATATTTTTCATAAAACATGGCCGGATTCATGATAGTTTTTTATTTGGTAGTGGGGAGTGCAATTAAGAAGCATGTTCATCATTCTTTCTAAGCTATAACCATCACATTGTTGTGACAGCACTTTCAAGAAAAGATAGTATGAGGAGCCTTTTATAGGTAACACACAATCATTTCACTCAATTTAATGCCTCTTACAAGTGGTTGAAGGACAGATTTTAGGATTTCCATTTTTCCCTTCTCTCTCTCTTCTCATTTTTTCTATAAATTGGAGTGTTAGGCTCATTGTAAGGGAAGTAGTTTTATGATAGAAAATCTCTGTCAAAATTTTCTTTGTAAATCCAATGTTCTATAGGCCCTTATATTGTACTCCTTGCATGGTGATCCGTGCCCTTATCTTGTAACAAATTGAATCTGCACATCATGAAGCAATAAAATACAAGTTTGTGGAGGCATCTTCCCTGCTATGTTTTCTTGCATTCTTGTTCCCCTTCAACCTTGATTACAAGTTCTTTGTTTCTATCTTTATGATTTTGCAAGGATCCATTATTATTGTGCATGTATGAAATATTGTTGTGAATGCATTTTTAAATTGTGGAGAACTCGCTATCACCCATTCTAGTATGTGTTTTGCTGTTATTATTCACACATTGCAACACTACTCTCACACCCTCCTTTTCTAGTGTATCACCGTGCATTTGTAGTGTAGGATTTCATCTTATGCACTCTCTTTCCTTGGTCCCTTGCAAAAGTTAGATTAACACAGTTAGTTTTCCCTGTATTAGAGTAGATTGTGGCAAGTAGTTTAGGAGCAAGAACCAACTTTCTCTGGAGGTCTATCTCAAGTAGCAAGTCCCACAACTTGGAGATAGTACCCATGTTATCCAATCACACCATGAGCTCAAGTATATGCACTTGTGTAAACATAAGGGTGCTATGATTCGGTGATAACAAATATTTTGAGCACCAACACACCCAAAAGAAAAGTTTCTCTCTCCATGACTCTCTTCCGTAGAGGGAAATTTTTTCCATGCCCTCCAAGAAGATAATCTATCTATGCTAGGATGAACTTATCTCTCTTAGTGTTGTGTAGGATGTTTTGATAACTATTGTAATGAAATCTAGAATTTTATTTGGAACACATTAAAAATAAATAAATTATTCCTTAACTTTTCCTAACTAAACCTAGGTTGTTCTTGGTCTCGAGTTGGGAGAATTTAGGTGGTGTTACAAAGTGGGTGTCTTCAAAGAACTTGAAAAGAGGTTTGACATTCTATTGGCTTTCACTAAGTGGCTGGTGGTGTATGCCCGGGACCGTGCTAATAATCATGTTCACCTCATGCTCCCTAACATGCGGAGTCCTCGGTGCTCAACTATAACATGTCCCGTCTGGGTGGGTCGAGTTGTGGTTGTTTACGAGGGGGCGTATGATTTTCTTTGGCTGTGTTGGGTGAATGTTGAATTCGATGGTGCGGTGAAGGTGGAAGTAAGAAGAAGACTTCTTGGGTCAAGTGTCTCTGGCTTCAAGTGTTGTTGTCTCATTGGAGACTGGGGAGTAATTCCCCTCTTACTAAGTTTTATAGCTATAGTGTAATTCAAATAGTGTTGGTTTATGTTTGTGTATATCCAGTTGTTTTTTGGGATTTTGTTGTTTTGGCTTTGAACTTTCGAGGCTTGGCCTTTGTTTATAAATAAATAGGGAATAGGATTTCAAGAAAAGACATTGTTTCCCAAAGATCCATCCGTTATTTATAAAAACTATTGATTACTTGAGCTAAAAGTGGATTAGAAGGGTCCTCAAAAAAGGTTTTCATTCTTCCATTATTGGCAAAACGTAGTATAAATTCATCAAGAAAACATTTTTTGGAAAATATATTGTTGTTTTTAGAACGATATGTTTGTGTTGATGTTGTAAGATAATTTTCACCTTGTTTTTTGTATGTATACTAAGATGTTTGTTTTCGATGACTTACTACAAAAATTCATTACATAAATATTATTCTAATTCTAATTTTGGTAGATCTATAGAATATAAACACAATAATTTCTTCCTTAATTTCAAATGGAACACTTTACATATAAATCGGAATGGTTGTTCTATAATTAAGGAGTTAGATTTAATGATTAATCCCATTAATATTTGTACAAATAATTTCTAATAATTTGAGTTACTTAAACTACTCACTTAACAATATCTCACTCACACTATAGTACAAAATATATTTGTGCATGTGAGAACTAACATAAGCATGTATGTAAAATTCTCCCATAATGTGAACAAGGTAAAAAAGTGATTATACTCTCTAACTAACATATGTCCAACTCACATGGCATATCCAAATCTCTTGGCTAGTGATTGTGATAAAAATAGGAATATGTCATTATCCTTCAATGGTTTTCTTGCAAGATTACGAAAAACCTAAATATGAATAGGAACCAATTAAAATTTTATCTCATATGGTTTCATGGATGACCACAATTCTTTTCAAGATCCATGGTTTGCATTACAACAATGATTTTTATTCTCTACTATATTTTTTACATGAGGGAATTAAATGAGAATTATGTTCATGAACAAGAATAATCTTTTATATTATTATTTTAAATATGTCACCAAACAGAAAAAATGAATTAAAATGAAGACTAAGTCCTCATCACCTGTTGTGTCCTCTATATTTGATCATTAGTAGTCAATCACATATAGTATAGAAAGTCCCCATTACCACTAAGAACCATCCTTACCTTTGATTATTTTTGTGTTGTTAATTTTCTACCACTATGAGATGTACAACTTAATCACTAGCCACTAACAAGAGGTCTCTATTTGACTTCCAACCTAATGTACCTCCTTCCTAATGTTGATGTGTTGCTAACTCAACAAATGCAATCCTAAAGAACTTTGTTTTCCACATTGTGATTGTTTTTTTCTTCCCTCCCCACCTTGGCTCCCCAGAGTGCCCACTTTCCTTCGACACCTTGTGATATTGATCCTGATACTACTAACTATATTATGGACATTGTTATAGTTTAATTTAGTATGATGTTAGATGTTAGATCATGGTTTATTGTGGACTTTGATTCATATATGGTGCATGATGATTATTAGAGACATTTTATATATTGATGTTGATATATTGTTTGACATGGTTACATTATAGATGTTGTTCGGACTTGTGATATTTGGATATTTTGAGTAGACCTAGAAAATGAGAATTGAATTAAAATTGGTGATGATATAGTTGTGGATGAAATTGTAAGTGATACTACTAATTGTCTTGATGTTTGTTGTGATTCACATATATGTCGATGATCTTGAAATTATATTTATATTCATTTGGATGTTCTAATATGGCCACGAGGCCGAAGGAGGTATTTCTATTTTACAAGTTTAAAATATCACAACAAACATCAGGGGATTAGAGACCAACCACTTTGGAATTCTAGATGAATTTAACAAGGTCACCATGACAATTGTATTGTTTGTGTGTGTTTGATTGTGCTAGGGATTCCCATGGGGATCACCTTTAAATGTGACCAAGGGGTTGTATGTACTTTCTTTTATTTGGTCTATTTGTTATGTTTGCATGTGTTTATTTTGTGTTGCTTCAACCCATTTTATTATTTATTATATGGTGTGTAATATTGTGAGTAATCTTGTTGTTAAGTTAATTAATTAAAATATGTCATAAGAAAGTAATTAATAGAGTTGTTGGCCTTGAATTAAAGTGTTGTAAGAAATGTGTAAGTAATGTGTAAGGGGTATGTAAGTTGATTTTGGAGTAAGAAACACTCCATCTTTCTTGAAATTCAATTTGTCCTTGGAGGCTGATTTTGGAGGCTTGTGGGACAAGTTAAACTTGTCCCATACCTCTTAAATTTGTTTACCAACCATACCTATGGTTGGAGAGTTGAATTTAGACTTTCATTATGCATTTTTGTTAGTCAAGTTGAATGTTTTAATTGCACTTCTTGCTTGAAATTAATTTCAGTCCTTTGGGGTATGGGCTTGATTTGAGTGTGTAAGTAAAACTGTCATATTATTCACCTACTTATTTATTGTGTCTTGGAGATTGAAGTTGACTTGTGAGTTGGAGTTGAGGATGTGTGATGTGGCATCCTACATAGATCCACCTCATCCTCCTCTCTTCCCCCTTCTATATATTCAAATTCATTTTATTGTTTTGGGGTTACACTCTTTTGGTTGCTTCACTTTTACATACTTCATTTGGGGTGAATTCTTTTGTTGTTTTGAGCTCTTGCTTTTGGAGAAAGTTTGCAAAATTTTTACAGGCCTATGTTTCGTTGATCTTGGGCTGTTTTGCATTGGAAAGCTTGTTGTTTGGAACTTGGAACAAACTCCATTATGGAGATGTAAGATCTTGTCTATTGATATGTTCTTCTTTTTATTTGTTAAAATGTTATTGTTGTGAATGTTTTGACATGTGTGTGGGATGTTTGGGTAGATGGCCTAGGGATGGTGTAAGAGAAAACTATGGGGTGTTTTTGTGAGAGGCATAAGTGTTTTGGGAGGTATAAGTGTGAAGGGAGTTGGGATTTGGGTTCCACCTTATAAAGAAATAACTTGCATTTCTTTACTCATTATGGGGTGCCATAAGAGGTTGGGGAGGCATAAGGAAATGTGAGGAATAAGGGGTACTTGGGGAGGCATAAGGGCATGTCAAGGATTTGAAATGATATATATATATATATATATATATATATATATATATATATATATGGTGGTTGTTCTCAGGTGGTGATACCCATTTCCCCTTTGGGAGGCATAAGCAACATCCCCCATAGTTTCTTGCTCCTTTGGCTTGCATGGTGAAGCCTGAGTTTTGTTTGTTATGTTTTAATGTGGTTGTAAATTGCATTCGATTTGGACTATTTTGAATGAGAAATATTGTCTTGTGTTGTGGAAGCCTATTTTTGCCATGTGTTGAAAAACATTTCTAATTGCAATATGGTTGGGGCTTGGGGGCCAATGAAGAAGGATGGATTATCCTTTTCATTGGATGTCTTGGTTGGGTGGAGAGCATTTCCTTTCCCCGATTTTGTTGTGATCAAATTGGAGAATGATGGAAATTCATATTGTTGTTTTGGAGATGTGAAAGAAGACAAAGTTTGGCTATCCTTTGTGAAACTTCTTTTTGTAAACCCTTTTCCCACTTCAAGTGGATGACTTGTAATATTATTGGTATTGGATAGTATTCTATTTTGGAAATAAAATTCTATTTGAATGTGAAAGGACATACCCGTAATGTTATTCTGAGAAAGGAAAAGAAGATTTGTATTCTGTCTTTTGAAATGGAATGGAAAAAGACAAGTTTGACAGTCCTTGTTGAGATTATTCTTATTGTAACCCTTTTCCACTTGAAGTGGATGATCTTGTATATTATTGTGTTGGAAAGACTACTTTGTTTTAGCTATGAAAGTTGTAATTGATTATGGAAGAATATATCTAGTATTTCGTTCTGTGAACAGAAAAGAAAGATATGCATTTGGTATGTTGTATTTCGAAAATAAATGAGAAAGAAGTTGTAAGAGATTCCTTTGAATTAATAGAAGTGTTTTTCCTTGTTCATATGATATTATTTCCATTGGAAATATGTGTTTGATATACAGTAGGAAGTCTTTATTGTAAAAGTGATAAGGAAGCACGTATGAAGAAATATTGCACTTCTCTGTCTCATCTGAAATGTTTATATTTAAACAAAAAAATGGAATAGAAATTGCATTCTTGTCTCTATCAGTTGAATGAAGGAAGGAAAACTATTTAAAACCAGCATGGAATAAACTCAATATTTTTATTGCATGACAAAAGAGATAGTTTAATCTTTGTTTTAAAAGTGTACAAACCTCATTTCCACTTCACTATATACTTCACAAATTGTTTTTACCATTATAACAAAATATTGAAAACCCACATTTAAACTTTGATATATTTAATTTGACTAAGCATGGTTAATTTCCCCCTAAGTATTATTTTAATAACAATTTAATTCACTATAGTTAAAATTTCCACATTTAAATCTCAAGGGTAAAAGGGTCAATATAAATAAATACTAAAAATTAATTAATCCCACAAGGTTTAATAATAATTGACAAGGTCCCCATATTTGACATGGGGTTATAATTAATAAACATACTCCTACCCCATAAATTGACCCCTTAGAAAGTCAACCCATTTATTTGAAATTAAAAACATTTAAATTAAATGACAATTTTCACTCACCCACTCTCTACCTACTTTTTGTAGGGATGAATCTCATCCCTTGGATGGATTCATTTAGGACCCTTGATGAGGGAAAAGGAAACTAACCCTAAAACATGCTTAAGAATGCTTCTCTCTCTTTTCATTTGGCTCATTGTTTCTTTTTGTTTTGCAGGATGAAAAGCCATTGGAGGTCCTCTTAAGCTTTTTGGGAGGCACATATGTCCCATTATTTTCTTATTTGTTTATACCCTCATTTAGGTTTTAAATGTTTTTATTTATTTCATTTCAATAATATTTTCCCAAGTAGGCAAATGGGTTTGTCCCATTTTGGTTAAATAGCTATATTTGATATATGTTTTCATTTTGATAGGGTATATATACATATATATGTGTATATACGTTTACCGTTTGAATTTTACCAACTCTATCCTTTCCCCAGCTTGATAAAGGCACTCTTTTACACATATCAATATGTATTTATTTTATAAACACACACACACACACACACAAATATATATATTTGAAAAACAACTTTGATGGGTTAAAAAACCCAAAATCAATATATATATATATATATATATATATATATATATATATATATATATATATATATTCATATTATTTTTATATCTATTTCTTTTTAAAACTGATAGTATTAATACTTTAATATTATTAATAATAATATTTTAATCTTAAGAATATCTTAATATCAATAGTATTTTGGTAGTAATGTTATTTTAATTTCAATACTAGCATTAAAGTAATAACATTTTTATGGTTATGAACATTAACTAATTTTAATTCCATACTTAAATTTTCTTTGTAAAAAATTGATAGTATTTAGGTAAGAGGCTTTAAAAGAAACCAAGTCAAATTTAACTTATTATGATATCAAGTTACAATGGGTTTAGAGTAATTCTACAATATCTTAATAATAAATTTTGCACAATCCAATGAGGCTAAGCCTAAGTTGCAAAGAAGACTTTTTTCCTTTCTCTACTAGTGTTAAGAATTACTCTATTTTTATTAACCAAGTAAAGACAAGTAAAACTAAGTTCTTACCATCTATTTGAATATAGTTTAACTTTCTTTCAACTACTATAAGAGAATGAACAAATATAACTTTTTCACAACCTTATAATTTTCATGGAATACAATAAAAGTAGCTATTTCTTTCTTTTTTTAAACTACAATTTTCAACCATTCTCACAACCAATTTTAACAAGGTTTTCAATAAGTTCTAAAATGAGAACTACTATCTTTCCAATGAGATCTACACACTTTTGTGGGAAATAAATTAACTACAATGAAATAAGATATTCCCTTTATAACTTCTTTCCTATTACAACCAAACTAGCTTTACAAAAAACAAATCTTTCTTTCCCTTTTCACATACAATACAACTTTAATATAAATAATCAAAACAACTATTCTTCACAATTATTAATACAATATCTTCCACTTAAAGTGGGTTATTTTTTACAAGAATGAAAGCTAAAATGAAATACAATATTACAAGTCTTCCACCCTAAGTGGGAATAACAAGGAGGTTTTTTTTTCACAAGGAAATATTTCTTGAGGACACCAACCATTACTCCATGCTTCACATCACCAACAAGAGAGCTCCACCATGATTCATTTGATCATAACAAAAAGGGGGAGAGGCAACACTCTCCACGCAACAAAGAATTCCAATGAGGAGGAGAAGCCATCCTCCTCATTGGCCCCCGAGCCCCAACCAAATTGCAATGAAAAATGGATTCAACTCATGGCAACAAAACAAGATTCCACATCACGATACAAGATTTTACAACCATACCAAAATACAAAAAATACAACCACAATCACTAGAAGGAAGCAATAAAATACACAAGGCTTCAACATGGAAAAGCCAAAGGAGTAAGATCTATGGGGAGGTCACTTATTTCTCCGAATGGGAAATGGGTTCCCACCTACAAACCCTTCTAATAAACATCGCAAAACCCTACACACTCTTATGCCTCCCTTAAGTAACTCTTATGCCTCCATGTAGGATACCACATCACTCATCCTCAACTCCACCTCACAAGTCAAACCTCAACCCCAATGTCCCATAAATTGGTGGGTGAGAGGAATGACAAGTTGCTTACATACACAATCCAAGCCCACACCCACTAAGGACAAAATTTAATTTCAAAAGGAAAGTAAAATAATATTTTACCTTTTACCTTACCAAAACACAAAATGGGGTCTATTTTTGACCCCCAACCCATAGGTAGGGTTGGTATAGCAATTTAAGAGGTGTGGGACAAGTTTAACTTGTCCCACAAGCCTCCAAAATTGGCCCTTAAGGCCAAATCCGAATTTTCATGAAGGGGTAGAATGTACAACACTCAAGGTCACAAGCACTCAACTTACAACACATAAACCAAGAGCCATCAATTCTAATAAATGAATTATTTTGACCCATTCTTAATTAATTTAGTAAACTAATTAATTTACTAATCTAGACATAAATCAAGTGATTAACAAAAGGGAATACATCACTATAATTCACATACTAAAATTAAATAAAAGAAACTAAATGAAAGAATAACACATAACCCCTTGGTCACAATTGGAGGTGATTCCCCCATGGGGACCCCCTAACAAAAATTCAAACACACACACACACATAACAAAATACATGTTGCCATGGTGACCCTTGTTGAATTCATCTAGCATTATAATGTGGTTGGTCTCCAATCCCCTCGATGTTTGTTGTGGAAGCATTAAAATATCTAGAATAAATATACAATATATCTTCAAAATCATCTATATATGAATCAAAACATCATCTAGGCAAGTAACGATATCATTTACAATTTCTAACATCTCGATCCTACATTACATCAATATCCATATGATCATAATATTAGTTCAATTGTCTAGGTCTACTCAATATGACAAAATATCGCATGTCCGAAATATATATATATACCATGTCAACATCATATCAACATTAATATAAAATGTCTCTAATAATTCACACAATCATATACGAATCAAATCTACAAAATCATGTATCTCTAACATCTAACATCATGCTAAATCAAAAGCTACAATAATATCCATAAGTATAGTCGAAAAATATCAAAATCAATAACAAAATGATGTCGAAGGAAGTGGGCACTATAACATAATGGACACCTCCACCCTACATATTCATAGTAACATGGCCACCTCCACCTTGTGTGTTCATAGTACCATGTATACTTCCTCTAATGCTATTATGGTTTATAGGAGCGGTAGTATTAGGGTTCAGGAGCCATGGGAGTGGTAAATGGATTATTCCTAAAGGTTTTATTATCATATTTATTATAACCGTACAATTGTTTCTTGTAGTATTTTTGTAAAATTTATTTTTCTATGTTTAATTTAGCTATTGATATGGATAAGAGTGTTTCTATATGTTTTTCTTATATGAAGTGATTTTTAATATTTAAATTTTTTCTTACTATATTCCTTTAATATTAATATTAATGTGTTATATTTTTATCTTTCTATATTTGAATTAAATGGGTGCTCATAGTTCAATTATTATTTCAAAAAATACATGAAATATTGTTTCCTACTTCTTTAGAATCTATGGAATGAAAATTTTTGTGGTGTATCTTTATATTCTTAAACTTGGCTTTGGAGATTATTGAGAAGTCGTCTAATTTTTTTATTTCATCTAAATTTTTAGGTACTCGTTATTATTGTAAGTTGGTTAGCCTAATGTTTATAATAATAACCAATTCCTTATTTTCAAATCACCTTTAGCATGAAAGATAAATTTGTCACATTCACCTTCACATATATTATATAATAAGTACGATTATGATATATTAAACATACAATATCACTCAAAATTCCTATTCTCATGGGAATTTGTAATCGGCAACATATTACAACCATACCAAAACATAGAGGGGGTTTGAGGCCTAGTAAGACTAAGAAATTGCCTAGGCTACTAATATTTAGGGGGCCTTAATTTTTTATCTTTGTTTAGATGACGAATAGATCAAATATTTTACCATACATGTTAGTAGATTTAGTGGCCACCCTTACATACCAATTTGATTCTCTTAATTAAAAATCTAAATAAATCATAATTATATTAATATTAAGATATTTAACTAGCCTTGAAACTTAGTCATGTTCATTTTTTGTTAAATGCAACTCATAAATTTATATTTTAATAATTTTTATTGTTTCAAGTCTCGTAAGTTGCTTTTTGAGGAGATATCGAGATTGATAAATATCTATGGAAATTAAGAAAAAATAGATTTGATAGATTATAGTAAAGGATGATTACGATAGACTATATGGAAGAGAATTATATTTGGAATTCAAATAGTGACAACTAAAACTAATTTTTAATGATATTTTTAATGGATGGAAGAGGAATAACATATCACTAAATTGATTATTTGGTTAAGGTTAATTAATTTTTCTTTTTATATAAAATTCTTTTTTATATAGAAGGTGTTTCCTCTAATATTTCCTAGGGAGATCATAATGCTAAATTCGGGCTCTACATAAATATATTGTAATAAATTAATAACATATCACTATTATATGAAAAATTATCCTATTTTTTTGTTTCATTAGTCGAGCATATGCTACCATTCGGTAATAGAAAAATATGCTACCAACTTATAACATAAGATACAAATCTATACCCAAATATCTAGTAGTTTACATTTGCTCAACGAAATATGATTTATATGTAAATTAATCTTAGATTGGTCAAAGGTAAAATAGCCTCTAACTTGATAATAACAAGAAGGAAGACTAATGAAAAAAATTCAACAAAATAGGTAACCAAAAATATATGACACATAGCTTGCATCCACTCGAAACATAAGTAAGAGATTATTTTTTTTATTTTTTTATAATTTTAATTTCAAGTTTGTAGATCATGGGCCCCTTGTCCTTTTTAATATAAAATACCCCACTTATAATTATAATGCACATGAAATAATTAATAAGAATATCATGCCACCACATGAACTAATTACTTAGACTAACATGTCACCACATGAAGATATTATTTATGATGAAATGCTAAAGTTGGAAGATAGACCGACTAAGATTTACTCCAATGGAATAAATTCTTTGTGATGAGATGAAATAGCAAAAATGTGTAGTGGAAGATAATTTTTTCTAAAATTCAAAAGTATTTTTCAAAAGTATTTTAAGATATAATGTCGATAAATATTCATTCATTTAATCTATAGAGCTAGAAAATGATAGTGATATTCCAACAAAACGTAGATCTATAATATGTATTTGGAAACTATAATACTACACCGTAATGAAACTAAATTTTGATACAATTGATAAACATTATGGAAAAACATATCGACATTCAAGCAAAATGACAAAAGATAAATAAAGACCTATTAATGGAAAAATGCAAAGAAATGCTTTCTTGTAAGACTTGGAGTTGAGTATCAAAATGAGTGAATGTCTATAACATCTTTTTGGTAAAGGAGAAAAAATAATTTTCAATTCTAAGAAAATTTATGAATGCCAATGTATAGGTGAAAAATGTGCATTTCTCTACTATATTCCACATTCTTAGAAAGGGAGACCAATTTTAGATTTTTCAGATTATTAGTTTTTTTATACATAATGTGTTTCTTAACACTCCACAATCATATTGGTGGAATATAAGTCGTTAGGAAATATAAAAATGCCTAGCAATAATTAAAAGAGGATGATTTGAAAGGAAATGTAAAAAATGTAAAGTGTATTTCATTATCTATTGATGAGGTCACAATAGTTGATAACATACCATGGGTTTGAATTCATATTTATACCCTTTTTAACATTTCAAGGTAATCTCATTTTTAGTTTTTCATATGGTTAAAAACTCTAGTGTATATGCAAAATCACAACACCCCTGAATGGTTCGGTTGTTGGTGGGGCATTCGGTGTGATTGCACAAAATGGACCTATTCAAAGTGTCAAACTATGCAATCGGAAAGCTCTCTCCTCGCAATGTTTGGATTCCTATTCCTAAATCTTGACACGAGATGCCAAAATTGCAGAGAAACTAATCTAATCCTACCCTAATGCTTTCAAATTAAATAGGGATACAAGAATTGCATGAAAGTAAATCTATTCTAACTAGAGGTGATGCACCAATAAGGAATGTTTAATATCTTGCAATTCATAGGAATGAAAGATGTACATTTGAAAAGGGTTGTTCAACACCACAGATCAAAACACCTATTGCAAACCCATTTACCAATAAGCACAATCCATTGAGATCTTGCAATAACAATTAAACAATGCACAATAACCTTAATTGTAATGAGAGATCAGATAAGACACAATAAACACAAAAGAGGGTTGAGAATCATCCACAAATTTGTTTTATTGCTCCAAAAGTTGATACAATGCATTACAAGGGGCCAAATGACATAAAAGTTACATTAAAATGTTCAGTGGGAGGTATGAATCTCGAAAATTCCTCACATACAAGAAAGAAGGGAGGGCAATTACAAAAGATCCAACCTTTTGAACTGAGCCCCTCCTTACAATTTATATAAGAAATTTCAAGAGAGGAGAGAGAGAGAGGAGAAATTCAAAATTTCCTCCAATACCCATAAAAAAATTGTTTATCCTGTAATGAGTGCCTAAAGATATGCAAAATCCCTACTTGATTAATTATATTGCCTTGTGCAAGAAGGAATTGGCTCGATTGCACCTGGGTCTAGTCTTTAGCTCCTGCAAATTCATCATGACTTTTTGTCAAACTTACCTCATTAATGACTTCCACATACAACAACACTTCCCATTGTTCACCATTTTTGCAAGTCCAAAATCTCCAAAATCCCAATTTCACTGGTTCCATGCTGTAGACCCTGAAATTAGCTTTCCAAGGAGATGAACTTTTTGAAAAATGGTGGATTATGGAATAAGTTGTCATCATTTTGTAAAGGTTGCCTACATGGCTCCATCCTTGCCCCCTCCCATTCCCTGCAATTTGAAGTGTCCATTAGATACTCCTCCAAAAATCCTTTCCAACGACTAAAATTTCAATACTTTTTGCAAAACGTTGACCGAGTTATTCATGTTCGAAATCAGGCCATATTTTGGGTTCATCTTCCCCCATCAAGCTCCATTTTCCACCTATTGAGCTCTTCATTCAATGTAACCCGGCCTTAACATGTTACCTAGCTTGATGTATGACTCGACATTCAATCCGCTACCTACTTGCCACCTCTTAAATGGCTTGGTGATCTATGTAAATGGCGGGCTCAATAGGTTTGAATGGATTTCATAGTTTGTGACCCCTCCAATTCAGACATGGCAAGCTAAACAGTTACATTTTTTTCACTGCAAGCCTTCGAAGACCACCCCCAAATTTGACTCACCAACGACCTCAAATTTCAACCTCGACTCACCACATATCTTCCACTTTGGGCTTTGGGATCTTGTGTTATTAGATGTGCCTCACTCGTCACTTCAGATTTGTCAGGCAGTCAAGTTCTGAACTACATGTGCCCTTGATCCCGAAGGAGGGTTGACCTCCAAAATGGACCCCCTCGAGCCAATTAAGAGATTGGAATTTTGGGGGTCAGACATTTTACATGATCTAGTTGCCTCATCCCCTTGTGATCGTTCCGACACGCTTTCTCTATACTTTGTGTTCCATGCTCAACGCTGCTAGCTTAGCCGTGACGAGCTCATCCTTACTGCGCTGGTTTTCTTTCTGCCTCGAACCCCGCCAAAGTCCACAGCTCGCCAAAGCAATCTCTCCATCACATTTTCTCATTTGTTGTCGATCCTGCATGGCCGAGTTGATTCAACTTGGCTCGCTATTGTGTTTTCGTTGATCTCGGGGTCGGACCATTTCTCCGTCCACCTCAAGAAATAGCTCAGACTATGGCCGAGCTCCTTACTTCGTGGCCCCAGCCATCCAACCTGCGCCATGCTGAATTTCCACCAATGTTTTGTGCTATCTCGTTCTACCGAGATACTCCGCCATCAGTATCTCCTTTTCAAGTCACCTTGAACATGACTTCAACTCATTCTCGTTGATATGTCCCCATGCTTCATTATGATTTACTAGACTGAGTCATCGCTTCCTCCTTTCTCGCGACCTATCTCTTGAGATATGAACTTGATGCATCTACCCAAACCCTTTACCTCGACCATCACTTATGTCGCTAAGCTCATCAACGAGCTCCTTCTGTCGCGACCCCAACTCGCCAAGGCGAGTGGACTTCTACCTTGACCTTGCTTCAATGCCATGAGCTTGGCCTTCTCTTGTGACCCACATTGCGAATTCTCCATGGCTAATTCAGCCTTGTCAATGTCATTGAGCTCTCAAAAGGCTCCCGACCATCAAAATGACTCGACTCACCGAGCTACTCAACGAGTCCCATTTTAAATTGCTCCAACAATGAAAACTCCCTTGCTCACCGAGCTGCTCTACGAGTGGATTGGTGAGCTCTTTCTTATCTCGGTGGCCTCTTAAAGGCTCAATTACAATATTTCAACCCTAGAGCTCTACCCTTTTAATTTTTTCATATTTCCTCGTATCGAAGGCCTTATGTAGATAGAATGCATGGGTTTTAAGACTCGACACCTTTCCCCTTCAATTTTTTCTTGCTTTGGTTGGCTATGGGCCCATAGTGCCCGCATCTCATCATTTTTGAAGTGATCTTAAGGGTCAAAACCTAAAAGAGGAAAATATTCCTCAATTTTTTTTTCATTCCCAAATTCCTTGAATGATTCCCGATGCCTCAAAAAGCTATTTGCGAAAAATTTTATCCCTCGGGGTTATGTCTAGTGTCTAGGTCCTTGTTGTCTAATTTGGCCCAAGGCGTGAAAATGGATAACAATTTGGTGAATCACGGGAAATTTACTTGATAGATATTTTGCACTAGTAACCTTGATATGTCCATTCGACACAATACCACAGTTGATTTAATGTAACAGATCTATACCATGTCGAATGGACACATATCAACTATGATACCATGTCGAATGGACATATGAAGGTTAATACTCGGTGAATTTTCACCTAAAAAACTGCATGAAAATGGATGACCTGGACTTGTTCCACTTTGCAGAAATCCCAACTTATGAGAGAATTTTGAAGTCAAAATTTTGTGAGAGTGGAATATTCTCTTAATCTAAAATTTTCACCTATTCATCTCGAAACCCTAATCAATGAAGATTGTTTAGCATACATAGCATGCTAAAGAGTTTTAAATAAGATGCTCTCTGAGTCAAGGCATCATGGAACTCTATTAAATTTTGATCTTTCTATTTCTTCTAAAAGTTCCAATTGTGACACCGCCGAAAGCCATAGCTGATTATTCTCATCATATTTTTCAACTGAAACAAACTTGCAAAGCGAGAAAGAGAAATTTGAGGTTGATCTTCTTCATTTATTATGGGAAACCACTAAATGAACTTGGGAAAGGATGCTCCTTCTTCTGATTTTCTTATCCTACGGGGAGACTAGAAGTTCACCTATAAATTACGTTGCATGACTCAAAAGAATGAAAAACTTATTGAAACTGGTCCTTAATCCTTCTTTTAGTTGCTCTACATTTGTTTCCTTTGGAAATTTGCAAATCGTTCCCCACAAGTTTGAACTTTTGTTTACACTTCCTCTTGGGAGGCATACTTAATTGTGCAATGATAAAACTAGGATCAATAAAACTGTCTTTGAGGGCACTTAAGGAAATTGAAACCTAAATTACAATATGACAATGTTCATAAGTACTTGGAGGAATTTAAAAGCCCTAAACTAATATGTACAAGGGTGAGAATTTTCCTTTCAGTAGAATTGTTTAAGATAGATTCCATTAACCAAAATCGGAAGTTGCATTCAACTTGGAATGCCAACCCGGTTTGGCCCATCTCCATCCCATTTTAGAACTATGTCCCCCTCTTAAAGGTCCTTGCTTTAGCTTTCTTATCAAATGACCTCTTAACTAAGGCCTGATCCTTCTTGATGTTTTACATTACATGCTCTTTTATTTATTTGTACTTGATCAGCCCTGCATACCTACCTTCCATAGGATACAAATTTGACAACTCTAGTTTCTTCATGAGCTCCAATCTTTGTGAACTCAAATGACATGGGAAACACTTTTCTTCTTTCCTATAGACTATCTTATATGGAGAATTTCATGTTGACCTCTTTGGTGTTATCTTATCAGCCACAAGGCTTATCCGAGCTTAGTATGCCACGTCCTCGATTTTATTCCAGTTTATCTTGATCATATTTAGTAAATTATTGTTTGTTAAATTTGATGAGGTGCTCACATAGATCCCATTCCTAATAGCCTATTTTGTGATTTTAGAACCTAAGAAAGCTAGAGCATTGTCTAATATGATAGTGGTTGGCATGCGAATCTTTTCACTATTCCCTCATAAAAGTCTAGTATGCTAGACTTGTTTGTGTCCTTGAGTTCTATTGCTTCGAGTCCACTTTAGGATCCACTGTGAGCCTATCTCAAATTTGGATTAATGACCACCGATAAATTCCAATCCCCATTGGATGAATGGTTGGTCAACCAAGATAGGTGCAATGGAAGTGTTGATAGCCTCTCCTCACTTGTGAAGAATGCACATGTTTTACACTTCTTGATCGAGTGTAATATCCTTTGAACAATTGTGGGCAAATAATAACTATCATCATTATTTTGAGAGTTTTTACCCATGAATAAAATTACCTCCTACCTAACCATCATGAAAATCATGTAGAATCTATTCAATTTGATTAGTCTCAATGCACCTCAGTAGGAATCCATTTATGTATTTCTTGAATGAGACATTGTCAATAAGAACGTATGGGATTTCTTGGAGACGAAAATATATCCTCCTTGATTTTCTCATTTCTCAAGGGCATAGACCTATTTGTAGGAAATGTATCATGTCTTGAGTCCAACAAGGAGTAGGTACATTATCATTGGCTTTTCCTTGATATCTTATAACACTAAAAACAATTTCTTTCTCATCACGTTACTCAATATGGTCACTTTGGAAGCTAGTTGTTCACACACTCCCTTTACACAAAGCAATTTAGTGACCTTGATCTCTATAACATACTCCATCACACGATTGATCCATCCATCTGTATGGTTCTCATTCAAATCCTTATTAAAGATCATTATTGATCTCTATATCATACTCCATCACATGAGTGATCCATCTCCATGTTGTTTGAGACCAAATGCTTGAAAATTTTCAATTTCTATGATGATAGTGAGGACATTCTTATCAATGATGGTGTACCTCACTTCATAGTCCTCTAAGCTTTGTCTATTTCGAAGAAGGCGAACATGGTTTTCGATCCCTCTTTAGAACATGAGATCTGTAGAAAACTCATGATTTATGAGTGTTGGGGTTGAGATATAAAATTACTAATAGCTTCAAAACTTTCATTTCCCTCCATTGTCTACTTAAATGTCATGCTCTATTTTAACATCAATGTTATTAGCTTCACAAGAGTGGAAAAAATTAGCACAAACATGTGGACAAAGTTGATCTTCCCCAAGAAGCTTTGGAGAGCCTTCTTATGACTCCACAATAACAATTATTGAATGGATTCAAATCTTTCTAGATTAATTGTCAATCCTTCCTTAGACACAATGTTGCCTAAGATCTTGCCTTTATGAGCTAGGAATATGTATTTTTGGATTTAGAAACATTACTAAACGTTACGCATCTTTGGAACACTATGTCGAGGTGGAAGAGACAAATTTCCACATTATTAGAGAAAACATTGATGTCATCTAAGTACACAAGAACTATCTTGTTTATCAACCCCTTGAATTCAATGTCCATGGAAATCTAGAATGTGGCTCTGTGTTTGACAACTCAAATGGCATTTTCCTATAGGCATAGGTTCCCCATTTGATGGTGAAGGCCATGTTATAACCGAATCACATGACACCCCTGGATATTGATCAAATTTCTCTGTTTGATCACTCTAAGCATCCGGTGTGATTGGATAACATGGGTACTATCTCCAAGTTGTGGGACTTGCCACTTGAGATAGACCTCCGAGAGAAAGGCTGGTTCTTGCTCTACACTACCTTCTACTCTAATGCAAGATAAGCTAAGCTGTTCTAATCTAAATTTCCAAGGGACCGGGGAGAGAGAATACATGAAATGAAATCCTACACTAAAGCGGTGATACACCGAGAAAAGGAGGGTGTGAGAGTAATCTCCAAATGTGTGAAATACATAGGCAAAGTGCACACTAGAAGAGATGATGACAGTTCTCCATAATCTAGCAAAATACATTCACAACAATATTCCAAGCATACACAATGATAATGGATCCTGGAAGAACATAATAATAGACACAATACTTGTAGAAGGATTAAAGGGGCAAGGAGAATGCAAGAAAACACAAATAGGGAAAGATATATCCACAAACTGGTATTTTTTATTGCTTCATGATATGCACAGATCTATTCGATCTATTACAAGATAAGGGCCTGGATCACCATGCAAGGAGTCCACTACAGGGCTTGTAACACACTTTTAGGCTTCACAAAGCAATTTTGATAGAGCTTTGTTACCCAAAAACGCCCCCTTTACAATGAGCCCAACACTCCAATTTATAGAAAAAGAGAAGGAAAAGAGAAGGAAAATGGAAATCCCGAAATCTATCCTTCAACCACTGTTAAAGAGGAATTAAATTGAGTGAAATGATTATATATTACTTGCAAAAGGCTCCCCATACTTGTCCCATGTGCTACAATAGAGAAAAGAATCATAACCATGCCTCTTAATTGCACTCCCGGCCTACCAATAAAAACTGACTTTCACCATCAACCCGGCCACGTTTTCTTAAAAAACTCAATCAATTTCTCTTCAAATCTATAATTTCTTGATTTTTGTGCATTTGGCTCAGAACCATGATTCCAACGGTACCAATTTTGTGTGATTTCGTTAAGAAATGCAAAAGTTATGGCCTTCTGAGTGCGGGAAGCTATTTTGGTCCAGCGGCGTTTTTTCGTCATTTTGACGGGAATGAGTATTAACTCGATCGGAGCCGAATATGTTTCTTTTATTTAAATATATCCATGCTCATTAAAAATAAGAAATCCAGTTTTGTGGCGTAGAGGACGCGTCGTGCTCGTTCCAGAAAGTCCAATTTTGTGAAAATCGAGCTCGAAGTCAAAAGTTATGGCCGTTTGAAGTTTCCTATTTCATAGACCTCTAGTGTTGACTTTTCTTCTTCTCTCTTCGGCCGCTTCGGCTCTTCGCATCCCACGCGTCCCTTTGTCCCAAATGTCCCAGTGTTGAAGTTCCCTATTTCGGCCGAAATGCCATTCGTGTACTTTTGTCCCAAATGTCCCGAATCTTTGCAAAGTTGATCCGCCTTTTGAAGTGGCTTTTCGGCCGGTTCGCGCCCTTTGTCCCAAGCTAATTGTCCCCCCTTCCTGCAAGGACTAGGACTTAGCCATTTTCATGATTTTTTCTAGCCCGAGCCTGTTTTTGCAATTTTTCACCTTTCTTGAACTTGCTCTCTCCTTCTTGGACATGGGAGTTAGAAAATTCAGAGGGACCCAAAAAACATGACTTTTTCCCCTTCAATCTATTTGCACGGGACTTGAGAATTTAATGCATGTTATCAAAATTACCTTGAGGGTGAATTTTTGATATGAGCCATTTGAAATGATCATCTTCTTTCACCATTATTTGATTATATCGTGAGTATCCATCTAGCAGAGAATCATTTTTAACCGATTCTTGCTTGTAAGATTTTCTCCATTTAAGGGAGCCGGTAGTGGTCCTCGAAAGATGCCCAATTCAGGTCCTAAAAGTCTACACACAACCGATTTCTCTGTTTCTTCCCCGATCGCTACCAAATTTGTAACCAAACTTGTGTGCTTGATTGGAAATATGATGCTTTCCCTATTAAGTTATTTAACTTTTCTGCATGATAGGCTCAATGTGAGGGTTGACTAGTCTTTGTTTTTTTCATAATAAAGCTTAGCATTCGATATAGTTCAATGGTATACTATGCTAACTTCAGATTAAATCGTTTTAGGTCCTCATAGATCCAAGAAAAGAAATCTAGAAATTCTTAGAAAAGTTGTATGAAAGCCATTTTTTCCTACTCACCACTCATTTTGCCAATTTGGAGTGTTTTTCTTCACCTATTGAAATAGGCTCTAAATTTTCTCCTTTGACTTGAATGTTTTCTTTTTCTCTCTAGAATTCTTCACACTTGGAGGATTGCTTTGATTGAGAGGAACCTAAAGAGATTACATCATTTTCTCCTCCATCATGCACTTCCAAGCGCATGAATTCCTTGCCATGGAGGAAGCATTCGAGAACAAAATCGTACCCTTCATAACAACCCTTTGGAACTAAGGTTAGAAGATATGAATCTTCCATGTTTTTCAAAGGAGAAGGAAGGGAAAAAGAAAGAGGATGTCATCATCTCTCTCATGTCATCCATCCAGAATATCTACAAGAAGAATCCATTTTTGGAGCTAAATATGAGAGTAGTGGGTAAATTCAAAGGGCAAGACCATGCCCAATCGGGTACTTGGCTTCATTAGAGCCAAGGGAGAAGCTAACACTAGTTATGCTCACTTATGAGCATGAGGATGAGCTTCAAAGTACCAAGGATTAGCTGCAATACCTTTTCAATCCAAAGATAGAGAAACTAAAAGAATCATTTGTCTTGTATCCATTTGATACCTTGATGATATGGGTAGAATATCGACCTCTTTTCGGTTCTCACTCATTATAAATGCCATGTCTAATCATACACATGGCCACATTTTCTAAGGGGAAGTTATTTCTCCTGCACTGTGGTAGGTTTTGTTTAACTTTTCTTTTTATAGTTAGTATAGGAGTAGGAGTAGATTTTCTTTCAAAGTGAGCACAATTTCCTTTCATACTCTGCATATCTCACTTGAGATATGTATGATTTTCAGTTTTGTACATAGTGTGTTGTTGTGTTTTGTTGCCCCAAGGTTGTATCACCATGCAATTCTATGTGTCTCAGAGTGAATATTATAATAGTCCATTTCTAGATAGGTGAAGCTAGGTTGATAATTTTTTCTACCCTCGTAAACCTCATCTCTAAGGATTTTTTAATGAAAATTAAGAGTGCGGGTAGTGGGGAAAATTCAGGGTCACCAAATGCAAGCGTCGGGCTTGAGGTTTCAAGAAAAATATCAATACTAGGCTATCAATTAATGAATCCATGCCCAATGGATGCAACAAGGCCACTGATCTCTTCATCTAGTAGGTAGATATCCCCGTGAGTCACCAAATTATTATCCCAATTTCCCCTCGGAAAAAAATGGTTGAAACACGACCACTGTATAGAAAATCAAATGGTCATCTTAGTCGTGTGATCCCACATTTCAAATCCAATAATAAAGGGGTATTTGGGCTAGATAATGGAGAGGCAAGGTCAAAATGGAGCCAAATAATAACCCAGGATAAAACACATTAAAGGAGATCGAGCACACAAGAGAAAAATGGAGGCTTGGTAATGGTAATGGAAGGATATGTTCACTGAGCCCCCTAAATGAGCATGAAGCTTCCATGTGTCCCAAGTCTAAGGACATGTCTCATCGTCCGTTGAAAATTCACAGGTCGATGGATGGTGCCACGTGCCTCATCGGCGTAACTTCATAAATGAGACCCAAGGGATAGTCCCTAAATAAGCGTGAAGATTCCACATGTCCCAGGTGTAAGGATGGGTGTCATCAGCCATTGAAAAGTCACAGGCCAATGGAGGGTGCCACGTGCCTCATCGATGTAACTCCAAGAATAGAATCCAAAATGGAGACCTCAAATGTGCATGAGCTCACCATTTAGCCGGGGGTCCAAACGGGGAAAAGATGGATGTCGAATCAGCTAAGGAAAGTAGGAAGAATAGAAAGCCCTACATGTCTCCTCGGTGTTCTTTCAAGAGGTGGACCCAAAATTTTGTCCCCAATGAGCGCCAACCATCCACGTGGTCAGGGTCAGAAAATGGTCTCATCGGCCATTGAAAAGTCACAGAGCCATGGGAGGAGCTAAGTTTCTCAATGATGTAATTTTAAGGGCATGACCCAAAAGGTAGGATCTAAAGGGCACTAGCCCACCACGTGGTCAAAGTATTAATAGGGATAGAGCCAACAAAGCCTCCATGCGTCGACTCGATGCACTTTCAAGGATCAAATATAGAGTGAGTCTCCAAAGGAGCACCAACTCACCACGTGGTCGAAACTAAAAAAGGGGACAAAGTGGGCTATTGAAAAGTATAAGGATCGGAAGAAGCCTCCGCATGTCTTTGGGTAAAACATATGGCCCCACCAAGAAAAAGGGACTTAGCCAAAACACAAAAGAAATAGAGTAAGGCGGTGGAAGGAGCCACTTGTTAGCTCGGCACAACTTCAAAAGCGTGGCCCAAAAGGAAATTCCTAAATGAGCACCAACCCTCCACGTGTCTCATGTAAGGAACAATGTCTCCACCAACAGAAGGACTTAGATAGAATACAAAGAAAATAAAGCAATCCCTTAGATGACACGACGTTTCTCTTAGGTGCAACTTCAAGTGCGAAAGGAGGGGGCTAAATCTTCAAAATGGGAGGGGCTTCCACGTGGACTATGATGAATAGACTCTAAACCAAAACCTTTAGATAACCATATATTTGGATTGAAAGCTCATAATTTAGTGAGAGAAGAATTATTTGAAAGTTCTCAACATCCTCTACGTAATAGAGACCTAAAATTTTAATTTTGGCAAGGTTAGGTGGGTAAAAATAGGAAAACATATTTCAAGCCATTAATACATAATCTAATTGCTTCAACTACCGAGATCTGATCCAATTTGCCATCTTTCCTTCTCCAACATGCCAAACAGCAGACATGCGGATCCAAAATTGACATATTGTAGGAGGATTTATAGGGCATTAAATGTTCTGGCGATTGAGATTTTAGAGAAGAATCCTATTTTTCCTTCTTTCACTCTCACCTCGATGTTTAATATATTGTAAACACTCTATTTGAGAAGGGGAGATACATTCTTATGTGGGAAACTCAGAAAATTTGTTCCTCAAACAAAATTGAGTGAAAACCCTCTCATGGGACTAACAAGTGTATTTGTGCCTATATTTTAACAATGTAATGGACTTTGCATATTCTAAGAGTAATAAAATTATGTTCGTGGTGTTCTTTCAACCCTTGCATTGTTTTTTTGTGTCTTCTTGCCCCTCTATTTTGTTGTTGTTTTTCCATGCATGTATGTCCCATTTACAGGTGCAAGATGTTGTGTTTCATGGAGTTTTAATGGCATGTTAGGATCTAGTTCTGTTTCACTTACGTCTCGGCCTCCCTCATCTCCTTTTCCCCATGTTTCATCCTCCCTTAGCAGATTCTAGCCTTTTTCCTTTCTAGTGTATCACCAATTTAGTATAGGCTCTCTTTCACTCTCTCTTTCTCTCTGGTTCCTTAGGATGGTTAGATTAGGATAGATTAGTCTACCCGCACTTTGGACTAGCTTGTGGGAGGTAGTTTAGGAAACAAGAACCAACCTTTTCTAGAGGTCCAATTCAAGTCCACAGGTCCCACAACTTGAGAGTTGGTCCAATGTTGTGTAATCACACCAAATGCCCCACTCAAAACCAAGGCCATTCCGATGTTCGGTG
The DNA here is from genome assembly GCA_018340775.1 of Taxus wallichiana var. yunnanensis. Classification (NCBI taxonomy): domain Eukaryota; kingdom Viridiplantae; phylum Streptophyta; class Pinopsida; order Cupressales; family Taxaceae; genus Taxus; species Taxus wallichiana. The sequence goes on along the minus strand of CM031243.1, from coordinate 722,653,866 downwards.
ATTCTCGCACTAATAGTTCCTCTATCCCCTACACATTTCATATATTCATTGAGCTAAAGGAAAGGCAATAATCCTAACCATAAAAAATAGGGAGATAAGGTAATCCAACCATATCTATGCACCTATATTACGAATAAAATTTTATTTTTCTATTATTTTCTAAATAATAGGGGATATTGATAACGAAGCCTCAAGAGTGCATTTGTTCTACAAAAAGGTGATCTTTTCTACAACAATCACTCATAGAAGAGTAGTCTAATAAAAATAAAAAGGACTACAAGAAGGAAAGATTGAGTTATTAACAATCATTCACATATGTCTCTATATTTATATTTTTAATTAGATTTCATTGTGTTGACACATGATGTTTTCCCACTTATAAAAATCATCAAACTACCCATTATTAATTAAAATTTTCAAGTTTCCTTATCTTTTCATTTTCTCATGAAGAGTAATTTCTATACTTTTATTCATATTACAATTATATTTGCATTTTATTCAATATAAAACATTCATGGTGCTTATGTTAAAAGATACCATACATTTCCAATGTTCTTCTCTTTAACTTTTATTCTTTCTACATGTACAATGTGTAGTTAATTCGCCCATTAACATTTTAAAAAATGCAAAGTGTTGAAGCTTTAGTTTCATGTTTAGATATTTGGGAGCTTCAAAGGCATAGTCACACATAAAAAAATATTTTCATTTTAATATTTGACCACCCAAGTATTAGATGACATATTTTAGGAGATAAATCAAATCCACATACAACAATACAAGGTTTCCCTAGGGCACCATTCCAATCGGTAGGAAATATACATCGATTTTTCATTCACTAAAATCTTATAAAGTGGTCTTGAGACTAATTCATCTTGATTTTAAAGGAAGATGACCCTCCATGAGTAAGCAGTATGGAATGAATGGTATTATAATGTCATGAAGGTCTCACACCCAATGGTTGTCCTTTACTAATTATTTTAAGAGACAAAACAACCCTTAGGATTAACTCTTCACCCATTATTTCTTGTGGTCAAATTTATGTGAATATTCACATTTTCTCACAACACCTATAAAAAACACTATCTTTCTCTAGAATTGAAATTGGTTTATTTTGTGAAGGTTGGGATTCATTCATATCCATGGTGAGTAAGGAATGCCCCCATTTTTAAAGTGAAAATTAAGATAACCATGCACACTTATAATTCAAATGGAGTTATAGTACCCTTCAATGGAATAACCAATTTCCCTATTTCAATTTTTCCCTCTCGTGTACAACTGAGATGACCAAATGACCTACAGGAAACATATTTTTCCTTGGGAAGAGGAATGGTTGACTATAGCTATTTTATCAAGGAAACACATTTTGAGTGCATTATAAGATATACATGACAACTACATATCAAATTTCATTACAAAATAAATCAATAAAATATTATCCTTCCTATCTACCAATTACTATTAAAAAGGTTATGCAAGATGATAAGTGCACTAACTACATTATGTTTAAAACACATGATTTCTTATTCAAGGTGGAAAAGGGTGTAGAAAGGTTTCAAAGAACTATCACAATTTATACTATCAATGACCAAAAATATCCTTACATTCTTATGAGAGAAATAATTTTCAAGTTTTAGCTCACAACCATACCAATATAGAAGATTTTGAGGATTCAATATATTTAACTAAATACACTATTCTACACTATAACTAAATTGCAAGGTTACATGTAACAATTCACCATCACATTATTTAACACATGTATGCAATGAAAGGATCTCTTTTTATGTAATAATACAAGTACTATTTCTAAAATAGAATACTATTCTATTTCCATTGTTGATTGTAAATTTTCAGTAATAAGTATTAAGTTTAAATTCTCATCATCTATTTAATCCTGCTTAGGCTACTTGTAACTTTGTCGATTTAGTGTAAACATAGTCGGTGAAAATGACGATGGCATAACTTTTCCTACGGCTGAAATTTTTCACATATATATGATTTTTAATTTAAAAATAATTTCAAACACTTCTATGAAATAGAAGAGAGTAAAAATCATAGAAGCATTTTCTTTTAATTATCAAATTAGAGAGAGAAAAGGGGAAGAGAGAGAAATGCCATATTACCCACAAGCTATTTTAACCAAACAAGAAACATAAATGAGTTTTATAGGGTCATGTAATAGTGTTAGTAGACTTTTCAATAACTATTCGGCTAGGAGAAGGTTAAAAGAAAATTTTCTAATATTGTAGCAAGTTTAAAGGAAAGTCTAATTTACCCAAATGACCTCGAAACCGAGTTCAAAAAATCATTCTTCTAAATCAAACTTTCCAAGAGTAAATTTTCCTTTATTCCCTATTTCTAGGGATTCCCTATAAGTTGATGAAACTAGGATCGGACGACTAGGGTACATGTGGATGTCACTTGTCTAGAGTTACTCATTGTGATTGTGTGGGTTTCTTGTCATCCAATGACCGAATGCCTATAAAACCCACTTAAAACACAATATTCCAATATTATTTTTAACGAAACTAGAGTTTTAATATGAGTTTCTCTAAAAATACTAGAGGTATGAAGTGAAAACTTTGTTTCTCAATGTGGTGCCAAAATCGTGAGCCAAAACCGAACAAAATTATTAACTCACAATAATTGTCCTACGGGGTCTTAGACTAGTGAAGAATATTTGTCAAATGACTATATGAAATAATCTTAGTGATTGATGTGGCATCCAACAACATCATTGAACATGTTTAGGACATAATTTTACGTCATTGGATTGGAGGGGAATTTTGCGTGTCTAAGAACATTTGTGATTTATTAAAAATTTAAGAGTGCAAGGATAATAATATCATGATGTCTCAAGTTTAATTTTATTGTATCGTAACCATCGCCCACATTTAAGTAGTTATAGGCCCTATTAATTGATTCCAAGAAATATTACTCCTCAAATTAATTTATTCAATTATGCCACCATAAGGTAAATTAATTTGTTTTGAGCTATAACCCATTTCTGTATATTTATATTGAAGCTATTTTTTCTTCGTATTAATTTCCAACTAAAGAGAAAAGGAAAACTATCAAAGAAAAAACATGCTAGAGGTAGAGGAAAAACCATGCCCATTATAATTAAAGGTAGGGTACAAGTGGTGCTCAAGAAGGCTTTGAATACATGCGAGCTACTAGTCCACCTCGAGCCCCCTTTTTTATTTTTCTAGTTTACATGCATTGTGTGTTGGCATGGTGTCCTAATAGGTTTTTCATTGATGTAAAACCACATTAATGACAAAGTGAATGTTATAGGATGATGTCATGATGTTTTTGTGGTGCTAACATAATAGTTCAAATGTCTATCAGTTGTTATGGTGGGATTTAATGAGGTATGTTTGCTTTTGCAAGCCCATACATGTGCCTAGGAGGTGTAGCTTGATAGTGTGAGATTCTTGGATGATTGGGAAGAATTTGACATGATGTATATAAAATTTTTAGGGTGTTTGAGAAATCATATCGGTGGTATGGTACATGTACATGTGGATCTCTTGTTACAAGTGCTCATTGGGAGTAGATATGGCAGCTATGAGGTGTGATTGTGTGGTTTTGAGCTAGATGAGATCATGGAATCATGCATTCAGGTGTATCATGACATATGAGGTATGTTTGGGTCATTTGCGGAAGTTAGTTTATGAGTTATTACATTATTTTAGATAGCTCTAGTTCTTCTGATGAGGATCAAACATGCAAGCATAGGTAATTCTTAGTGAATGGAGAGTTTGAGAAATGGAATTTATATTATGATGATTAAATATGTTATAGGGATGAGTGATGATGCTTCGAGAAATTTTTTTATTTCTCATGTTGTGTATTTTTCCGATTAACTGATTTTGTAAGACAAAGTTTAAGAACAAGTGAAAATCAAGCTTGAATTTGAACTTTTGATGCTTGTTGTGAATTATGTGCTTCACATCGACCTTTTGGGATTTAGGAATTCTTATAAGTTTAGTTTGGAAGGTTTCAAAAAATAATCACGTTTTTTATCAAGTTTTAATGAACATGCAAAAAAAATAAAAGTTGAAGAGAAGAACATTGGAAATGTATGGTATCTTATAACATAAGCACCTCAAATGTTTTATATTGAATAAAATTCAAATATGATTGTAATACGAATAAAATTATAGGAAATTACTATTGATGAGAAAATGAAAACATAAGGAAACTCAAAAATTGTAATTGATAATGGGTAGCTTGATGATTGTTATAAGTGAGACAACATGGTTTGTCAACACAATGAAATCTAATGAAAAATATAAATATAGATACCTATGTGAATGATTGTTAATAACTCAATCTTTCCTTCTTGTAGTCTTTTTTATTTGTATTAGAATACTCTTTTATGAGTGATTTTGGTAGACAAGGTCACTTTTTTAGTAGAACAAATGTGCTCATGAGGCTTGGCTACCAAAAGCCTCTATTATTTACCAATCAATAGAAAAATAAAATTTTATTAGTAATATAGGTGCATAGTTATGGTTGGATTAACTTATTTCCATATTTTTATGGCTAGGATTATTACCTTCTCTTGAGCGTCAATGAATATATGAAATGTGTAGGGGATAGAGAAACTTTATCGATTAAGGAATCTAACTAATGGGCCTAATTGTGATAGTAATGAAAGATGGGTGTAGATACCTGCTATGTGTACCATCCTCAGGGAATTGTTATGCCACACTTTTAGAGGGAGAAATGAGGTAAATTTTGTAAGGTTGCAACAAATATTGGGTTAAAATGACACCTTAAGCATTAAGCGATAGTACTTTCATAGTCCTAAGTAGTGACTAAGCCTCCATATCAATAGTTTGTGGAATTAAATATCATTTAAAATTTTATACAAACCATGTTTTCGCACACCTCGAACAATTGAGACACGTATTTATGTTATTAGATGATTTTTATTTCGTTAACTATGGTTTTAGAATGAATTATAATTTTATGTAAAAAAGGTAACATAAACCAAGTTTTCTCTTAGCACGAGAGGAAATCCTATAAAATCCTTGTGGCATATAATTGATCCTCTCTTCAACCTTTTCACATGTGTTAGTATTGTGTGAAGGATATCTTATGGAGGAGTTTTTTGGTTTCTTCATGGAATTTGTGGAATTTTCCTACTTAGTGTAGGTGTGGTGTGTATTTAGGGTCATGTTAGATGGGCTTATTGAATTGGACCCATCTTTGTGTTGTGAATTTAATTTGAATTTATGATTTGAAATAGGTAAGATTATAAAATTATGGAGTGTAATACATGATAGAACCTAGAGATAATTGAACATATTATGTTGTGTGCTATTGAGAATCATGACAGATGTAATTGTGATTCCATAATGATGTTACTCTTTAACTAATAACATGTGATGCATAAAAAGTATGTGTTATCGAATTATTCCCCGGAAAAATTGATCAAACACAACCCTATAGGAGAAAATTAGAAGGGTCAACTCAAACTTGCAAGCTCACAATCGATCCCAAATCAAGGGCTAGGCGGGCTCAACAATAGAGGAGCAGGGTCGGAAAATGAGGAAAAATATGTTAAAGGAGATCGGGGCTCGATATGAAGCCTCAAAGTTTTTGGACTTCACATACGAGTTGAGTCAGAGCCAAGTAGCAAGGTCAATAGAAGCCTCCACGTGGTCAGAACCCAATGAGGTAGTATTCACTCGAGGCCCAAATCACCCAAGTATAAATGGACTCACAAAAGCCTCCATGTGTCACTCGGTATAACCCCAAAGGTAAGACCCAAAGGGCAAGTTCCCAAACGTGCGCCAACCCACCATGTAGTCAGGGACTAAGAAATGCATCAAGCCTAAATTGGCTAAGTACGATAGGGTCAGCAGAAGCCCTACGTGTCCCTTCGGTGCTCTTTTAGGGGGTGAATCGAGAGTGGGTTCCCAAATGAGCACCAATCCTCCATGTGTCCCAGTCTAAAAGGGGACACCAACATTTGAAATGTCTAAGCTTGGGATAGGCTAAGGAAGCCTCCACACATCGATTCAAAGCACAACTTTAGAGTTAAAATTTAGAGGTGGTCTCCAAATAAGTGCAACCTCACCACGTGGAAAAAGTTCAAAAAAGGGGGTAAATTAGCCATTGAATCAACTAAGTAAAGGAGAACTAGCGGAAAGACTCCACGTGTTCCTTAAATGCTCTTTCATGTGGGAGAATCCAAAATAATTCCCAAATGTGTGTTGATATTCCATGCATCTCGGGTTAGGCATAATGTTTCTCTGCGATAAGAGGGGCTTAGGTAGAATACAAAGAAATGGGACAGGCCAAAGGAAGCAACCATGTGTTAGTTCGTAAAACTTCAGGAGTGAAAGGAAGTAGTAAAATATTTAGAATATGAGGGGCTCCATGTAGATCTCAAGGGGTAGACTCCAAATCCAAAGTATGTTTGGAAAATTATTTGGCGAATCATAAAGCCCTCAATATTTTTAAATGCTTGGATCTTAAAATATTGTGAGAGCTGCAAATCAGTGCCCAATCTTGATCTTTAGATGACCTTGACTATGACTGGAGTAAATATAGGCTACCATTCTTGAGGTTGTCACATTTCTCACCCACCACCGTAATGAGGTATTTATTTCCCAACAAGAAACGGTAATGGAGGCATGGGTTGTGTCATGAGACCCATTAATTTTGTAGGTGGATTCAATGCATCTCTTGGGTGGTTGAACAAGAGTCTAGATTTCTTCTACCTCCTTCTCTCATTCTTCCTATATATTGTAAGGAGGTGCATTTTTCAAAGGGTTGGTCATATTTTCCCTCCTTCCCCCTCTCTCTTTCTTCCTTAGGGTGGAATGTGGAGTCTAAGCCTCCTCATTTGGCTCTGTAATGGAATTTTCTTGCCTCTTTCCCACTAATGATTTACTGTGTGAATTCCTGGAGCAATAAAATATGTTTTGTGATGCATTTTTTCCATCCTTTCTTATTTTATTGTCTCTTCTTTCCTCTCGGTGTTGTAGGGTATACTATGCATACTTCGATGTCTATTGCGGGTTTTAGGAGCTCTGTTTAATGGGTTGAAGTGTTTTTATGTGTGAACTTTGTCTTTGGTCTATTATGCATCTTTCCATCCTATCCTTTCTAACCCCTCTTCACTTCAAGCACCTAAGATTTTGATCAACACCTTCCTTTTCTAGTGTATCACCAGTTTAATGTAGGCTTTGTTCTATGTATTTCTCTCTCTCCCTGGTCTCTTGGAAGGTTAGATTAGGATTAGATATTCTGCTTGCACTGGAGTAGCTTGTGGTAGGTAGTTTAGGAAGAAGAAGTCGACTTTCTCAAGAGGACCATCTCAAGTCTGCAAGTCCCACAGCTTGAGAGATGGTCCAATGTTATACATATCACATTGATGCACTACCCAAATCTGAGGCCATTCGGGGGTGTCTTTGCGATTTTTCATCAACAATATGATAGTAAAACTTAGGTAAATTGATTTATTATAAGGGAGAATTTTAGTGTTATTTATGTCTAGTGAGTTGTGCTAGTGTCTTTAGTGTTGTATCTCACAAAAAAAAATTGTGTATTTTTCGTTACATTTTGGGTGGTAAAATAGTGGGCATTACAGGTTGGTATTAGAGAAGATGTTCAAACACTTAAAATCTAAGATTACTTGGTAATGAATCTTTATACATGTTTATGTGTGTATATCATAAGTGTCATATCAGTTCATGTGGTCATTTTATGTGGAGTCATGGTTGTGTACCCCGATCCACTTTTTATTCTAGGTATGTGGCTTATAACGAGCATGTCGTATAGTGGTTCCCAAAATTCCTTGTTATAGACTTGTATTGTGATAAAAATTACATGTATTTTCATATCATGGTATATTTATTTCTTAATACATTTATTTTGTAAATTTTCACTACGAATGATACTTGGGGACCATGATGAAAGATATCGGTGTTGATTGTTTCCTTTGTGAGTTTTATTCTTCAATGGTTATGATCATTGGATCGGAAATTTGACAGATAGAGTATTTGATACATGGAAGTATTTTACAGTTGAGAGACTTGATTTCCTTCTTATAACTTTTTACCTTGATTTTGACCCCTTTCATATCATTTCATATGGCATTATGGACATTATGTTGACTCATTTTAGTAAAATAATTATTGTTATTCTAAGATATATTATCCCTATTCTTGTGCATTTAACAATTGAACATACTTACCCAATTTCATAGATAACCCTATCTTCTCTCTATACATTGATGGTTAAATAATTACAATGATATGACTTCTCTTTCAAATCATGAAATTTCCATGATATTCAATCGGCATCGATGCATTGATCAATTATATTTTACTCTCATATATTCTAAACTCTAATCCTTTTGACAACCACAACAACCGCCATTAGAGTATTGAACATTACTAATCACACAAATTTATAAATGATAACCTTTTGGAAGAATTTTTTTTCTCCTATTCAGTGTGAGATTTTTTGGGGTATATTGTTATTGTTGGATATAGATGCAATTATTCAATCCATGTAGATATCTTGTGGGAGATTTGACTCAGACATACATTATGGTAGTTACATTATATTTTTAGTATCATGATTATATGTTATGATGTGCACTTGATGTTTTGGTACCCATAATGGAAGCCATTAAAGGCCACATAGTGAATGTGATGTGAATATTTCATGTGTATTTTATTTGAAATTTAAATTTTCACAAAATCAACAAATTATATAATTGATTTATTGATGAGCTTTGAGAATCTTTTTTATTTTTCCTTTCTTGTAAGATTTTTTAAGTTTGAATGTGGATACTTGGCCAATTTATTTTTTTGATGAGATTTCCTAGTTTTATTTATTTCTAGAACTCAAAGCTTATGGTTTTCAGGCCACTTGGCTAAATTTTTGTCAAGGATGTTACATGGATTTCCATTCCTATTAGTGATTTGGTTCTATCTTGTTCATATTATGTTCTCTTTTCATATGGGGGTACACCTAAGGTGTCATGATTGTATGCTTGGGGATGCAGACATGCCCTTGGTTTTGAGGTGATGAGGTTCTATGTATTTAGGACCATGGAGTGACTTGACCTCACTTTGATCCTGGACACTTAGTCCTCCTTTGGTGGAGTGACACTAGTGATATTTTATCCTCCTTTGGTGGAGAGACATACTTGATTTTGAGTCCTCTTTGGTTGAGAGACTCCTATGATTTCTTCAGTCCTCTTTGGTTGAGTGACCCTCATGATTCTTTGTTCTCTTTAATGGATTGAATTTCATGTTATGTAGTATGGATCAATGGATTGGATTCTATGCTATGTAGTATGGATCAATAGATTATCCTTTATGCTATGTAGTATTGATCAATGGATTGGGAAGTGATTTGTGTTTCTCCTTATTTTCTATGATGATATTCTTCACCGTTGAGATGGATATGGTAATCAATTTAGGATTTATAGATTGTGTTTTGAGATGGTTCGCTCTTTTTAGTTATGGTTTAATAGAGGGTAGTGTAATTTTTGGTATACAGAGAATACACCTATAGACATACATATGGGATCCATGATATTTTTCTTGGTTCTATTTGATCCTTCGAGGAGAGAGGTGGAGATAATCTTGAATGTTAAAGATATGTTTTAAAATATTATTATAATTGGATTCAATGGGAACTTTATCTAGAGAGGTTTGTTACCTTGGGTCTAGGGGACTCCACTACATTTGTGTTTTGTTATTCCTTACTATGGAGATGATCTTTATCATACCTAGTTTTTTTGTGTTATGTTTGCGATGTTATAAATAAGTTTTATGGATTACATGTTATACGATTGTGTTTGGGATGGTCTATTATGTTTCTTCCTTATTATGAGGGTGTTTTCTTGGTTAGAAAAATGGTGGTGTTCTAATGGTAATGTGTTTGTGTCATTGTACACTTATGGCCAATTAATTTTTCTCATCGACATTGGTATGATGAATGTTATGTGTATACGATTCTTTCTTGTGGATACATTTTGTTCTTGGGATAACAATATTGTTTGTGTTATGGTCATGAAAATGTGTAATTTTGATAAATGATAAAATGATCTAGGTTATGATTTTAGGTCTTAGAGGACGTCATGTTGTATTGAATTGTTGAAAACCATGTAAAAATAGTGAATTTTACTTGTTAAACAAAATAATTAGTGAGATGAAATAAGTAAACAATGAAAATGCTTATGAAACATCAACAACAAACTTTATCTCATGAGAAACTAATAATTAGAAATACATGTATGATAAAACACTATCAAACAAGTTTTTATATGCTTACAAAATTTATTTTAAATCTATTAAGGTAAGGACAACTACCACTCTTTAAAAAAACATAGTCAATTGAGGAAAATTACAAATATTTTGTTCCCTTTTGATCACATTTTAGCGATAGTGTATTGGAACTAAATGACATTATCATTGTTGACTTTTTCTTTTATTTTATCCTTCCAACTTATCTTGGTGTTGTGTAACATATAAGATGATTTTATTATAAGGGGCTTGAGAGATGTAATTCCCATCCGTTTTAATCCTTGAGTCATTTAGTGATAGATTGAATAAAATAAAATTTTAAAAATGATTCCTCGAGCTTGGAAAAAATGTTAAAGGGATGCGTGAAAGTGGGGAAAATATTATTTAAATGTTTAATTTTTTTTTATATTAGTTGGGAGCCTTTTTTCTCAGGAAATATGTTATACTTTCTTCCCTACCTTGTATGCATCCTCCTAGATAAATTCATTACTGGAGCTTAGAGATCATGTAACAGATTTAACACGTACTAATGGAAGGTCTAATCCATATTTAAAAAAATTTCCTAGCGTCCCACTTGCATGTATCCAAATTGGGGATTTGGAGTGGCATATGGTTATCTACTAGGTAAACAATTGTTTTCAAATGTTTAGTGTTGCGTGTGCTTTAGAGGGAATCTATGAAAGTGTGGGAAGTTGATAGCACACATGAACTATCCGGAAAAATTCACCTAAAAATGAATGTGTTTAAACTTGTCACACATGCACGTCCGTTGTATGTAGGTTTCAAATGAGGTATTGGTTGTTTGTTAGATCCATGTCAGATCTTTTCAGTTGTTTTTTTCATTGATGAAGTGGGTGGGAGTCCATTAGGATATGCACAAGTGGGTATATTCATAAGGTATTGATACTATAAAATTTATCATCCAAGTATTGTTTAAACTAGCACTAGGTGTGTGGATTATTTTTACTAGTGAAATGTCAAATTTTTCTACCTTTTTCAACATCTAATGGACCTCTATCAAAGTGAAAGGGAAAAATCAGATTTTCAAGTGTAGTAAGTGCAACAAGTTGGGGGCTAAAAATCGCGAGATAAAAATTTGTTTTTAGGCCATTTTGTCCATAATGCTCTCATGTTATGGCTCATTCGTCTATAATGTGATAGGGTAAAATTGAGCTTACATTTTGACTATCATAAAACACATTCAAAACTTGAGAGCATGTTACATTGTAAAAGCAAAAAAATATATAAATGAGAGGAAAACACAAGTGAGGAATAACATGAACATGTTTTGATAGTGTTTTTGCATCAACACCCCATGGTACCTTAAATCAATGATGGAAGCAATCTCGGAAGGTCGTTTATTGTTTATTATAGTTTTTATTTATTAATCTTATTTTTTGCATAGTTGATTTATTTTTTATTTATTTTGATTTCCAGATGTTTCTATACCTTCAATTCAAACCCCCATTCACCCATAGACCAAGATGAAGAAGAAAACATCTTTGAGACACCCTATTTAATAGATAGACATCTCCTAACACCCAAAAAATATTTTGGGTGAGATTGAAAACAAAAAAGTACAAATTGAGTGTTTAATAGATTCCTTAAGAAACCCTAATCCCATAAATCCACATCGTCTAAACCTAACTACACCATTATGATCAATATTATATAATATTGATAATATGGTTAGACTAATAAACACATAGGAGGGTTTTAAAACTAACTATCATAATTTTCATGTAGACAAGTTGTCTTATGATGTATTAAAGAAGAAAAAAACACAAACAAAAATTTTTGTGCATTGTTTACTAATCTTAAAACTAATGCACCATTACGACTAGATTGCAAAATATTTCCAATCCATTGGTGTAATCATGAGGGGATATAATTTTTCTTTGGATAGATGGTGGATGGATTTTGACCAACCACCTTGTAAAAATTATGAGGTGCCACAATATTTCTTGAGGAAACTCTATTATGAGTTTTTCATCAAAGAAATACCTAACTATTTTGACATTTGATATTTCCTAGGAAAAGGGCTTTGCATGGATATAGTAGGCGCACACAATGTTTGTAGAATTGGTAAGCCAAGACCCATGTCTAACCCATCTATTCATCATGTTTCAGTCCCTTATGTTGTAAAGGAGATAGTGGAGGTTTAGATTCTTGATTTTATCAAGTCATTGACACATCCATTACTTCAGCATGGTCCTTGTCTCTCACGGGGTTATGAGGTTGGTCTTGTTGACAATTTTTGCACTCGTGCAAAAATGGGAAACTTGAAAACTTTGTTACGATGGATGGAATTTGTGAATTGAACCTAAGATAGGGGAGATTATTTCATTTTAATATTTGTTCCGATTGGATTAATTAATGACTACATGTAATTTGGAGCTATGTGTTTTGTTACAAAATGTAAAAATCACATAGTCTATGATTTCATGTTTTCTTCGATAGAAAAGAACACAAAGGCCCTAAAGGACATATGTGTTATCTTGATAAAGACATAAAACTCATAATAGATGAAGTGTTAAGTTTTCTAAAACAATCAAAGGAGCAGATTACAATGATCTCTAAGTTTATTAGTAAGGTTACATGTATTTTAAAAGTTATTTCCTTCATGATTAAATACATTCAATTATGTTATTGAGTTGTTTAATTCATTATACAATCCATATACAAAGCTGAAATGTAGAAGGAAGTACACAACTCAGTTTCAAAATTTAATGTTTTATTCATAAGGAATTTCAAATGTTTCCCACACAAGTCGTGGGATGTAACTCAAGTAAACATCATAACTACTGAAATATAAGGTGCATGTGCATGAAAATAAAAGAAAAAGAATATGAAGGAATACATCATTGCCTTAATTTCTTTTGTCCTCTTGCTCCATCTTTTGTTTTCTCCATCTTCATCCTTACTATTAAACATTGCACTGTACCTAAAAAAAAACATAAAGGAGACTGTCAGTCATGAGCTCAAGATTAAATCATGTTCTTGTATTGTCTATCTTCATGCAAATGAATCTCCTGATATCAGGAGGTATGATTACCAAAAAGATAAATGCATAAAGAGAAAAATAAAATATTCTACATCAGTACATATGATTCTCACAATCATTTCAAAGAGAAAAGATAAAGAGAAAACTATGGAACATAAGAGAGGCCAAAATCCTAATGTTTTCTAACTAGTTTGTCTAAATGTGTAGGTACATGTAAGAAGAAAGAAATAAACACTAACTATTTAGTGTTGTAGTTTCTAACAAATGGAATGAGATAAAATTGCAGCTGAAACAAAATGGAAAAGGAAATATGAGAAAATTTTGACAGGGCTTTGCCATGTAAAATAGACATTTTACATCTTTCCATCATGCTATTTCACAACTAATACATGCTTAAAAGTTGTGACAAAAGATAAACTACTAAAATAAAAAGTATGAAAGAAAGGAGAGAATACATTGTATAGTCAAAGCTACAGATTCAGATAAATATAGGTTACTTCATGATAAAGAACAACTTCATTTATAAGTACAACTAAGGAAGCCAAATTTAATTCATGATGAAGAGTTACAATACACAATGCAACAAACTCAATGTATAACTACAAGATCAACTTTAGATAATCATGACATCACAAGGAACAAAATCCCATAGTCTCAAGAAAAGGGTTCCAAACACTGCTTACTTTGAAACATTCAGATCGAAGGTTCCACATTCTGTAAAGATAAATCAAAGTAATGAAATCATTTCAAGATAATCAAGAACAACAAGTACATAATTGAATCAAGAAGCTCAATACTTAGAAAAATTCATCAAACATCAATGACTTATACAGTCATGAAAAGGTTACAAAAGAAGTGAAGAAATGAAGATAGAGCTTTGAATTCGGGAGGGAGAGCTTTGATAACTTCGGCTAATAGGAATAGGAGTTGCAGAATAGAAATGACAATAAAGTCTTCTTTTAATATGACAACAATAAATTAATTTACAGATTTTTTTTTCAAAGGTAACTTGTTCCTGTTCATATAGCAAGATTTTGGATCTACTACAGGATGTAAGAGGAGTACAGAAATAAATCAAAGATGTTATTAAATTGCTACCAACTAACAAAAATTTATGAATATGTAAGATGCAATTAATGCAAAGGAAAAGTAACAACTACAGTGAAGTAATACTATCATCAAAGACAACTGCCTCAAGTTACATCAATAAGCAGAGTATATTAAAGGCTATAAACAAGATTCCTTTGAACATCTCTTGGTACGGTTGAATTAGAGATAAGTGATCCATCTTTTCCAGCAATAGACATCTTGCAAAAGGGACACTTTCTTAAAAAAATGTGTAAATTCGATCTATACAGCTAGCTAGAAAAAGATTCAACTAATGCAAATGATAACCACACAAGGAGTTTTCCTTACTACTAAGCATAGGAAGCACATATCTTATCAAGAGATTTTAATATAGTCAGGTTCCCAAAAGAAATCCATCTTCAGAAGATTGCAATATATGTGGTGGTCCAAACTTTTCAAAGAAGAATGATTCAAAATTACATAGATATATTTGTTTCCTCTACAGTAAAGGCCCATGTTTCCAACAGAAAAGGGTATAAGCATATGAATACAAATTCTACAAACATTAGAATGTAGGCCTCAAGTATCAGCTGAAGCTCTATCCACAGTAAATTATAAGAAACAACTGATCCACTATACAAGTTAGTCACATTTCAAAAGTCAAATGTTACAAAAAGTTTTAAGTCACCAATACAGGGGTTCATATTCAGAAATACAATTTCCAGCATCAAGCCAAGTCATCAAAGAAAATCAGAGTTCATTACAGTATGTAATATTTTGGTAGGAAAACTATAGATTTTGACATTTGCTATGAGAATATGGAATGCTCCAGTATACAAGATTCTATATAATCATAAAAATGTAAGAAAATGGGAAGAACCATATCTTACATGGCCAAATAATTAGTATAAATAAGACCCCAAATCTAGGTATCTCGAGCAAGGTGCCACTTCAAATTTCTTTAAAAAGCATCAAATTATTACAGTCTAAAATGAATCAGAGCTCAAACAACTCTCAACAATAATGTCTAAAACCTGAACAAAAGGATACAAAAATAAAGTCAAAGCTTAGGAAAACTTGTAAATGATGTCCAAGTTACACCCAGATGAATTTTTCAGATCGAGCTCTTATAGAAGAAACAAGCAAACCCATATCTTAAAATCAATGCAAGAATTTTAGTTAAAGTAGACTGTGCAGCTCAGAGCTTTATAACACTAGGGATGTCAGTCAATAATGATAAAATTATCAAAACCTTAGTTCATAAAAGGGGTGCATTACGCCAAGGAATAATAGAGAAGAAACTTGAGCATAATGACGAAACTAAAGTAGATCTTGTAGATTTTTAGCAAACGAGTCTTCAATCACAAGAATAACAAAGCCCAATATAGGAATTTTTAGATATTTCTAGTTCATAACTTCAAATGCCCAAGGTTGGCTATACGAATAGAATGCACAAAATACGAAACCCACATTTCAATTAGCTTTTGCAAGTATAAACAAAATTAGTGGATTTTTCAGAAGAAACACGAGACTCAATCTGTCAAAATCTTGAAAGTCATCAAATAATGGAGTTTGAAATGAGAAGAGGCTAAGCATATATAATACCACTGATATAAAACTCAAAAGATTTAGAGAACTAAACCACAAAGAAAACCATGTAATGTTCCAAACATTTTCAATAACAGTGAAGGGAAAAGATAGAGGAAATCACTTACTCAGTAAAAACGATGACTTTATAACCAAGAATAATCCATGCATGCTCGTTATCGAGCTAAATGTCAAGTTTAGAAGGCACAGATGAGCTCCTCAGGGAAAAAATAGTGACCTATGCAGTGGGGAAATATTTTATCCAAACTTCCATGGAAAGATCATTCATTCAGATCCTTTGCAATAGGCTAACCAACATTGTAGAACTAGTAGAGGCAAAGAAATACAGAGTTTCGAGCTCTAGAAAATGCAACAATGGCTTCCTAGAACAATTTTCCATGGCTTTGCCACTCAGAATGAGCAAGAGAAATTACCAAATGATGAAATCGGTAATATTTTTCAAACCCAACTTCCAAAAGTTAGAGGTGAGTCAAAGAACCAACAGCTTGAGAGTTCCAAGTACAGATCGAACAATCAAAATACAAATTATCATTCTAACCAGGGTTCGAATCATCAATGATTTAGAGGATAAGATTACATGAGATCAAAAACCACATAGAAATTCCAAGATCATTTAAAGCCCACAATTAATGCAAATTCAGATGCTCAGAGATCGAGGATGTGAGATCAACAATGGCATAAGACCAATGGCCATAAACCATTCACCAGGTTCAAAGCAAAGGTAAACCCTAACCACAACCGAGTTATCCTCGAAAGGAGAACCACCGACAAAGCTCAAGGGGTTAGTCACCATGGGAAAGGGGCCAGCCCATATCATTAAAAGAATCATTGCATTGACCTTGGTTAAGGTCCTAAACATATGCCAAAATACTATAATACCGACAACAATTACTATGTAATGATAATAAAAAGGTGGCCGAGTATATAGTATAGCAATGTTTCAAAAATGACCCCTTATTTATTTTAAATCATAATAATATGCCAAGTCAACAAAGGAGGTCAAATCCAGAATGAAGACAAGTGTTCACATCACAGGTGGTCCCCACAGTGGGAGTTTTAGAAAGTAGACAATAGCATTATGTGCACAAGTGCAATTCTTCATGTGACCACAAGAAGACAAGCAAAGGTCAACATCAGAGTATAAGAAGCCCTTTTTGGAGGCCTATTATCTTATTTTCCAAAAAAATAAGAGTATTATTGCACATGTGCTCACAATGGTCCCCACAATGGGTGATGTGGAATTGATTAAAAAATTTCTAATTGTAAGAGACAAGGCATTATTTTTACTTGTAGGAGATTAATTTTGCATATGCATCCAAGGGGTAGTTTAAAATGTTATTTTTGCAAATTACAAGTGGATCAAGTTGCAGATGTCACATCATCAACTAGAAAAAATGTTTGCATGTATTAGAGAAGACTTGCTCATGAATAAAAGCTTAATTTTAGCTAAGTTACTCATTCAACTTTATTAAAATAGAACAATCAATTACGGCTTAACTTAGTTGTATTTTTTTAACCAAGGGTATATGTTTATTTAATTCCTTTAAATGTATTATCATGTTTATTATATTTTTAGGAAGGGTGGGATGAATAATTTTTCTATATATTGTGTACATTAGCAAATCAAGGGAGAGGGACTTTGGACATAGGAGTGTTGAAGTAGATTTTGCCAGTTTTCCCTTTGAATGAGAATTATATTCTACCTTTCCAATAATTTGTAGTCTTGTGTATGTCTTATTAATCCTTGTGAATGTCAAATTCCCTGGTTAATCATCCTACCTTGTTGCAAATTTAGTAATTTCTACATGATATTAGTGTGCATGTGTATCTTAACAATATTGTTGTGAAATTTTCCTCAATACATCAAGTTTTTACCTTAATATTCTGATGAAAACTAATGGTTTGTGTGTCTAGAATTCAATCTCATATCAATTATGCATGAACTTAGTCAAATACCTCAAACAATTTTTGTATAACCCCATTTTTGAATTCAATTATAGTAATCTTTTTACCCTCAAACCGCAAAAATTAGTTTAGGACACAAAAAAAAGGAACAAGCCTTGATACTCAGAGACTCATCTTAAAATAGGTCTACCCACAAACATGAGGTGTTTCCATCAGTATCTACAAAAAGAGAGATCTAAAGAAAGCTTAGAAAATCTACATTCATCTCTCTACATGGTGCACTTTTGAGAGATAATATGTCCTTTTAGGTATAAAACATCATATACCATAGAGTTTCATGCTTGTGGGAGTATAGAACCTATGTGGTTAACGTGGAAGATCCACAACCTATCGATATAGCTCCACAACCTCATGAGATATCTCCACAACTTGTGAGGTAGCTCCACAACCTAGTTAGGATGCTCCATAGCCGAGAAGGCTATTCGATTGGAGGAGGCACATTGTGATGATATGTTGAGAATATCATCATCACCGATGTTCCATTGGATTCGACATTTCGTATTGAACAACATGTAATTTTACATGAAATTAGTTGCAATTTAATATATATTTTTTATACAAAATATTATAATTAACAATGATAATCAATTGTGAATGAAAATTAATGATTCATGTGTGTTTTTATAAAATTACAAGGTCAAACTAATTATTCTCTTGATTATCATCTCCAGTCCTTGAATGGGGTGCTTAGGGTAGTGATGGGGGGCACCCATGGGCACCCCACCATGATTTTAGGTAGCCCGGTCCCCATAAAATTTGGTTCTAATTTATCTATTTGAGCTAGATCTTTTTAATTTTCCCCGTTCCTTACCCTAGGTAATAGTTGACATATCAGTCATTAGTGTAAAATTTGAACAAGAATATTTCTATATAAACATAGCATACTCACTACATTACAGGTGAATTATTATCTATAAAGGGATAATTAGGTACTAATGCAAGGGATTGCATTTAGGCATATTCTAAATTTGCATCACACAAGCATAGGGGGAAGGGTTGTATTCTTTTTATTCCATCCAACATTTGCATTATTACATCTATTTATTTCCCATTATTTTTGTGTCATTGGGGCTATGCAATCGTAGGCACAAAATTACACACAAATTAGCACATAGAGCTATATTGGGTCTAGAATGTAGTTCAACACTAGTTGTAACTCAACAATTGTGGTATCTAAGGTAAGTATGACCTATTAATATATATTTTTTAGGAATTTGATGCTTTGAATAGGGTTTCGTAGGTATATCTTCACATCACATTCATGGTTACATAAGAAAAGATATTGTGACAACCATACAACAAAGATAAATACATTGTGAATACCTTGTAATGCTTCCAGGTTCATATCTTAAGATTTTCTCGGATACCAAGGTGCCAAGAATATAGACCAGGGCACCCATAGGTTCCCTATTACTCTCCCACGTGCCTCAATCCCACCATGTCTCCAACTATTGCACTTATTACGGGAACTTTTTCATATTCTCTCCCATCCACACATCAACTGCTCAAGCCTAGCATACTACAAGGTAATTTATATTTAGGTTAGTATCTTATCCATTCTATTTCATTTATTTTAATTCATTCAAATATAAAAATAAAATATTTAGCATATTATTTCATGTTATATTGGCCATTTCAAGATTGTTGCTACATAGATTTACTTAGAATATATATTCCAAACAAAACCATTATTTTAGTTAATAATCTTACATGTGAATCATGTTTTCTAAAATAATGTAGCATAACCCTTATTACTATGAAGGATTGAAGATCTTGTTTAGTGAGAAATGGATCCTCCGAAAATAATAAATTGGGCCCTTATTCCGTTGCTTAACCTCTAGTACTTCATGATCTTTAACTAATTGTTCATGAATTTCGTGACATGTAAATTTGATTTTCAAATGTAGGGGTAAGGATTTATCCCTTGGCTTAGTTTTCAAAGGTTTAAATGGTGGGGAGGTGATTTTTTCCTTGTAGAGGAGATGGAGATTCGGGAGGGATGATGGAAAAAATGAAGGTGAGATGAGAGGGAAGAATATGGATAAGGGAAATCTTAAATGGGATTAGTTAGAGAGCTAGGATAATGAAAATCTGGTTGAGATGGTGTAGGTTGGGAAAAGTAAAGGGGGCTATGATATGGTAGTATAGGATTGCCCCATTGATAGTTTTTCCTAACACTATATTGGTGACCCTCAATTAACTCAACCCATTATCAACTTGGGGCATCATCTCAACAATTAAATATAGCTTCTACTGAGGGCTGAACAAGTTTAGCATAAGGCTAACCCATGGAAAAGGGACCCTAAAACCAATCTTGTATGCCTTTATCGACATATAGCTCGACTGCACCATTTTAGCCTCCATTATTTGAACTTTCTTATGGAAATCAACCTCATCGATGAAATTTCCACCATCACCTACATAACCTTGTTCATGAAAAACATTTTGGTTAATATGATAACCATATGGATAAGTGAGGGTTGAATCATATGCATATTCTTTATGATAGGGATAATAAAATTGATTAGTCAAATGATTTTGGAAACAAGGAAGTGGAGGGTAATGATACTACTCCTAAAAATGACTTTGCGATGATTTAATGAAGTCATGATTGCACAACTTCATGAATAAAAGGAAAATGACTTGATGAAAGGAAAGGGAATGGTCCGTGATCAATAAAATGGGTTGATTGGCTTAGTTGAATCGTCATATATGATTAGAAATTTCCTCAAAACACTAAAATATAACCAAGAGCACATCAAAATTGATGAAATGAAATATAATGTTTTCAATATGGTCCCATCGTGTATGCTTGAACTATTATTACCAAACAATAACACCCTCTAATTTGCATGTATGTATTGATGAGAAATTGTTTTTTTGGGTAACATGGGATTGTCTCTCAAGTTTTAGAACCTAATACATGAGATAAACCTCTATAGAAGGCTAGTGGCACTACCTATTCCTAATGATAAACTACTCCTAAGGAAGGAAATTAAGCTATCTAATCCTACTCTATCAATCCAAGGGACCAGGGAGAGACAAAAGTGCATGAAAATGGGAAAATCCTAAGATAAAGAGAGGTGATAGCACAAAGAAGAGGGGTGGAGATACTCTAATGAGGGAAAAGGGAGAGGGAAAATGGACAAGAGAGATGCCAAACAGAGGAGATGCGTAAACCAAATATTTCATTTACCGGCTATTCTCCATGAAAAAAACAAGATGAACCTGCAAGTGAGAAATAAATGCACAAAATAAAACAACAAGAATGGAGAGGTAAAGAAATACAACAAAATATAAGGTGGGGTTGATAGAAACACCACCAAACAAATACTTTATTACTTTAAAAATATGTTGAGACTATTACATGTGAAGAAGAAGGCACAAGAACACTTGTTATCTAATTTTTCTCCTTGGGAAAAATTGGTCAAACATGACCTTGCATAGAAGAAACAAAGAGGTTGGTTTAGTCATGTGAGCGCACATTCGATCCTAGAAATAAATTTGTGGGAGGTCTCGGTGATGGAGGAGCATGGACGAAAAATGATCCCAAACAAGAAAAATTGAAATGGCACTTTGCTTGTTCAAGCCGTGAAGTGGATAAGTATAAGAGAATGAGCGGAAGCCCCCATGTGTCTCAATGACGCACCTTCAAGGGTTGAATCCAAAGTAGGGTCTCTAAATGAGCACAATATCTCCATGTGTTCATAGTTAAAAAAGTTAGAAGCAGTCATTGAATTGGCTAAGTATAAAAGAGTCAGCGAAGCCTCCACGTGCCTCATCGGCACAATTTCAAATATAAAATCCAGAGGTAGTCCCAAAACAAGCGTAGGCTCTACACATGTCCATGGCCTAAGAAATTTAAATCGATCGTTCAAAATTATTAAAGGAATAGTAGAAGGAGCAATGTGTCATCTCGGCATAACTCCGAAGGTCAAGTCCAAATCGGGTCTCCGGTTGAGCGCGCTGACCTCCATGTGTCTAGAGACAAACATGGTGTCTTTTCCAAAAGGAGGGGAAGGTGCCAATGTTAGCTCGGTGAAATTTCAGAGGTAAGGTCCAAAAGGAAGTCCCCAAATGAGTGCCATTCCTCCACATTATTAGATCCAAGAAAGGCGGAATCGACCTTTGAAAAGTCGAAGAAAAAAACATAGCTAGTAGAATCCTCCATGTCTCTCTTCATCTTCAAAGGAAAAATCTAGAGGTAGGTCCCAAATGAGCATGAACCCTCCACATGTCTAGGGTCAGATGTAGTGCTCCATTAAAAGAAGGACTTCCCCCAAAATAAAGAAAGTAAATTCAGCTTGTAGATGACGAAAGTGTCCAATCGGCACAACTTCAGGAGTGAAAATAGGGGTTGAAACCTTGAGACATGTGAGGTTGTGATGTGCATCCTACATGGATAGACTCTTTTAAATATTGTGAACCCATGTTAAATGCCTAACCCTAACTTTCGATGGCCATAATTTTTATTAGGATCTCAAATTTGTGTAAGAGAGGACTTTTTGGAAAGATCTCAACCTCCTCTACGTAACTACAATTTAATTAGAGGGGCTAAGTTGGTTGAAATTAATAAATATAGTATTCCATTTTCGAGGTTATCGGGTTCTCACATACCACCATAATGAAGAATGAGATTCCTTTCTTGCCCAACAAGGAAAATTAATAAAGACACAAGTTGTGTCACAAAACCCATCAATTTTATAGGTGAATTCAATGCATTCTCTTGGGTGGTTGGATTAAGATTTTAGATTCTTCCCTCCTTTCTCTCTCATTCTTCCTATATATTATAAGGAGGTGCAATTTTCTAAAGGTTGGACACTTTTCTTTGCACTCTCCGTTCTTCTCTATCATGTAGGGGAGTTTGTGGAGATTTCAAGCCTCCCATTTAGATTGTAAAACAAAAAAAAATTTTTCCATTGTATCAGTGCAATCAGTATCAACTTCGGAGCAATAATGCATATCCGGATGATTTTCACCCATCTCTTGTTTTCATCGCCTCCTTCCTAATCTCTCATTATAGTCTTGGTTATCTATGCATGGTATTTGTATTGTGTTTTTATGGTCTATGTTTATTACAAAGCGAAATTCATCATTCCTTTGGTGCATCACCCTTGTTAGTTTAGGCTTTATTTCTTGCATCTTATTAACCCATTCTCCTTGGAAATTTAGAGTAGGTTTTAGAGTAGATCCTTTTCAATATGAACATTTGCACCTAAATAGAGGAATAGGAACCGAACTTCATCCGAGGATCTCTCTCGATTCACAAAGTCCCACACTTTGAGATATGCTCTATGTTATACAATCACATTGAGATTATCAACCCATTAAGTTACATACATTCAGGGGTGTTGTGATTTCACATCAATAGTTTTGGCATGCCTAGTGGGACAAGAAGTCTTAATTTTTATTTCGGCAAAGATTAATGTACACTTCTTGTAAGTTCCCAACTAGTAAGAAGCTCAAATTGCACATCCGATGACGACTCCAAAATAGGAGAAATCACTAGTTTTAGTAGTCCAAGATTTTCAATTTCATGAGAAGAATACAAACAAGATCAAGAACTAGAGAGGAGGGACTATTTTTCTATCTATATTTATCCCTAGATAGAGAAAAAGGGGAAGAAGATATCAAAGGTCTCAATATCCACAAGGAAGAACCTTGTCAACACCTCCACCTGGTAGGCCTTTTGTTCAATCAACTAGAGTCCTCTGACCAATTAGGATGGCACAACCCAACCCCTACATCAAATTCATCAGTAGCCCACTGGCTCTTGATGCACAAAATCTAGTTAGTTCTCCACTACAAATTGAAAGAGCATTCCATATTTTATTGGAGAGAACCAGATGACTCTTATTGATCACATCTAGGATATTTCAAATGTCTGTGTAATTCATGAGATTACTCAAATGGACATATCCATCAAGTTGTTGGCATCCTCCTTTAAGGGTAAAGCTTTGCAGTGGTTCAAAATTTTAACCGTGGGATCTATCCAGAATTGGGACCATTTATGCACAACTCTCCGCGGTCAATTTAAAGAAAAGGGGGATAATCTATTCTTGTTGGAGTAGTTGACAATAATCAAGAGGGCTCCTAATGAGCATTTGACCGAATTCAACTTCAGATTCCAATGAATGTGGGATAGGATTCCATTGGCCATGAGACCAATAAAAGAAGGTGCTTTCCTATACTTAAAGCTTTAAATTTTGATATTTCCATGATGATTCAATCCATGGGAGGTAGAAATTTACCTACATCCTATAACATTGCTATTAGAGCTGAAAATTGTTTAATTCAGGTTGGTAAACTTGCACCTAGGCCACCTATGCCTCTATATCCAGAACTAGGAGCTCCTACAACTAGTCAAACACTAGAGTTGAATCCCATTCCAGCCCCTAGGAATCAAAGCAATAGTGAAGCTTCTACTTCTTCAAGCACTTCAAAAGAGCTACAAGAGGTTATGAAGCAGCTACAAAACTTAGGAAATGAACTAGTGACTATCAAGAGACAACAAGCCCAAAGTTCTAGACCATATCAATCTCCAAATCAGTATCACGGTAGACCCCCATACTAGTAAAATATACAACCAGCTTAGGATGGAAATCAAAATTAGATCCAAGGATAACCTCAAGCCATCAAGCCATTCCAACCATAGGATCCAAATGCAGCTTTAACATAAAAATCCTTGGTTTCAACATAAAACAACATGGCACAGGAGTACGACTGGTGTTACCCCTACAATCTACCTCACAATCAATCAATGTGTTTCAATGGTGCAGTAACTAGGCCTTGATGGTACATACCACTGGTGTATCCCAAGAACCAAGTCAAGAGGGAAGTCAACAACATGAAACTCAGCAAGATGCACCTCTAATGGAAACCACATTGGTCAATAGGCACACAAAATACTTCTATGGATTTAATCAAGCACCCTTTAGGGTGTAGCTATCAACACATGGTCAAAGAAGAGAAATATTGAGGAGGGAAAACTATCTAATCCAACTAATTCTCAGCCCACTTCTACACAAAAAGGAGTAAGTAGACCAAATTCAACCCCAAATGTACAAGATCATCCCCGGACACCCTCTCGTAAAACACATGTTCCCGCTTCAAGCTCTTGAGAAGGTTATGCAAGTAAGGGGAAAAAAAGGATAATTCACCCCCTTCAAATTATCGATCAGATGAATAAAACACATGTGAACATTTCCATGTGGGAGTCATTGGCTATCCTAGGACAAAGAGACCTATTGCAAGCTGCTATGGAAAATTGGTCAGCATCAAGTCAACCACCCAATCAACAAGAAAAAGTGCTCACCAACGCATCTCATCAAGAAGGAACCCATGGAGGCTACCAAGGTAAGAATTTGAAGCCCCCTCCATTCTATATCTCATTAATCATAGGAGATAAGTTGGTACATAATTGCATGATTGATTCGGGAGCAAGTAGCTCAGTCATGCCAAAGAAAATAGTAGATCAATTGGGTCTAAAGTATGAGCCTAGTCTTGAGATGAGTAGTGCAACTGGATTGGACATCAATAGGAATAGTTGGGGTCATCAAGGGTTTAATCCTAACACTACATGCCTGTCCAAATGTCACATTCTTGCAAGATGTGTTTGTAATTGACCTCCCACCACTCTTTGCACTATGTTTGTCAAGGACTTCACCACCAAAATTGGTGGGTATCTATCTGTAGATTGGTCACACATGCTTTTTAGGATGAGGTATGGAATAAGGCTATAATCAGTCGAACCGATTCTAAACTTTCACATTGAGCTTCATGTGCCAAGTCCTATCAATGTTAATTGGTCAGCCTTTAACCAAGAAGAGTGTTTAAATGATTTAGAAATAGGTACTAACGTTGAGGGTATCCCTAATTTGACCCTTGATGAGTGGGAAAACAAGAGACATGCTTTTGACCCTTACAAAGAAATGGAAGAATCTGAGTTGGGAGTCTATTATTTGCATGAAGAGAGTCAACCTCTTCCTAGCATCACCAAGCCAGACCACAAGGATGATAATGAAGTGTGGAAATTATTTTTTGATGGCTCGAGGAGTAGACAAGGCGTAGGAGGAGGAGCTATGCTCATTTCACCATAAGGTATGAAATACTACTCATCTTTCCATTTCCAGTTTGCTTTCTCAAACAACATAACTGAGTATGAAGCCTTAATCCATGGATTACATTGGGTGAGAAAGAGAGGCATTAAAAACTTACAGTCTTTGGTGATAGTGAGTTGATTGTGAATCAAGTCAAAGGGAAACACACTGCAAAGAATGACCTACTCAAGAGCTACAAAAATAGGGAATGGGACCTAATTGAAGACTTTGAAGCTTTCAACGTTGTGTCCATACCCAGGAAGGAGAATGAAGCTGTAGATAGAATATTAGTAGTTGGACAAACATTTGATGTGGTTGACAATATCAATAGAGATAAAACACAACCACATATCCATGTGATTGTAAGGCTAGTAGTTCTAGACAATAACACAAGATGGCAAGTGTTTGAGAATTATCAATAGATCGTCAATTTCTTGCAAGAAGAGGTTGAATTCTTGGCTAGGAATCAATCAATAAATGAGTAACAATATGGGGGTAAAGTAGTGCAGCTGTGGACTAACAAGCTTCCCGAGGTTTTCTCGACACTATATTCAATATTAAATCCTAATGACTAGTTTTGTAAAGAGAAAGAAAACATTAAGGTCAAGGGAGATGATTCAGAACCTATTTTTGTTGGGGAAGGAAAGACACTCCAAATTGGTAAGGTGGCCACTGAACAAGAGAGATATGAGTTTGCACAACTTTTCCAAGAGTTTCCAGATGTCTTCACTTGGAGCTATGAGGACCTGTGAGGATTCAATCTAAATTTGGCACAACATATAATAGAGATGGATCTAGATGTTGAGCCCATCAAGCTAGAAGCAAAGGCTAGTCAACCCACACATTGAGCCTCTTATGAAGAGAGAAAAACAGATGATAGAGGAAAGCATTATATTTCCAATCAAACATTCAAGTTGGGTTACAAAATTGGTGCCGGTCAGAAAGAGGAATAGAGAAATGAGGTTGTGTGTGGACTTCGAGACTTGAATAGGGCATCTCTCAAAGACCACTACCCACTCCCTTCAATGGAATGAATCCTACAAGTAGTAGTAGGTTTGGAAATATTCTCACCTAGATGGCTATTCAAGATATAATCGATAATGGTGAAATAAGATGATCGAGTTCAAGACAACTTTCAAGACAATTCCTATGGGAATGCCATTTGGACAAGCCCATTCAAGGAAATGGATGATAAATAAAATAGTACTAATATATCTTGATGATATCACTGTGTTCTCCAAAAATGTAGTAGATCACCTCTTTCATCTGAGACATGTATTTCAAAGATGTAGGAGATTTGGGGTATCATTAAATCCCAAAAATGCATATACATGGCTCATGAAGGTAAACTCTTAGGCCATATTGTGTCTAAGGAAGGATTGATGATTTTCTTAGAAAGAGTTGAAGAAATTCAAGCATTTCCCTTGCAAGCCATAAGAAGGCTCTTCAGAGCTTTCTAGGAAGGATCAATTTTGTTCATAGGTTTGTGCCAAATTTTTCCACTCTTGTGAAGCCAATAACATTGATGTTGAAGAAGAGCATGGCATTTAGGTGGAAAACTGAGGGAAAATAAAGTTTTGAAGCCATCAAAGAGGCTATATCCCAAGCTCCAACTCTCGTCAATCCAGACTTCTCCAAGGACTTCATGCTCTATGCCTTTGGTAGTGGGGACACAATTTCTGCAATCCTAGTGCAACAAAACAAGAGGGATCTGAACAACTAGTTATCCTTCTTTAGCAAAAGTTTGGAGGACTATGAAGTGAGATACTCCTTCATTGAGAAGCATGTCCTTACAGTGATCAAGAGCTTAAAGAAATTCAAGCACCTTGTCTCAAACAAAAAAATCAGTTGTTGGTCTCTCATGCGGGAGTCAAGGACTTCCTTTTGAACAAATATCTAAATGAGAAACATGCAGGATGGATCACTTGAGTCATAGAATATGAAATTAAGATTAAAGTCACCAAGAGGATCCATTGAAAGGGACTATGTGAAAAAATAGGTTCAATTCAAAAAGTTGAATTAGGTGATGGAAAGGAAGTTTTTTAGTACTACAAGATGGTTAAGAACAAGCAAGTAATGATTCCCCAGTTCCTTGTTGGACTCAAAATATGATACACTTCCTAAAAAAAGCCTATGTCCTCTAGAAGTGATAAAATTAAAGAGGAGATACTTCAGATTACAAGTTCATTCCATATGTGCTTGTTGATGGTATTTTGTTCAAAAGGGACATCAATGGTGTTCTACTAAGATGCATCGGAATAGGTCAAATCGAGAAGGTGTTATAGGAGTTTCAAGATGGAAAATCTAGAGGTCATTTTTCCCATGGGTAACAACTCTTAAGATAATGAAGGATGGATATTATTGTCCCATGGTGTTCAAAGGATCTGCTACATGTGGATCAAAAATTGCAAAAAATGTGCATTCTTCACGATACAAAGAAAGACTAACAAGCACTTCCATTGCACCCAATTTGAGTTGGCGGGCCATTTATGCAATGGGGATTGGAATTCATTGGGGTCATCAATCAAAATTCAATCCAAGGCCACAAATGGATTCTCATAGAAACATACTATTTCACCAAGTGGACCAAAGTGGTAACACTCATTGAAGCAAATGAGTATAGCATACTAGACTTTTATGAAGGGATAGTGAATAGGTTTGGAGTACTAGCCACTATCATATCAGATAATGCATTGGCATTCCTAGGTTCCAAGATCACAAAATGGGCTATCAAGAATGGGATCTACTTGAGCACCTCTTCAAATTATTACCCGCAATGTTATGGTCAGGCAGAGTCCATAAATAAGAATTTACTAAGGATCATCAGGAGGACAAATCTAGATGAAAATGAAAGGGTGTGGCATACCTAGTGCAAATTAGCATTGTGGGCTAATAAAATCATACCAAAGAGGTCTACATGTGATTCCCCTTACAAGATAGTCTATGGGAAAGAGGCAGTGTTGCCTATATGATTAGAACTTCACGTCTTTAGAGCTCATGAAATAGTTAGAGTTTTCTGAGTTCGAACCAATGTAGGCTAGGTATGCAGAGCTGGTGTAATTAGAAGAAATTATGGGAATATGTAATTCAAACAATGGAAAAAGATCAAGCCTTAGTTAAAATATGGTTTAATAAGAAAGCAAAAATAAGGACCTTTCGGGAAGGGAACCTAGTCCTGAAGTGCGATGCGAGATCCAGCAAAGCTAGGAAGGCATTCTAAATTTGATGCTATTTGGAGTGGACCCTATATGGTTAAAGGATGTAAAAATAGCAATGCCTTCCAATTGTATACATTTGATGGATAGGATAATTTGATTCTCAGTTAATGGAATCTTCTCAAACATTGTTACTAAAAAGGAAGTTTCACCCTTTTAAATATTAGTATTTGATTTTTACTCCTCTAAGTACGTATGCACATTGTCTTACTTGTGTGTATGTTTCAATATCCCTAATTGTTTTGGCAAAGTTTGTTGCTCCAAGTTTGTATCATTGTGCATTTAGTGTGCCTCTAAGTTAATGTGTGCCTACAATCCATTTCAAGAAGAAGATGAATGCTCCAGGTCAAGACAATTTTCTACTCTCGTAAATCTCACCTTGAGTGCTTATAGAAATTGAGAGTAGCTTAAGGGCACACAGATAAGGGCAAGTTCTAGTCGCTCGAGGTTTTGAGGACAAGATCTGTACCAATCTCATTCACGACTCCATGCCCAATGGATACTTCAAGAAACTGATCTGTTCACCTAGTAGGCAGGTGATCCCACGAGTCACCAAATTGTTATCCAATTTTTCCTCGGGAAAAATTGATCAAACATGACCTTGCATAGGAGAATTAGAGAGGCTTGTTCAATCATGCAAGATCACATTTGATCCCGAAATGAAGTTTTGGGTGGGCTCGGTGATGGAGGAGCAAGGTCAAAAAAAAGGCCAAATAAGAAAAATGGAAAAGGCGAGTGTTTGCTAAGGCCTTGAATTAGCTAAGTATAAGAGAATGAGTGAAATCCCCACGTGTCTCAATGGTGCACCTTCAGGTTAAATCCAACACATGGTCTCCAAATGAGCATAGATCACCATGTCATGTGGTCATATGCGGAAAAGGCAGAACCCCGACCATTAAATAGGCTAAGTATAAAAGAGTGATTGGAAGCATCCACGTGCCTTATCAATGAAATTTCAAAGATAAAAACTAGAGGCAGTCCCTAAACAAGCACATGCTTTCCACATTTCCATGGCCCGAGAAAGTTGAATTAATTATTGAAAAGTATCAAAGACCGAGAGAAGGATCCACGTGTCAAGTTGGTGTAACTCCGAAGTCAAGTCCAAAGTAAGTCTCCGGATGAGCACCAACCCTCCACATGTCTCAATGTAGGCATAATGTATTTGCAAAAATGAGGGGACTTAAGTGAAAATCAAAGGAAATAGAGCAAGCCCACGAGAAGGTGCCAAGTGTCAACTTGGTGCTACTTTAGAGTAAGGTCTAAAAGGTGGTCCCCAAATGAGCACAAGTGCTCCACATTGTCATGGTGTGAGAAAGGTGGAACCGATTGTTGAAAATTTGAAGAAAAAAATAGAGCGGTGGGAACCTCTAAGTGTCTCTTAAGCGCATCTTGAAAGGAAAAATCTAGAGGTAGGTCTGAAATGAGCATGAAGCCTCCACATATCTAGGGTTAGATGTAGTGCTCCACCAAAAGAATGGACTTCCCTACAAAAAAATAAATTAAAGCCATCCCACGGATGACGCCAAGTATCAATCAATTCACATCGGGGAGGAGTGAAAATAGGGGGTTGAAACTTTGAGATGCGTGAGGCTACAACATAGATCCTCCATGGATAGACTCTTTTAAATATTGTGAGCCCATGTTAAAAGCCCGACCTTGACTTTGGATGGCCATAACATTTGAATGGGAGCTCGGATTTGTGCGAGAGAGGAATTTTTGAAATCTCTCAACCTCCTCTACGTAACTATGATTTAATTAGGAGGGGCTAAGTTAGTTGTAATTAATAAATGTAGTCCACCATTTTGAGGATGTCAAGCTTCTCACCTACCACCATAATGAAGATTGAGCTTCCTTTCTTGCCTAACAAGGAACATTAATGAAGACACAATTTGTGTCACATAACCCATCGATTTTGTAGGTGAATTTAATGCATCTGCTTGGGTGGTTGGATTAGGTGAATTCAATGCATCTTCTTGGGTGGTTGGAGTAGGTGAATTCAATGCATCCTCTTGGGTGGTTGGAGTATGATTGTAGATTCTTCTCTCCTTTCTCTCTTATTCTTCCTATATATTGTAAGGAGGGGCAATTTTCTAAAGGTTGGACACTCTTTCTTTGCACCCTCCCTTCTTCTCTGTCCTGCAGGTGAATTTGTGGAGTTTTCAAGCCTCCCATTTAGATTGTAATACAAATCTTTCCTCTTGGCCATTGTAGTGCACTGTATCAACTCTGGAGCAATAATGCATGTCTATGGATGATTTTTAACCCTCTCTTAGGTTCATCACCCCTTCTTGATCTCTCATTACAGTCTTGGTTATCTCTCGAATGGTAGTGTTATCCAAAATTCACCCCCAAGTAAATTTGATAACATGGATCAAATTCTTTTGTCCCAAGGAGTCCAGGAAAAAATTCATGTTTTTGGGTCCCCTCAACATCCCCGCCAAAGAAGGAGAGAGCAAGTTCCGAGAAAATGTAAGAAAAATTGCAAAAACAGGCTCGGGCCAGAAAAAATCACGAAAAATGGCTAAGTCCTAGTCCTAGAAGCATTTGGGACAAGTGGGACAAAAAGGCGCGGATCAAATGAGCACGGGCGGCCCTGAAGCAATTAGGACATCCGGGCCAAAAGGACGCGTGGGACACGGAAATCCGAACCCGGCCGAAAGAGAGAAAAAAATTGGCTAACTCTTTGAGAGGGTCGCCTTTGGGACAAAGCGGGACAAAAGGACGCGAACCGAGGGAAATTTGTCCCAGACGGTCCGAAACCAAATGGGACATATGAGGCTGTAGTCGCTCCAACCGGGCGAATTTGTCTCTCCAGAGGTCTAAAACAAATGGGACATCCTTCTCACCTAACCACCATAAATGGGAAATTTCAGCACCATTGAGGTCCGAAACTTAACTTTTGACTCAGGACTCGATTTTCTAAAATTGGACTTTCTCGGAGCGAGCACGGCGTCGAACAATGCTCATTCCCGTCAAATGATAGAAAACACTGCTAGACCCAAAATTGCTGCCCACACTCGAAGGCCATAACTTTTGCATTTCTCCATCACAAAATTGGTACCGTTGGAATCGTGGTTCCGAGGATGCCGAAATCAAGAAATTCTAGATTTGATCAGAAATTGTTTGGGTTTTTAAGAAAACGTGGCGGGTTCGAGCATGTTCTATTTGGTAGGCTGGGTAGTGCAATTAAGAGGCATGGTCATCATTCTTTCTCTGCTGCAGCACATGGGACAGTATGGGGAGCCTTTTGCATAATGGACAACCTTTTCACTCAATTTAATTCCTCTTACTGGTTGAAGGATAGATTTCGGGATTTCCATTTTCCTTCTCTTTTCCTTCTCATTTTTCTATAAATAAGTTTTGGGCTCATTGTAAAGAAGAGAGTTTTGGGTAGCAAAGCTCGCCAAAATTGCTTTGTGAAGCTAGTGTGTTGCGAGTTTAGTGGACTCTTGCATGGTGATCCAGGCCCTTATCTTAATAGACTAATCTGTCATACCAAGAAGCAATAAAATACAAAGTTTGTGGATGTATCTTCCCCTGCTGTGTGTTTTCTTGCATTCTTCGCCCCTTTATCTTCTACAAGAATATTGTGTCTATTATTATGTTCTTGCGAGGAATTCACTAACATTGTGTATGCTTGGAATATTGTTGTGAATGCATTTTGCTAGATTATGGTGAACTCCATCACCTCTTCTAGTGTGCACTTTCCCTCATGTATTTCACACATTTGGAGATTACTCTCACACCCTCCTTTTAAGGTATCACCGCTTTAGTGTAGGCTTTCATTTTATCATTCTCTCTCTCGGTCCCTTGGAGGAGGTTAGAATAGCTAGTTTCTCTATAGATTAGATTGTGGCAGTTTAGGAGCAACCCGCTTTCTCTAGGTCTATCTCCCCTTCTTTAGTACCCATGTTATCCAATCACAATCTTGAGTGATCAAACTAAATCATCAACATCGTAGGTGATATATTGTTGTATTGCATTTTTATGTTCCGTGTTTATTATAGAGGAGGTGTTCATCATTCCTTTGGTTCATCACCCTTTTAGTTTAGAATTTATTTCTTGCATCTCCTTAACCCCGTCTCCTTGTAAGTTAGAGTAGGTTTTAGAGTACATCCTCTGCAATATGAACATGTGCACTGAATAGAGGAATAGAATCGGCCTTCATCTAGAGAGCTCTCTCGATTCGTAAAGCCCACACCTTTGATAGATGCTCCACGTTACACAATCACACTAAGAGTCTCAACCCATCGAGTTGTATACATTTAGAGGACTTTGTGATTTCACATCAACAACACTTTCTAAGCCCAAATGAAGGTATATAACTGAAATATTCTTCGAAATAATTTTGACAAAGTTTCTTTTCATTTTAGAATATATCCCCATAAAATGACATATATTTTACAATATATAGAATATCGAGAGAGAATGAGAAAAGAGAGAAACTCTTATTTCCCCTTCAAACCACCAATAAGATGCATCTAATTTCTAAAAAGAGGCATGGGTACCCTTACAATACCATTTTCCCATGATTCTTTCCTTGTGGGAGAAGAAATGGGCACCATACCTCACTAAACTTGGTTGTTGAGATACTTAGAACTACATTCTTTGATTCTCGGATATTTTTTCTTCTTTTTCACCCACCTACCCTTACGTACAAAATATTTTTATTTCTAGTATGTATATGATAAAGAGATCTCTCCTACGGTATAATTTTTTTCAAATTAGGATCACTTGGGTTAAAGTTATGCCCATGCAGATCTAGGGGGTCAAGGAGGAACACGATTTCCAAATGCTTTGCTATAATCCACATTAATTCCCCTCTTTTCTATTTCATGTGGATCATGTTTTTGGGGAAATAATGAACTCTTACTTTTGTTCCTTTTAGCTCTGCATTATCCAAAAGGGTCATGGTTTATGTTTTGATCAGCATATCATCTCCCAAATAGATCTTAGAACTGTTCCACCCTACTTGTTTGTTCCTACAGACTCATGGTTTCCTCATAATTTACTCTATCCACAATGTTCCCCACCATTTATTTTTCATATTTTCTACCCTTTTGAGTACCTTCGATCCCCAAAAACTTTATGCTTGAAATTTTTCCCCATATAATACTTGGTTCCCATGAAACCAAGTTCACCTATAAAACACCTCCTTTACCTCATTCTTCACCCCGAACATTTCCAGGGGAAATCATGACCCGATTGAAATTTTCCATCATTCCTTGTCTCATTTGTAATCCTACAACACTCTTCATCCATTTAATTTCAGGTACAATACCTCCACAAGGAACTTGTGATAAGGAGGAACCGTTCCACATGGGTTCCAAATATGTCTACATTACACTAGCTCTTTCCCTGCATATAGAAATCCCATGTAGAGAATAATTGACCCTAAGGAACTGGTTCCATAGTTCCATCTTCCACCCACATTTTTGCAATACACTACACTTCTATAAATTCCTCTATATTTTAGACTAATGTGGGGAACTAGTTGTTCGGAACTAGTTGTATTTGGGCCTAAAAACCCGTAATACAATGCAAAAGGCCATTTTTAAATTTTTTCTGGGTTTTTGGCTAATTATGGCACTAATGAACTATACAGGGAGGGGAAAAATACTTAAAGCATTGAATTTCTCCATTTTTATTAGCATTACACTTATCCAACTCCAAATAATCACTATAAGTTATCAAAATACCTATAAGGTGGAATTTAGGAAAACATCAACCATAATACAAAAATTGTATATTTGTTGGGTATCCTAAATTCATGAAGGTATATAGAATTTTTAACCCCACCATTCATCATATTTATATCAAGAGAAGTAAAAGTTTAATTAGTCATCTTTAATTCCACTCCTCCACCCACGCTAAGGTCCTTCTTCCCCTCTCTAAATTTGATTAAAAATATTTTAAATATGAACTTATTGAGCCTCCCACTCTTGATCCTCCTAATCCTCCCACTCCTCCCACTATAAAATCCACCTAATGTGACAATAGTGATGATGATGAATAATTTCCTTCTCAATCGAGTTAATGTTTGATATATTCTAATCCTGACTCTCCTCCTAGTCCTTATTGGGATAGGAATACCTTGTAGAGTGTTGGAGATTGGATAGGATATCCTTTAGATAAGAGGAAAACTCATTCATATTTCATTGGACCCCACAACATCTACTCCTCCACTTAAGTATGACCCTCGGTCTTTTCGAGAGGCTACTAGACTTCCTAAGTGGGATTCTATATGGATAAAGAGTATTCCTCTCTCATGAAGAACAATAATCTGGATCTCATCCATTTTCCTTAGGGAATAAAAATAATTTAGTGAAAGTGGGTATATCGAAACAAGTATGGTGCTAATGGTAATTTTGAAAATTATAAATCATGATTCGTAGGTAAGGTTTTCTCCTAGGTGGTTTGGGTTGACTATTAAAATACCTTTTCCCTCATTGCAAATATGAATTCTATTCGATTGACCCTACCCATAACTATCACTAATAGATGGCCAGTCCATCAATGAACATTAAGAGTTCTTTCCTTCATGGGGACATAGAGGAAGAAATATATATGGAACAACCTATGAGTTATGTCCAATATTCCTCCCTCCTTTCCAAACTTAATAAGTATCTCTACCACCTTAATCAAGCCCTTGGGCTTGGTTTTCCAAGATGGACTCCTTTTTTCTTACATTAAAGTTCATTGGGTGTCACTCTAACCTAAATGTTCACATTTTGGGGCAAGATGAGTCCATGTTTATCTTGATTATGTATTTCAATGAATTGTTGATTACAGTAGATCTTTCTTGATCATTTATTTATTGAAGACTACTTTAGCTAATAAATTCTCCATGATTGACTTAGGTGTGCTTCACTACTTCCTTGGGATACAAATTACCCAATATGAGTATGGAATCATTAATTATCAACCCAACTATTCCTTTTAATTACTATCCATGTTTAACATGTTTGATTGTAAGACATCTCCAACTAGATGGTGAAAGTAAAAATGTGAGAATGAGGATCATGTGGGATAATGTGCACATCAACCAAGTTGTACTTGAATGAAAACATGAAGAAGTTCCATGAGGTAGAAAACATTCAACCATGAAATTTGCATGCAAAGAAAATGTCTCACGCATTTGCTCATAGATCTCAATAAAATGGGTATAAATAAGGGTGTTGTGTAACCCCTAAGGCATGATAATCATACCTCCTTAAGTAAAGAAGAGGTTACATTCCTGAAATAAAAGTAAATCCTTTATGAGATACTAACACACACTAATGCATATGATAGAATATGTCCTACCCACCTATGAAACCTAATACCTATGAACTCATCTAAGTGAGATTAATCACCACATGATGTGGAAAATGACATACACCAACACCCCCCTTCATCATAACTTAGGATAAGGTAGAAATTTAGAAATGAGAGATGGGTTCTAACAACTAATCCTTATGATGCACCTCATGAACAACAAGGATCTCAAATATTAGAAGAAAACCTAGTGGTAAAAACATCCAACATAAGATATATGGAA
Source organism: Taxus wallichiana var. yunnanensis (assembly GCA_018340775.1). NCBI lineage: Eukaryota > Viridiplantae > Streptophyta > Pinopsida > Cupressales > Taxaceae > Taxus > Taxus wallichiana. Next base: position 722,617,081 of record CM031243.1, on the reverse strand, counting down.
TACTCCCTTTACAATCTAAGAAAGATGTGTCAAATAATGCCCAAAAACTATAGGCCTGATAAGGTACCCATGCACAAACTACAATATCTCTTGATGAAGAAGAAGAAAACAAAGGAAGAGATAATATGAACCACAAAATATGTGATTCCATAACTAGATATAAACTCTCTAACTCTAGAAGTCTCCAAGAAGAGTGTCAATGATGTGGTCCATATCCTGTAGGATCAAGAAGATTCAACCACGTCGAACAATGTTCCTATCCTTGGGAAGGAAAAATATGAGTACTAGAAATCGACCCACTCTGCAAAGGAAATCAAATGTAGTAGTATGAATAAATTTTAATCTGTCTACTAGAATGTGACATAAGTCTAGCAAATGAGTGCACAATAACCTAAGGTAATGCCACAAATGTAGAACTGTGAGAGTGTAAGAGAGGAGAATCCACCAAGAGGATGCCCAAGTGAAGTGAGGTCAAGGTAGCAACATCCACAATAGTAGAAAGATGATCTATGAGCAAGGGTGGATTAATGATGGTATCTAAAAAATTGAAGTGATAAGAGTCCCATAAGGGGCTCTCTAAAAAAGGAGTTGAATTACTCCTTTGAAACACTGTAAAAATGATGAAGGTCTAGAAGATACTTTTCCCACGAGGGGGCTCGAAAAATAGAAGAGCAATGTCTAACAGGTATGAATCATAAATTCATGAAGAACGAGGAGTTAAAAGGTCCTCAAATATAGAAATTGGAAAGGAGGTTGGGAACAAGACCACACAATTTATTATGGGAAGGGAGGAGTATAACCATTCTCTAGAAGGTGGCCAAGAGAAGGAGGAGAGGATTCCTCAATAGTACTCTCATCATCAGAACTAGAAGAATAAATCTTCATCATCAAAGATGAGAATAAGAAAGTCTATGTTAGCAGAATTATCATCACTTGAAGAGGAAGAGGAGACACTTGTATCAATAGGAAAAGTATCAGCAAGAGTATCTAAAGGGTCTCCAAATATGAACTGAAGAATGCTTCAAATATTACAAGAAAAATCTGTGTGTGCCACATGAAGGGGGAGAGGCCTAGAAATATATGTCAACAAATGACCAATGGCCATGTTGCAAGTGTCAATCTATTCTTCAAGTTTACTATGATCACTAGGGGTAGGTAATCATCATACAAGTACATATAAAGGTCATTGTGAGTGAGAAAACATTCCATTCTCAAATGCCATAGTGCATAGTTATCCCTACCAAGAAGAATAGCCGAGGATATAATAAAAAATTGTCCTACGAAGTGTAGGACTGGAAAAAGTAATATTTTTGAAAAAGAAGTAAAAATGGAAAAATAAGGGTCCGATAATAGACACAAGGTTGCAAGACTTTAGAATCAAATGAGAATATATTTTCATGCAATACAACACCTAAGAATAATGATAAATGCCTGTATTTGTGGCATTTTATAAGTAGTGCATTTATTACAATAAGGTGTGTTCACGTAACATGGTACGATTGACTACACATCTTGAAGTAGGTGATGAATCACGTAAGTGGAAGCCATAATAAGTCTTAGTCAAAAATAGTGGAAAAACACATGAACAAGAACAAAAGGGCGTAAACATGAATAAGTGGACAACATATTGTCTAGTGTGAGTGAAGTATCCCACATTGCGAGAAGGGGCTTTGTTTCTACAAGGTTGTGGTGGGCGTGCTCACTTTTACCCAAGTGAAGAAGAGAACTACAATAATGATGAGCAAAAAATATGGTTGGAAAAATCCCAATAACCCTACTGATGGAGCTAAAAATAGTACCCCCATTAATGATAAAGATTTCAATTGATTTTACCTTACTCAGTTTATTCTAATTTTAAAAAGGAAAAAATGTTTAAAAAATCATAAAAGGGGTTAAGGAGGTACTTCAGATTTAAGGGGAGACACCTTATCTTAGAAATCTATTTTTTGAGGTGGTTAGAGGGGGTGATTTAATCGGTGAGATGGGAGGTAGCTCGAGCGGCATGGCAAGATAGTAGAGGAACCAAGCTATTTGGCTAAGCTGTGAAGTTGGGCCAAGATAGGGCATGCATGAGATGGAGGGGAGACCATGTTGACAAGCACGCTAACACACGTTAGAGTGGCTGCCAAATTCAAATGGTGAGTTTTGGGGGATATGCAAGGAAAATCCCCATGTGTTGGCGTCGATGAGTCGAGATGGGTCCAATGCACGATGATCCATTGAATGAGTTTCTGGTGATCAAATGATTAGGGATAACCTTCATGTAATGAGAAAAGGCAAGCACAAAAATTTTGTTGACACGGAGGAAGAATAAAAAAATAGATTGGGAGCTTAGTGTAGGACATGGTAGGTAGGGCTAAGAAAACATCATACTTTGAGCACATGTAAAAATGTAGGGTAAATGATAAAACCAAGATTTGAAGGAAACATGTGAATAGGTGAAGTAAGACACTCGATCCAGATGTGAACAAGGACTCAAGCTTGTGTGTGGATGTGCAAGCACCAGCTAGAGTTAAAAGCACAGTGAGTGGGAAACATAGTGTAGGAGATCGAAAGAGGATAGGTATGTAAGCTTAAGCAAGTAGGGTACTTAAAGGAACATATATCGTCAGGAAATACAAGAAGGGAGACAAGTTGCATTACCAAACAATGCTGGTTTATAGGTGTTGGGTTTTAAAATGGAACTTTAATGAAACCACAATCAAGGGACAACATGTTCCTCCTCTTTAATGGGAGAGGTTACCATACAAAAAGAAGCAAATCTTATATTCAAATTTATAACTTTCATGTTAAGGTTTGACTTGACATCTTGAAATGATTTTTACCAAAATAGCTTATCAATACAAACGAATGGAAGAACTGAAGAAAGGAAAGAGTAGAATATAACATTACTTTTAGGAAATATAGATAGCAAAGTATAACCTTATATGTACTGAGAAAAGGTGATACATAACAAAATCATTCTCATTCATAACATAAAATATCATTCCATAGACACAAAGTTATAGAAATCATATCAATAAGAACACAAATTTTCTTATTACGAAAGATAAATGATCCATAAATTTCAGGCAAGCAAGAAGAGACAATAGATAAGATAGAGAGAAAGGGGAAATTCTTCTGTATTGATTGCTTTTGATTCTATTTACACTTAAAAAAGTATTAGAGTCCAAAATTTGTAATGAGAAAAGGTCTTACATTTATAGATGAAGAAAAAAATAGGAGAAGAAGAGAAGGAAGAAAATATGATTTGTAAGCTCAACCACTAACCATCAATGCCTCTACAAATCGTCTACAATCTCAAATTTGGTTCTACATGTCTTTGGCGTGCTAAAGAAGGAAGGATGGAAGATTAGATAAAATTTGATCTAGTTGAAGTAGTTTGATCACATATTAATGGCATGAAATATTTTCTCCTTATTTCAACCCAAATCAAGATATCTAGTTGGTTCTCCATGTCTGTTTGGTGTGTTGGAGAAGGAAGGATGGAAGATCAGATCAAATCTGATCTATTTGAAGCAATCAAATCAAGTATTAATGCCAAGAAATATTTTTTTCTAGATTTCTAACCATAAAATCCTACTAAAAACAATATTTTATGCTTCCATGGTGTAGAGGAGATAAAGATATTTGAATAGTAAAAAAAATGTCAAATTTCGAGCACTAGAGCGAAAGTTATGCTCATTTGAATATTTGAATCGAATCTATACAAAAATGGCAAAAATGCAATTTTTGCAAAATTGATCCGTGGGCCCGAAATTTAAATTTCACCTTTAGCACAAACGATGCAAAGTATAAAGTCTCCATCGAACCCTTGCAGCCCACAACTTCACTTTTTTTATAGGTCTGACACGTGGCTTTACCCGAGTGGTAACGTAGTCCCGACTCACTTTATAATTTTACTTCTTTTGGAAACAAGGTTCAAAATCTCAAAGTTCTCCACCGACCTACTTCCCCATTTTGACTTTTGATGCGAGATTAAGATTTGACTTTATCCTTGGCATGATTGGGGTCAGTAGTTCCCTTTATCACTTTATGCCTTTTTGGAAATAAAGCCAAAATTCCTAAAATGTCCCGAAAACTCACCTCTTCACTTTGAATTTTGATGTGGGCTCAACATTTTAATTTATCTAGTGTGCCGATGGGGTTGCGCTTTAATTTTAAACTTTATTCATTTTAAGAAATAAAGCAAAAAAAACTCCAAAGTGCTCTAGCAATCTTCTTCCCGCTTTGATTTAAAAATGGCCATGTGTCGTTTTGTGGGCCTTAGGCATTCATTTATACTTTTACGCCATTATTTCCATAATACATCAAATAAAAAAAAGGGCCCGCCTTTTCATCATAGCTCAATTCGACCAATCAAGATCTTTTGGGCCATGGGGCTTGTTGGTGCTCAATTTCATCTCACCCCATTTGTCCTTTAAATTATTTAGTTTTCGGGATCTCTCATCTTTTCTATCTCCCCATATTAATGCATGAAAACTCCACCCACCTTTTGGTTACCATGATATATCCCTTCTTTTGGTCAAGGATCACTTTAAGTCCATAATTTTTTTCCATTCCTCTATCCATGTGAAAGAATTTGTAACTTGGGCGTAAATTAAGGTTTTTTCCCTTAATTCCATTTTTCTACGATCATGTTTTGTTTTCCCTATCAATTTTTATCCCAATGTCTATGGAAACGTGATTGGATGTAGCTTGGAGGATCACATTTGGGCCTTATATCATTTCCAAATTCTCTGTCCTTGAAGAAGGATTCATTTCCGGGCGCAAATGGTGATTTTCCTATAGTTTACGGTTTGACGGTGTATTTTTCTCGGTCAATTTTACATCTCGATATGTGGAAACATGGCCCTTTCTGGTTTGATGCATCTTAGAGGGGAACTTTGAAACTCTAAGGCCCACTTCAACTCAAAACTTGTCCACGTGGAGGGCCGACACTCATCTAAAAATTCACCTTTTGGTTTAAGCTTGGAGTTGCACCGGGAAGACATGTGGAAGCTTTTGTTGGCCCTACCTATACTTAAATTTTCTTCACGTGACCGGTGTAGCTTTTTAAACTCAAGACACATGTGGCGACCAATGCTTGTTTGGGGTCTCCATTTCTAGGATCCATATCAAAAGAGCACCGAAAGGACACGTGGAGGTCTCTGCTCACTCTATCCATAGAATGTTTTAGCGGATGGGATAAATTTATCGAGACCATGGATATGTGGAGGGCCGATGCTCATTTGAGGATCTACCTCTAGGTCCTACCTTAGAAGTTGCACCAAGGAGACACGTGGAGGCTTTCCATCCGGCTCCTCTCTATACTTAAAATTTTAAAGAAACTTTCTAAGGCCCGGACCACATGGAGAGCCTACACTGTTTGGGAACTTGCCCCGAGTTTTATGTTAAGGATCACCAAAGAGACATGTGGTAATCTCATGCTTGTTTGGGGTATCCATTTTTGGGCACCATATCAAAAGAGTGCCATGAAGACACGTGGAAGTTTCCACTCACTCGCCCTTTTTGGACTTTTCAACAACTAAAGAAAACTATCTTAGACCCTAGACACATGGCGTCCTCTAATGGTCCTTAAATTTTTACATCAACTCTACCGAGACTAAGTCGTGGTGAGCCCGCACTCATTTGGGGTCTATGTTTTTGGGCACCATCCTAAAGGCACGCCAAGGAGACACGCGGAGGCTTCCATTAGCTCATTTTATATTGACACTTTTCAAAGGATAAAATATGTTTTTCTTGGGCCCATGGCACGTGTAAGGCCCACGCTTGTTTGGAAAATTTCCTCTATACCTCGCCATTGAAGTTGCATGAAGGAAACATGTGGGCGACTCTAATGTGAATTTGAGAAGGGTCAAAATCAATGGTTGTGCATTACACCTAATTTTTCCGCTAAATCCTCTTTACACTTGGCCAACTCAAACTCACAACGTAGGTAATGTGGGATATTTCATGCGTGGAAACACATTTCTCATAGGCATGAATGCATGCATCCATGCGGGGGAACTTATTTCTCAAAGTGTATCCTCGAGGGTGAAAAGCATTGCTTGTCATACCTAGCTATACAAGGCCACCGAAAATGATTAAAACGAGGATTTCTTGCATGAAAAATAAGAATGAGTAGAAGAACTATCACAAAGTTGTGGCATGGCATCCCAATAATTAGTTAATGGCCCGAGAAATGTGATCGAGTTCATGATTATTCCACTGGCGATTGCGTGGGTGAATTTGTTAAACATCGATTCTATGAAAATTTGTAACAAAAAAGGTTCCTCTAATATTATTCTTTTTTGGGGAGAAAATTTAGGAGGAGTGAGAAAATGAAATGTATAAATAAAATGAGAATACTCTTACAAATCATTAGGCGATTGAATTTTCAAGAGAAAATTTAAGAGAGCCCATTTTCCTAAGAGACCAATCTGAGAAACCCGTTAATTTCCTATGGTTTAGATTTCAATCATGTCAAGTTGGTTGCAGTGTACAACCATTGAAAATATTTGAGACTGTTAAAGAAACTTTCCCTGTTGGTGAATCTAATCAATTTTGAGTTAATGTGTGTCAATTTTGGAGAAATTTGTGTTTGCTTTGTTTTAGATTGTTTGTAAGTAGTTTTTCTTATACCTATTGCAATCTTGTGTTAAAGTCCCTCAATCACATAGGATCTTGTCCCTCTGAGATAGTTTAGTATCATTTACAATTTAATTTCAAGAAGATCCTTCCTCCCGTGATGAGATAAACACTTTAAAATCACTTCACTATCATTTATTGATAAATATTGTCTAAAATCCTTCGAGTGTATCTTGGGTGTGAGGAACCAGGGTAATTTGATGTTTTATTGAGTCTTGAACTTGATCCTTCATGTTAAATTCTTGGAGATTGTGTGAAACAATGCAAATATGGGCATCCATTTATGGACACCTTCTAGTTGAAGTAATATTTTAGTTATCCCAAAGCTTTCTATCATTTAGCTTTCCAAATTGTTGTGAAGTCTCTCAAAAATCCAGGAATAATAAATTTTATCCTACTTAATCTCCCACAAAACTATTCAAAACAATGAATCCCACTTGAACTACCCCTTTTTCCTATATGTCCATGAATGAATAAATTCTACTATAAAAATATGCAGAAGCAATCATGATCCCATAATGTCTCTAGTAACCTTATCCCCGTTTAGAAAATATCACCATTCTTTATATAAGTGACAACTCGTGAGAGTTAAATTGTGGTGCATTGATCATATTATCTCGGGTATCTTTTCAAATTTGTTTAAAGAAGGAATTCTCCATTATCCTTCATAAATAGAGGTTAAAAATGGGTCCTCTCACCTCAGGCTAAAAGGCATGGCCTAAAGTAGTGAGGATAGATCAAATCATTAATGAAGGTGTTATCCATTTCTCTAATGCAAGTGATAAAGAGTCGGTCAAATCCCCTCCCTAGCTACAAAAGGACTCATAATATGAATTGTCTTTCTCTCAATGTCTTGTTAAATTTGTGATGCTACTCATTCTCTAGGGGAGAATCAATTTGGATACCAACACTTGAATGGTTTAGTTGTCAGGGATTGCTTAGTATTGTCAGGACTATTTGAAACTCTAAGACCTATTTGTGTAGCACCAACACCTAAATTGCACTATTTTTGGGGACTCTTTGAATTATTTTACAAATGTAGTACATATAGATCCTGGTAATACTTCTTACACGTGATGTGTGCTAATACATTTTGAAACATCATTATCTATTTAGATCTATAAGAATTGTTCAAAGTTGTAAGTTCTGAGTGTAATATTTCCATCTTATATAGTTATTGCACTAAATTTTGTATCATCATTGACAAATTTGGGTAGAAGAAGAGAAGATCTTGTAATATTTGCATGAATATGGTATTAATAGACATTTGATAGGTCTTTCATAGTGCATTTGCACAAACTAAGGTGAAAATCCTTAGTGGTGACTCCGTGTTATTTAAATTCTTAATAAATACCAGTGTCTTAACATATATCAAGTAATATTTGTCATTAATCTCTACAAATATGGAAGGAAGAAGATATTTCTTCACCAAGGACCCTAGTAGAAGGTTGTTTCTAGAGTTGGGAAAGTCTAATTCAGAAGGAAGAATAATTTGGAAGGTTGTTGGAGATCAAACATCAAGAAAAGAAATCTCCATTGGTGAAACTGATCAACCTATGATTAAAGATTGCAATACTTCCTCAAGTGAATCTGAATCAGGTAGTATCTTTGTTGAATTGAATTCTCCATCTGGAGAGGGGCCTTCATTTGTATTTGAAAAATTTTCTTCTCAATCTGCCCCTGTATTTTCCAAATTTGATAGAGTTTTCCAAGAAACAGAGCCTTTAGAGGGCAGTCATTCTGAGAATTGCATCCTTGTACCACACAAATTCTCACTTCTCATCAGTTTTCATCTCCTCCAAGGTCACCTCCTCAAAATAATATGGCTCAACCTCCACCCAAACCTCCATTTGTTAATACTTTTGGTCCCATCAAATTTAGAGGTATGGCTAGCTATCAAAATGTTGTGCCATAAGATGTAAGAAATAGATTACCTAAGTTTCAAGGAAATAATGCAATCACTGGTGATCAACACTTGAAGATCTTTATCAATATGATGGAGGACTTTGAAATAGAATTTGAGGATGTGTAAATTAAATTGTTTATCCATACTCTAGAAGATGCAAGTGATTGGTATAAATCTTTGCCAGATAATTCTATTGATTCTCGGACAGAAATGAATAATGCTTTTAGAATGTAGTATGGTAATAAAACACACCCTAGGTTTCTTTTATCAGAGTTTAAAATATTAATAATAATCCTAATGAATCAGTACATGATTTCAATACAACATTTAACGAAACATTGGGAAGATTGTCTATTAATTTGAGGCAATGTTATGAATCATGTTTGATAAAGTATTCATTTGATTTGATAAGAAAGATACTTACTATTTGAGGGATAAGAACCCTAGAACTTTGAGGAAGGCCTTTACCATGGCTCTGCAAATTGAGAACAACATTAAAGCAGTTAGAAAACCTCCTAAGAGGGAGGGTGTTAAAATGATCAACCCAAAGAAGCCTCAATCAAGTAAGGTTATGGATCTTGAGGAAGTTGTAAAGACTTTGGTCGGAGCTGTCAAAGAAATCTCTTACAAGATAGCCAAGGAAAAGAAAGGAATTGGACAAGGTTCTCAAGGTCAGCATAGGCAACAAGGACAAGAAAAATTTGCAAATCATCCTAGAAATGATTAGATATCTGATGACATAGGTAAAGGACCCATGGGAGCTAGACAACCCCAAGCTAGGGAAAATAGAGTATTTCCTAATACTCTAAATGCCAGAGTTGATTCATGGAAGAAGCCAATGTAATTGATTGGTGTGAAAAATGTTTCTTACCCCACCCACCATGTGAAGTAGATCAATGAGTTGAAGAAGCTGATGATGATGATAACATTGATGATGATGTATGCATGGTGGATTGCTCTACAAGCTCACAACAAGGAGTAACTTCAACTGAAGTAATAAGTGCAAGAAATGCTGCAAGTTTTGGGATTGCATTCACTAGGTACCTCTTCTTCCTCCCTCTCATACTTTAGAAATAGATAGGGTACAAGATTTTGAACTTCCTAATAATGATTTTGAGTATCTAAGGTTTTAATGATTAAGAAGTATGATGGAGGAATCCTATATATCAGAAGAGGTTTATAATGAACATTGTTGTTTCCCAAGAGGAGTATAACACAAGAAGTAAAGCTTTCAAAGGGTTAGTGGACTCAAGCCAAACCAAAAACTCCAGTTCTCACCAATATCCCAAATGAAACTCCAAAGAAAGACACATCTAGAAAAGGCCTTGTTGTCTCAAGTAAACTTGTATTCCTCTCCATGCTCAGACTGAAAAAAATCTTGTCCCATTAGATGAATTTGTAAACCTTCCTCCTAATGCTTCTTTGCCAAAATATGTTCCTTATGACATTTCCCAAGTCTTGAGTCAAATCAAGATTTTTGTTCCAATTGTTGAACTGCTCATGATTCCTCACCACAAGAAAAGGGCCTTTGAGTATTTTGGATTGAAAGAAGAAAAGGTCACCCAAGGCGAGAAATGTAAACAATGTGGTGGTTCCACTTTCCATTGCAAGGTTGGAAAAACCAAAAGTACTAGAAGAACTAGGTGAACCACCTGAAGTTTACTTGGGAACATCTTTGGTTGAGTCTCAATTAAATGTTGATCCATTATTTACAATGCTTATTATTAAGGATGATTTGTTACACAATTGTATGTTGGATTCTAGAGTATCATGCAATGTTATGCCTCTAGAGGTCATGAATGAATTTAACATTAAAGGGACAACAACTTATGTCAAGTGAACTATAATGGATTCTAGAGAGGTACGAATTGTAGGATGTGTAAAAGGTTTTGTGGTACAACTTACACTTATCTGGGTAAGAACATGAAACTTGATGTTGTCATTGTTGATTTCCCTACCAAAAGGGGCATGTTGTTATCAAGAAAGTGGGATGCAAGTGTTGGTGGAAGTGTTCGATGGATATGTCTTATTCCACCATTCCAATCAAAGTCAACCTTGTAAAGATGTATGGAGAGAAGAACATGTTGCACCTCATTGAAGACCCCAATAATGCTTCTTGTGAAGTGTTGTATTCTGATGTACATGTTGATAAATTTGTTGGATTGTTTGATGGAATGGAACACAAGATTTATCATTGTAAATGTCTTGAACAAGTAGGTTTTCCATAGACCTTTTATTCGATGGAGCTTGTTCCATGTTTGGAAATGGTGTTGGTATTGTTCTGATTTCTCCAGGAAAGGAAGAATTTGTTTTTCTTTTAAACTCAACTTTGAATGCACTTAAAACATTAACAAATATGAAGCAATGTTATTGGGTTTGATAATTGCATGGAAATATGGTGTAAAGGATATCATTTTCAAAGGAATTTAGAACCGATTATCAAGCAGTTAGAAAATTGTATGCTACTAAAAATCATAGAATGAAACAATACAAGCATGCGATGCAGGATTTGATCAAAAATTTTAAATCATTTGATATTGTGCACCATATTAGAAAGTTTCATGTTGTTTCGCAGATAAGTTAGCAGTGCTAGGATCCAGATTTGGAAATTGTATAGTATCTCCATTTTTTGAGTATGATGTTGAATTACTAAAAGGACATCTTTCCCTAACAACATTAAAAATTGGCAAGTGTTCGATGATGATGCCTAGGTGGAATGGTTTTCTGCAGAATCGAGGTGAGTTTTCTAACCAAAATATAGTTTTGGAACCAATGGTGTGTGCTACTGAAGGAAAGAAAACTTTATTTCGGAAAGACATCATCTAGTAAGAAAAACATGATTCCTAGAGGTTTGGTGGCACTTGAATCAAAAATTTGATAATGTTGATTACATTATTAATAGGAGTATGTTGGTTTCAAGAGATGTTGAAGATCACAACCTGGCACAAAGGAAAAACCACATAAAATCTGGTTAGAAGTAATCTGAGCAAGGCAAGGAAGAAAAGTCCTATGTTCAATTTTGAAGAAATATCGAGACTTCCTAGCTTGGTCTTACTTTGAGTTGAAGGCATATAGGGAAGATTTGTTTCAACATGAAACTCCTCTTGAATATAATTCCAAGATCTTTAGGAAAAAATAGAGGCCAATCAATCCGCTCCTTTCTTTGAAGATGTAAGAAGAATCAAGAACTTGAAGGATGGAGGCATCATTCAACCCACAAGGTACTCATCTTGGGTTGTAAATTTAGTACCTATAAAAAAAAATGGTGATATAATGTTGTGTGTGTAGACTTTAGGAACTTGAATAAAGCATCATTGAAAGATAATTACCCTCTTGCCAAACATGGAGAATATGCTACAATTGGTAACTAGTTTTGAATTGTTATCCACTTTGGATGGTTTCTCTGGCTATAATCAAGTTGTTGTGAAGGATTTAGAAATAATAAAGACTTCCTTTACCACTCCTTGGGGAACTTATGTCTATGTCAAGATGCCTTTTGGCTTAATGAATGTTGGAGAAAATTTCCAAAGAGAAATGGATGTAGCATTTGCTAGTTATATTAATGATTTCATTATTATTTATCAAGATGATGTAACTGTGTTTTCCGAAAAGAAATGATCACTTGCAACACTTGGAGAGAATATTGTTAAGGTGTAGAGAGTATGACATTCCGTTTAATCCCAAGAAGTAACCATTTTGGAGTGCAAAAGGAAAAGATGCTTGGTAACATTATATCAAAGGAAGGGGTCATGATTGGTCCTAAGAGAATGGAAGCCATCAAAGCAAGGTTCCTATTCCGAGAACTAAGAAGGGAGTTCAATTCTTCTTTGGAAAAATAAACTTTATCGAGAATATGTGTGTCTAACTTTTACTGAGTGACCATCCCCATTACTAACATTCTTAAGATATACCAAGTTATCAAATGGGAAGAAGCTTCTATTCAATCTTTCAATGGGATCAAAGAAGCATTAAAACATGCCCAAGTTTTGGCAGATCTATATTATAAGAAGCCTTTTCAAATGTTCTCTTTTTCTTCATAAAACACCATTACATTTGTCTTGTTGCAAAATGATGATGAAGGGACTAAGAGACCAATTTCCTTTTTCAAAGAAGGCATTATAAGGAGCCGAGCTGAAGTACACCATCATGGAGAAACAAGCATTTTCCTTGATGAAAGAAAAAAAAAGGTTTTCAGACCTTAGATCTTGAGCTCTAAAGTTGTTGCTTATGTACCCCACACCATGGTGAAATATATCTTATCAAGGATGGAGGTATAAAGAAAAAGATACCGATGGGTAAACAAGGCTACAGAATATGACATGGATATCCAAACCACAAAATTGATAAGAGGTTTGGGCCTAGCTAAGCTTATGGCTAAGAGCAACTTGTGAACTATTTAGGTGAATGAAGTAGAAGGAGAAATGGTGATGCCCTTGAAAATTTGGTAATATTTGAATGGTACAAAGATATAATCTCTTATCTTAGACATATATACTACCCTAAAATTTGAATAAAAATTAGAAAAGAGCTCTTAAGTTAGCCTCCCAAAAACATGTCATTACTGATTGGGTTAGCTTGGAGGAACCCCAGGAGTGCTCTTGAGATGCATCATTGAAGATGAGGCCCCCAAAATAATTTTTGATCTCCATGGAGGAGTTTGTGGGGAAATTTTGCTGGAAGAGTTACAACACATAAAATCTTGAGGGCTAGTTATTGGTGGCCAAATCTTTTCAAGGATATAACTCTATTGGTTAGGAAATGTGAAAGTTGTCAGATTTTTTCTGGAAGACTGAAAGCTTTAGGTTCCCTTCCTTTGCATCCTGTGTCAATTGAAGCCCCATTTAAGCAATGGGGAATGGATTTCATTGGCGAGATTTTAGATCCTTATAGTGCTGGTCATAAATGGATTCTTGTAGCCACTAATTATTTCACTAAGTGGGTGGAAGAAATCCCCACCAAGAAAGAAACACACCAATTCATCATGGAATTCATGTTGAATCAAATCATATGCAGATTTGGAGTGCCATAGCTAAGATTGTTGTTGATAATTCCATGAGTTTCGAACAAAACATTTGGTGGCCATGTTCCATGAATATGGGATCCATTTGACATATGCTTCTAATTATAATCCCCAAGGAAATGGACAAACAAAATCAACCAATAAAAACTTGTTGAAGATCATTAGAGAACTTTAGAGCTAAACAAAAGAAGTGGGGTGAGTAACTCATGTTTGTTGTTTGGGATGACATAATCACTGTCAAAATAGCTACTTAGTAAAAGCCCATTTGAGTTGGTATATGGAACTCAAGTTTTTATGCCCCTTCATTTGTAATTTATTCATTTAAGTTTTTCAAAAAATGCAGATCAAGAAGTTAGTCCATATGATGCTCGAATCAATTAGATTATTGAGTTAGATGAAGAAATAAGGACATCTCATCGTGACATGTGAAGTTCGAGAAAGGTTGAAGAAGTTATTTGATAAAAAAGTGACTCCAAGAGCTTTCAATGTGGGATATCTTATGCTATTGTGGGATAACAAGCACGAGAGGATAAGGGAAAAAATGGAAAGTTTGATGCATTATGGATGGGCCCATATTCAATTGACATTTTAATTGGTGAACATACCTTCTTCTTAAAAGAACTAGATGGGGAATTGCTTGAGTTTCCTATTAATGGCAGGCATTTGAAACATTTCCTTGATTGATTTCTTAGAATTGAGGTATACACCATTGTATAGTGTACATTATTTTGGTTTCTTTCTGCTTTCTTGTTTTTGTATTTTGTTTCATCCTGGTCCTTGGTGGCCATTTTGTTGGTTTCTCAGTTCAATTGGTTATCATTTTTTGCTTGGGGAAGCTTGTTCTTTGACTCTATTTCACAATGGATTTTTAGCATATGGTCTACTATTTTTCTTGTGGCACTCATAGGTAATTCCCATCCCCCTGAGTTAGAGCCGATGTTGGTGCTCAATTTGGTCTCACTCCATTTTCCTTGAAATTATTCAGTTTACAGATTTTTCATCTTTTCTATCTCCCCGTATTAATGCATTAAAACTCTTCCATCCTTTTTGTTTCCATGATCACCCTTCTTTAGGATCTCTTTAAGTCTAGAATTTTTTTCCATTTCTCTATCCATGTGAAAGAATTTGTAACTTAGGTGTAAATTCATGATTTTTCCCTTCCTCACTTTTTCCACAAATCATTTTTGTTTTCCTGTCAATTTTTGTCCCAATGTCTATCGAAACATGATTGGATGTAGCTTGAAGGATCAAATTTGGTCATTATATCATTTCCAAATTCTCTATCCTTGAAGAAGGATTCATTTCAGAAGCACAAATGGTGATTTTCTTGCATTTTACGGTTTCACGGTGCATTTTTCTTGGTCAAATTTACATCTCAAAATCTATGGACATGTGGCCCTTTTTGTTAGATTTGGCTCGAAGGGGCACTTTGAAACTCTAAGGCCCATTTTAACTCAAAAATTGTCCATGTGGAGGGCCAGAGCTCATCTGAAAATTCACCTTTTGGTTTGACCTTGAATTACACCGGGAGACATGTCGAGGCTTCCGCCGCCCTTCCTATACTTAAAATTTTCTTCATGTGGATAGTGTAGATTTTTGGACTCAAGACACATGGTAGGATGATGCTTGTTGGGGTCTCTGTTTTAGGGTCCATATCAAAAGAGTGCCGAATGGACAGGTGAAGGTCTCTGCTCACTCTATCCATACTTATAATTTTTTAGTAATGGATGCAACTCTATCATACCATGGACATGTGGAGGGCCAACGATCATCTCGAGGATCTACCTCTAGGTCCTTCCTTAATAGTTGTACCAAGGAGACATGTGGAGGCTTCCTCATACTTGGCTTTCAGATCTCTATCCTCCCTTGAAACTTTCAAAGAAACTTTCTAAGGCCTCGGACACGGGGAGAGCATCGCACCTATTTCGAACCTGCATTGAGTTTTATTTTGAAGGAGTTATGAAGATACACGTGGTGAGCCTGGATGTCGCACTCATTTGGGGTCTCCATTATTTGGAACCATATTAAAATAGTGCCATGAAGACACATGGAAGTTTCCTACTCACTCTACCCATTGAAAGCCTTAAAGCGGTGGAATTTTTAATAGTGTGAAATACGAGAAATTGTCTCACACTAGAGACCCAGATACCATAATCCAAACATGGCACCTTCCAAGCACACACAATGATAATGAATCCTGCAAAACATAATAAACAACTCTATATACTTGGAAAGATTAAAGGGAAGAATGCAAGTGGTGGGAAGATATATCCACAAACTATTTTATTGGTCTCCGTTTCTATTGGCACCATCCCACAAGGGCCTGCACCACCGGCTTCAGGAGACATGTGAAAACTCTCTCTACTTGGCTCACTCCAATTTATATGGAAATCCCGAGACTTTTCAACCAGGCCAAAATTGGTGGAATGGTTTTTACTTGAAAAGGCTCCCCATACTGTCCCATGTGCTGCAAGAGAGAACATGATGAAGGCCCACACTTGTTTGAAACTTTCCTTAAAAACTCAATCAATTTCTGACCTTTTCCTTTGCATCGGGCCGGAACCACGATTCTTTTATTTAAACAAATTTTGTTGCACTAAGGAAACATGTGGATGACTCTAATCTAAAATGTAGAAGGAGTATAATCAATATGGTTCTTTTATACATTACACCTAATTTTTTTTTGTTGACTCCTCTTTTTACAAAATCTTCAAAAGTTATGGCCGACTGCACTTTTCTTCCCCGCATTTCAGCTTTTCACGCCCCGCGGCCCCTTTGTCCCATGTTTCGGTGATTTCCCATTTCATACGCGTAGAATCATTTCTTTCGACAAAAGCATGAATGTAGGCATCAATGCCGGGAAAAAGCTCATTTATCAAAGTGTATCACACTTTTTGGGTGAAAAGGATTTTCGCTTGTAAAACCCAATATAGGGCCGCCTTGAAAATGATTAAACTGGCCATTTTTCGGATTTATCCTAGCATGAAAAATTTTCTCGAATAAGAATGATTAGAAAAACTATCTAAAAGTTGTTTTGGCATGGCATCCCATTCATTAGTTGAGGGTCTCCATTTTAAAATCCTAAAGGTGATGCCAAGGAGACTCATGATTAGTCCACCTTTTATATTAGAGACTTTTAAAGGTAGGTGTGAATTTGTTAAACGTCACCTTCCTTTAAGTTTTTCCAAGGATTGGTCTAATCAAAGTTGAGAAGGTTCCTCAAATATTCTTCTTCTTTTTGCGCCACTCCTCGGGCTAAAATTTTGGATGAGTGAGCAAATGAAATGTATAAAATCAACAAGAAAAGGACTTTAAATCAAATACAAGGCCACGGGGTTGAATTTTCAAGAAGAAAATTTGAGAGAGCCTATCTTCAAGGGTCCGAGGTGAGACCACCGGGCATGTGAGAAACGTCTTTCTGTGACAAATTAATTCCTATGTTTTTTTTGGGGAAATTTTTGATGATCACAAATGAAATCATAAATGCAATAATAATACTTTGAAAATGGTTAGGGGTTGAATTTTCAAGAGTTTGAGAGAGCCTACTTCTTGAAACATTGACAAGCTTTTTCAGACTTTTAGATTTCAATCACGTCAAGTTGGTCCCCTGTTCAAAGAAACTTTCCCCTTCGTGAATCTAATCAATTTCGAGTTAATGAGTGTCAATATAGGACCAATTTGTGTCATCTTTGTTTTAGAATGTCTGCAAGTAGTTTTTATTATTCCTATTGCAATCTTGTATTAAAGTCCCTCCGAATCACACGGGATCTCATCCCTCCGAAATTTTAGTGGAATTTTCAATTTCATTTCAAGAAGAGCCTTCCTCATGTGATGAGATAAACAATTTAAAATCACTTCGGTGTCATTTTTTGATAAGATTGTCTAAAATCCTTTGAGTGTATCTTAGGTGTGAGGAACTACGGTATTTGATGTTTTATTAGTCTTTAGATTTAGCTTTCATGTTAAATTCTTGGATATTGTGTGAAACCATGAAAATATGGGCCTCCATTGATGCACACCTTCTTGTTGAAAGAATATTTTAGTTATCCTAAAGCTTTCAGTCATTTAGCTTTCCAAATTGTTGGGAAGTCTCTCAAAGATCTAGCATAATAAATTTTATCTTGCTTAATTACCCACCAAAATTATTCAAAATAATGAATCCAACTTGAACTACCCATATTTTCCCTATATGTCCACCAATGAATAAATTCTCCGCCAAAATATGCGAAAGCAATCAGATCCCATAATGTCTCTAAGTAACCTTAGCCCTGTTTAGAAAATATCACCATTCTTTAGAAGTGACAACTCATGAGAGTTAAATTATGGTGCATTGATCATATTTTCTCAAGGTCTCTTTTCAAATTTGTGCAAATAAGAACATCTCCATTCTCCTTCATCAATAGAGGTTACAAAATGGGTCCTCTCATGTTGGTCGAAAGGCATGACCTAAAGCAATGAGGATTGATTAAATCCTTAAAGAAGATGTTATCCATTTCTTTGATGCCTAAGTTACAAAGAGTAAGATGAATCCTCCCCAACTACAAAAGGACTCATAATATGATCTCGTCTCTCTCTCAGTGTCTTGTTAAATTTTTTAATGCTTCTCAGTCTCTGTGGGGAGAATCAATTTGATACCTATAGGGCCAATTTGATTTTTTTGCAAAAATAACAAAAGTGACAAGTTCACCAAATAAACCTACCATGTTGCATCAAATTGGAGATGTCCATGTACTTGTGGATGCCGGTAAAAAAATTATAGGAAGATATTCTGTCATTCACGATTATAGAAAAAAATACGGAGGAGGAGAAACTCCACCATAAACTCCCGAATTTCAAATTGTTCTCCATGGATAGAGAATTGCAAACAATACAAGGCTCAACATGATCCACAACCAAAAGATAAGGATTGAAAATTTCATTCGAATGAAGAAAAAAATTCAAGCACCCAAATGAGAAGACATAAATTTTATCATTCCATGTGGAATGCAAGATTTTAAATTAACAAGGTGAAATTACAAATGAGAACCAACTTCTTCAACGCATGCATTTTTCTATCTCTCCCGACTTCTCAATCTTCTCAAACATCTCTCAAAGGAACTTTTAGTGCATAATCACAACACCCCTAATGTCTACAACTCGGTGAGTTAAGAATCTCAAGCAGTGATTGCATAACATGGAGCATCTCTTAAAGTGTGGGACTTTGAAATTGAGAGATCTCTTTTGATGAAGATAGATTCCTATTCCTATATTCAAGTGCACACATAAAACTTCACGAGAAGATCTATTCTAAAATCTATTCTAACTTGCCAAGGAGATAGGGTTAAGAAGATGTAAGAAATTAAACCTAAACTAATAGAGGTGATGCACCAAAGGAATGTTGAACACCGGCTTTGCTATCAAACACATACCATTAAAATGTAATACAACCACCATGCATAGATAACCAATATTGCAATGAAAGATTAAATAAAGGAAATAAACACAAGAGAGGGTTGAAATCATCCATAGACATGTATTATTGCTTCACAAATTGATACAAACATTATAATGGCCAAGAGGGAAAAAAATTGCATTACAGTATTAATAGAGGGTTCAAACTCCATGAATTCATCTGCAGACCAGAGAAGAAGGGAGGGTGCAAAAGTAGAATTTCCAACCCTTTACAATGAGTCAAGCTTTTACCTTTATAGATGAAGGAAAGAAATGATAAGAAGAAAAGACGGAAATATAATTTGGAAGCTCAACTACTACTAGCCATCAATGCCCTTGCAAATCCTTCTACAATCTGTCAAGTCTTCCTCTTCATATATATTTAGCATGTTAAAGAAGGAATAATGGCAAATCAAATAAAATCTGATCCGTTTGTTGAAGCAATCAATCGTACATTAATGGGATGAAATACGTTTTCCTATTTTTACCCACCTAACCTTGTCAAAATAAAATTTCAAGCTAAAATGGCATAGAGGAGGTCGATACCTTTCCAATGGTGCTAAACTTGTTGAATTTCGAGCACTAGAACGAAATTTATGCCCATTTGAATATTTGAATTGAATCCGTACAAAAATGGTGGAAAAGAAAGTTTTACGAAGCAGATCTGCTGGCCCAAAATTCACTTTGCACCTTTTTCTTAAAAACACAAATTATAAAAAACCTCCCACGGCCCCGTAGGCCTGAAATTCACTTTTTCTCAAAAGCCCCCAAGTCAAAGAACCTTCTCATTTCATTTGTTTCCATCGGGCTCGACGACCCACTTTTTTCCCCTTAGCAAAATAAATCCTTGTCGAGCTCACAGCCCACAATGTAGCTTATGCCTTTTGGATGAGTAAGGTAAAAATGACAAAATTTTCCCACCGCCCGTCTCATCCGCAATCTTCCTTACCCAAAAGTCTTCCTCAGTCCACCGCCCAATTTTGGAAAAAAATTCCTTCTAAGGCCCACCTCTTCTTAGACTTTTCAATGAATGATTCTACCCTTTTAGGCTCTGACACGTGGAGATTTGGTGCTCATTTGAGTCTTTGCTTTGGATTTTCCTCTTGAAAGAGCACCAAAGAAACACATGGCTTTTTTACGGCCTTGCTCTGTTTTTTCCTATTTTGGCTAGGTCCCTTTTGTTTGGTGGGGCCATATGTTTGACTTGGCACATGTGGAGGGCTTGCACTTGTTTGGGATTGGCCTTTGGGTCCGAACCTTAAAGATGTGATGATGAAACATGTGGAGGCCTCCACTATATCATCCAAACTTAGTTGATTCTACTGCCGACTGATCCCGTTTTTGGACCTTGGACACATGGTGAGATCACACAAACTTAGTGACTATATTTCGATATGCCCCCTAAAGGAGCACCAGGTGACACGTGGAAGCCTCCACTAATCTTTAGACTTTTCAATGGCCAGTCTACTTTATCATGCCCCCGACTACATGGCATGCTTTGGTGCTCATTCGATGTGTTCCCTCCAGATTTTACCTTGGAGGAGCGTCATTTGGACACATAGAAGCTTAACGCTTGTTTGGAAACCACCTGAATATTTTACCTTTTGGAGTGCGTTGTTGAGGTAAGTGGAGACGTCTGCTAACTCTTCCATACTTAGTTTATTTAGGGCCGGTTTTGCTTCACTTTTTTTTACTCGACCATGTGGAGGGTTGGCGCCATTTGGGAACCCTCTTTTGGATCTTACCTTTGAAGGAGCACTTGTTTGGACACGTGGAAGCTTCTGAGCTCGGTTATACTTAGCTTATTTGAGCTCGATTGAACTCTTCCTTCCGCTACCATTTTCGAGCCTCTATTTTTTTATTGAGATTTGATTTATATGGTTATTATTTGGCCCCATTTTCTGATCTTGTTCCTCTTGAACCGAGATTTATTTTCCTTGGTTGTTGGGTCTAAACTATGGCCTCGCATAACCGAACCATCCCCTCAATTTTCTCCTACGCAAGGTCATTTTTGACCAACTTTTCTCGGGGAGGATTGGGATAACATTTGGTGACTCACGGGACATCTTCTTGCTAGATGGAGAGACTAGTAGCCTTGGAAGTATCCATTGAACATGGAGTCTATGTGGTAATTTCAAATATTTTTGGAACTTCCTTCCACCGTATGCACTCTTATCTTTGCACAAGAAATATTGGATTCAAGATTTGTGAGAGTAGAGAGTTTTTTGAAACACGGAAACTTCTCACTCATTTTATTTTCTACAAACTTGATCTATTTGAGTGCAATGTAAACATCCAAACCTACTCCAATATGGATACTATCTGATTTAATTTCTTGTGGCCTCAAGTCTTTTCCATGAGTGAGATGAACTCTATATAAAGCACACACTAGAAGCAATAGATCATGTGCCATAACACTTAGGGATATTGAAACCTAATCTATAACAAGACAATGTGTATATGCACTTGGAGAAATTGAAAACATGGGCTAATATTTACAAGGGTGAGAAATTCTCCTTTTAGTAGTAGTGTTTCGTAGATCCCATTGACTAGAATCTGAAATTATTTGCCATCCAACTTATCCAGCCTAAGGCATTGCTAATTTTACATCCTTTGAAAATGTAGGGGCTACTACAAATGACATTAAACTTGGAATACTTTCCTAGCTTTTCCCAATCTACATCCCACTTTAGAACTAAGTCCCCCTCTTAAAAGGTCCTTATCCTTGCTTTCTTATCAAAGATCTTCTTGATCAATGCTTGATCTTTCTCCATGATTTGCATTGCATGTTCTCTTACTTCTACTCCCTTAATTCTTGATACCTGATTTCCATTGGTTGAAACTCAAATAGTTCCAATTGTTTCATGAGCTCTAAGGTGGGGCGATCTAATGATATGGGCAATACTTCCTCTTTTCCGTATACATGCTTGTATGGGAGCTTCGTGTAGACCTTTTGGATGTGATCCTTGTTGATGTCGAATCGCAGCACCCCTGAATGTCTGCAACACGATGGGTTGAGACTCTCAGTACGATTGCATAACATGGAGCTTTTCCCAAGTGTGGGACCTTGCGAAATCGGAAAAGCTCTCCGGATGAAGGCCGGTTCCTATTCCTCTATTCAGATGCACACGTAGAAGATGCAGAGGGTTTACTAAAAACCTAATCTAACTTGCCAAGGAGACAGGGGTAAGAAAATGCATAAAATAAAACCTAAACTACAAAGGTGATGCACCGAGGAATGAAGAACACCTGTCTTGCCAATAAACACAGACCATTAAAATGCAATACAAGATCATACACAGATAGCTAGATTCACAGTGAAAGATCAAGGGGATGCAAATTAATAAGATAGGGTTGAGAATTATCCACAGATTGCATTAATTTGCTCCAAAGATTGATCTGACACAAGACACTACAAAATGCCAAGAGGCAAGGTTGCATTACGCTTTCAAATGGGAGGTTTTAACTCCACAAGTTCACCTCGCCAAAGAGAAGAAGGGAGGGCAAAACAGAAATGTCCAACCTTTAGAAGAAGCCCCTCCTACAATTTATAGGAAGAATGAGAGAGAAAAGAGAGAAAAATTGAAATCTACCCCAACCACCTCCGAATGCACTTTGGTAGGTGAGAACCCAAATAACCCAAAAGTAGTGAACTGTATTTTGAATTTTTAAGAATTTTTTCTCATCCAATTAAATATATCTAGTCTTAGTTGGATAGAGGACCTCGTAAGCTTTCTGAAAAGTCCAACCTTGCATGAATCTGAGCTCCCAGTCAAAAGTTATGGCCATCTGAATATCTGCGCCAGGGTCTTCTTGTCAGCGCTCAAAATGTTGCGCCTCTTGAAGGTGCACCAAGGGCACATTCATGTGTGTGTCGTCATCCTCTTCCATGCACCAAGGGTGCACCATTTACCTTGTTGACACTTCGGCGCCCATTCTCAGGCGCCTTTGCTTTTCTATTTCCTCTGTCGACACTCCTGTCGTGGCGCCTATCATCTGTGCACCTTGGGTGCACCATTTCCTCTGTCGAAACTCTCGTGTGTGCATGATTACGCACCTTGGGTGCACCATTTCCTCTGTCGAAACTCGTATGCGCACCCATTCTCGTGCGCCTTGGGCACACCATTTCCTCTGCCGACACTTCTTGTCGTGCGCCCATTCTCTGCGCCTTGGGCATGTCGAGGATTTGAGATTCTTTGATTTCTCCATTCTCCTTCTTGTCTATATCTACCCGGGAAAAGATATATACAATATCCTATCAGCCCATAAAGCTAGTTTGAGCTTTGTGTGCCAATTTTTCTAATTTTCATCAAGAGTCCTTCTGATAATTCTTAGTAGGTTCTTGTTTGTGGACTCTTCTTGGCCATTACCTTGAGGGTAATAGTTTGATGAAGTGCTGAGGTATACACCATTCTTTATATCCCATTCAGTGATCCTTGTACTAAGGAATGCCAATGCATTATCTGATATGATAGTGGCAGGGAATCCAAACCTAGTGACTATCCCTTCATAGAAATCCAAGATATTTGATTCATTTTCCTCCTTAAGTGCCATTGCTTCAGTCCACTTGGTGAAATAGTTTGTTGTTGTAAGTATCCACTTATGGCCTTGGCTTGAATTTGGGTTAATCACTCCAATGAAGTCTAATCCCCATTGCATGAATGGATGATCCAATTGAAATTGGACAAAGGGGTAGGGCTGATAACTTTTCCTTCCCTGTGAATAATGCACACTTCTTTCATTTCTTGATCCATGAGTAGAAATCCCTAAACATCGTAGGCCAATAGTAACTAGCTTTCATGATTTTGAGAGATGTTACTCGAGGAGAAAATTGGCCTCCTACTTCTCTATCATGGTACTCATGGAACACCTTCTCCACTTGGACTATCCTAAGTACACCTTAATAGGACACCATTGATGTCCTTTTTAATAACACAATCAAAAAGTACATACGGGATGGCTTGTAACCTAATGTAACTTATTTTTTTGCTACTCTCATCTCTTAGAGGGCACGAACATGTTTGGAGATAATGCACCAAGTCTTGAGTCCAACATGTAATGGGTGCATCATTAGTTGGATATTCCTGATCATTCTATAGTAGTAGGACAACCTCTTCTTCTCCTTTTGACTCATCACGTGGTTTAGAAGCGAGATGCTCACACAAACCCTTGCCACAAACTAGCTTGGTCACTTTTATTTCAATGTCATATTCCATTACGCATGGGTGATCCAACATGCTCTCTTCTCATTCAAGTCCTTGTTTAGGAGAAAGTCCTTGACACTAGCATGAGACACTAACAATTGAATCTTGTTTTTGAGACCAAGTGTTTGAACTTCTTCAAACTACTAATTATAATAAGGACATGTTTTTTTCAATGAAAGCATACTTTACTTTGTAATCTCCCATGATCTTACTAAAGAAGGCTATGGTTTGTTCGAACCTTCCATGTTAGGCCGAACCAGGATGGCTTAGATTGTGTCGACCCTCCAAAAGTATACAACATTAAGTCCTTTGAAAAGTCTAGGTTAATGAGAGTTGGGGCCTATGATATCGTAATCTTGATGGCCTCAAAACTCTCTTTAAGTTCTGCTATCCATTTGAATGCAAGACTCTTCTTTAACATCATCATTAAAGGATTTACAAGAGTGGAAAAATTAGGCACAAATCTACAGACAAAGTTTAACCTCCCTAAGAAGCTTTGGAGGGATTTCATGTGATGTGGTAGTGGAAGTGTTCTAATGGATTCAACTCTTTTAGGATCAATCATCAATCCTTCTCTTGATACAATGTGGCCCAAAAATCTTCCCTCATGTGCTAAGAATACACACTTCTTTGGATTTAGTCATACTATGAATCTTCTACATCTTTGGAATACTTGGCTGAGGTGGAAGAGATGGTCTATATCATTCTTGGATAAGATGGTGATATCATCTAGATACACCAGAACTATCTTGTTGATTAATCCTTGGAATGCCATGTTCATATCTTGCTGGAATGTTGCTATGGCATTTGATAGTCGAAATGACATCTTCTTATAAGCATATGTACCCCATTTTGGTGAATTTTTTTGAACTAATCCTCTTCTTTCACCATTATCTAGTTATATCTTGAGTAGCCATGTAGCAATGAAAACCTCTCGATCCAGCTACAACATGTAATATTTGCTCCATCGATGGAAGTGGGTAGTGATCTTTAAGTGATACTCTATTTACATCACAAATTCTACACATAATCTGATTTCTCCATTTTTTTTTCTCATAGACACCAAGTTTTCAACCAAACTTGAATGCTTAATAGGGAAGATAATGTTGGCCTCATTATCTTGTTCAACTCTTTTCTCATGAGAGGTTTAATGTGAGGGTTTACTGGCCTTTACTTATGTCCAAAGGTTTGGATCTCGAATCAAGTTCTATAGTGTGTATGTTAAACTTGGGTTGAAACCTCTCAAATCCTTATAAGTCCAAGAAAACACATCTGGGAATTCTTACCAAAGTTGAATGAACTAAGATTTTTCTTGTTGGGTACTTACCTCGCCAATTCATAGTGTTTTTCCTTCATCTATGGAAATGGGCTCTGAATCTTCACCCTTTACCTGAATATTTGCTTTCTCCTTCCGGAATTGATCATTTTGGTTGAAGATTGAATCCAAAGTTACAAGACCCTTTGGTAATTTGTTGGTTCTCAGCTGCACCACTTGGTCACCATACCGTTGTTCCAATTTGTCTTTGTTTCTAGAGGAGAACTTAGCTTCTTCTTGTAGAAAATTAACAATTTGTTGATCATTCTCAAGACCTACCAACTTGTGTTATTATCTAGGATAGATGGCCTTACAACCACCTTGATATATGGCTAAGACTTATAACTTTTTATAATTTCTATAACATCAAACACTTTTTAATTGTTGCTAGCCTATTTGTTACATCATTCTTTTTCCTAGGTATGGACACAATGTTGAAAGCTTCAAAGTCCTTAATGAGGTCCCATACCTAGTTTTTATAGCTCCTGAGTAGGTCATTCTTTGCAGCATGTTGTCCTCTAACTTGGTTCACAATCAGCTCACTATCACCAAATATTTGTAGATTCTTAATGCCTCTCCTCCTGGCCCAATGAAGTCCATGAATCAAAGCCTCATACTCAATTGTGTTGTTTGAGCAAGCAAACTAGAAATGGAAAGATGAGTAATACTTTATACCTTGAGGTGAAATAAGCATATATCCTCCTCCTGCACCATGTATACTTCTTGAGCAATCAAATAATAACTACCATACCCCATTATCATCCTTGTGGTCTGGCTTAGTGATGTTAGGAATAGGATGATTCTCTCCATGGAAGCAATAGACTCCTAATTGAGATTCTTCCATTTGTTTGTAAGGGTCAAAATCATGCCTCTTTTTTACCCATTCATCAAGAGTCAAGTCTGAAATTCATCCAACCTTGGTATCTACCTCATAAGTGCTTGGGTAATCTTCTTGATCAAATCCTAAACAATTTATATTAATTGGACTCTATACATGAGGCTCTATGTGGAAGTTTGCAATGGGCTCGGATCTAATTGTGGCCTTAGCCCCATACCTCATTATAAATAACATGTGTGACCAATCAGCAGAAAAATAGCCCCCAATTTTGGTGGTGAAGTCTCTTTACAATCATAATGCAAAGAGAGGTGGAAAGTCTATGAGTGATACATCTTACAAGATGGTCACATTGGGACATGCGTATAATGTGAGGCACAAGTCTTTAATTACTCCAACCATTATTACCATTGTGCCATCCAATTGCACAACCATTTGGGGAAGACATCATATTGGAGGCCTAGTTGATCGCTGATTTTCTTCGGTATGACTGAGCTACTTGCCCCGAATCAATCATGTAATTATGCACCAATTTATCTCTAATGATCAATGAAATGTAGAATAGTGGGGGCTTCAAATTCTTACCTTGGTGGCCTCCTTGATCTAATGCTCCTTGCTGAGATGCATTGGTAAGTACCTTGTCTTGTTGATTGGGTGTTTGATTTGATGCTGACAAATTTTCCATAGCAACTTGCAATAAGTCTCTTTGTCCTGGGATTGCTAATGACTCCCACATCGAGATGTTTACATTTTTTTTCATCATGATCAGATGTTGAATGGGGATGATAAATCCCTCTATTTCCTCTTTCCTTTCACATTCTTCTCTTGCACATGGGTTGCTATAAATGGTGCTTGAGTCAGTCTAAAAGGTGGCTTGGGCTGACCTTGCATATTTGGGGCTGCACTTTGATTGCTAGCACCTTATGGAGGAAGAGAGGGTTACAGACTGTTTGAATTGGAGGACTTCCATTCTCTTGATATTCCTCTTATTGGACCGTGTATTTTCCACTATATTATGAGGAGGCACTTGATTCATACCACAAAAATATTTAGCCCGCCAATTGACAAGTGCGGTCTCATTTGGATATGCCTCCGCTAAGTCATCTCCTACCGTTGATTTTGTTCTTGGTTTGTCTCTTGTTCCACACTAGTTATTATCACCATGAGATCTTGGTTCAAAGTACCATTGAACCACATTGATTAGTTATGGGGCTGATTGCATGGGAAACACCAATCATACTCGAAGCCATGTTATTTGGTATACTAGTAGAAAGGCTCTAGATGTAGATGCAACATTAGGATTTATGGCTGGAATGACCTATTAGAAAGAGGTTTGGCTTGATTATGATTTGTAGTTTGAATGGGTGGTCTATTAGGCTAATATGGAGGCCTATTGGGTTGCGTTTAAGATTGATATGGTCCAAAATTTTGAGCTTGTTGCCTTTAAGTATCACCATCTCATTACACAAGTTTTGCGATTGCTTCATGACTTCTAGGAGCTCATTAGAGGAGATGGAAGAAGAGGTGGAAGATTCAATTGAAATTTGATTCCTTTGGGTAGGAATGGGTGCTAACGTGGGTACTTGACTAGTTCTTAGAGCTCCAGTTCGGATATACAGGCATAGGTGGCCTAGGTGTAAATTTACCAGACTGAATTAAGCAATTTTTTGTTCTAATGGAAATGTTATAGGATGATGGTAAGATTAAACCTCCATGGATTGAATCATTATATAAATATTATAATTTAAACCTCTAAGGAATTATAGAAATACACCTTCATCTATTGGTGTCACGGCCACCGGAATCCTATCCCACATCCACTGGAATTTGAAGTTGAAGTCTACCAACTACTCATTACGAGCCCTTTTGATGGTTGTCAACTGTTCTAACAAGAAAAACTTATCTCCCTTCTCTCCAAATTGATTGTTGAGAGCCATGCACAAATGGTCCCAATTATGGATAGACCCTGCTGTTAGACTCTTGAACCAATGCAAATATTTAACCTTAAAATATGAAGCCAAAAACTTGACAAAAGAACATCCATTTCAAGGATCTCATGAATTGCATAGAAATTTGCAATGTCTTGAATGTGGTCACCAAGAGTAGTTTGTTTCTCTCCAGTGCAATATGGAATGATCTTAAATGCTGCAACTGGAACTAGATTTTGTGCATTGAGAGCCGGTGGGCTACTAATAGTGAAGTCAACGTAGGGGTTGGGTTGTGTCTTCTTGATTGGTCGAAGGATTGTAGTTAATTGAATGAAAGGCCTACTAGGTGGAGGCATTGAAAATTTCTGGATCGGTGGAGGTAGAGACCTTTAGGCTCTTCTTCCCTTCCATGCTCTATCTCGGATAAATGTAGATAAAAATATCCCATCTTATATAGTTATTGACCTTGTTTGTATTCTTCTCACGAACTTGATAAATGTGGGCTCACAAAACTACTAGATTTGAATGATGAAGTCGCTAGATGTGTTGTTCTAAAGCCCCCAAAGGCTAGAAGTTTACTAAGACGCACACCCAATCTTGATAAAATTGAAATATGACTTCTTGTCCCACCAGACATGCCAAAATTTTAGTGTAGAATCACATCACCCTTGAATGTCTACAACTCAGTGGGTTGATACTCTCAGTGTGATTGCATAACATGGATCATCTCTCAAAGTGTGGGATTTTGAAATCAAGAGAGCTCTTTGGATGAAGTCCAGTTCCTATTCCTCTCGTTTATCTGCACACATAAAACTTACAGAGGATCTATTCTAAAATATATTCTAACTTGCCAAGGGGACAAGGCTAAGAAGATGCAATAAATTAAGCCTAATTTAACAGAGGTGATGCACCAAAGTAATTCTTAACAATGAATTTGCTATCAAACACAAAACATTAAAATTTAATACAACCATCATACACACGGATAACCAATATTGTAATGAAATATTAGATAAAGGAAATGAACACAAGAGAGGGTTGAAATCATCCACAAACATGTATTATTGCTTCACAAATTGATATAGAACATTACAATGGCCAAGAGGCAAAAAAATTACATTACAGTCTTAATAGAGGGTTCGAACTATATGAATTCATCTACAGACTAGAGAAGAAGGGAGGGTGCAAAACCAAAATGTCCAACCCTTGAAAATGATCAAGATTTTACCTTTATAGATGAAGCAAGAGAGAGAAGAAGAAAAGGTGGGAAATCTGATTTGAAAGCTCAACTACCAACCATCAATGTCTAAAGACCATATCAGAATAATTGTAGAGAATAGACAAAATAATTATGAATAATATTCTTTACACTATAATAATTCTTTGTATCATTTTTGCTAATACAATGGCTAATATATAGCCACGAGAGGTAGGCACAACAACATCCTAGAAAATAGGAACGAATACCCCGAATAGTTATGGGTGACAACAATATATATTATATTGTTATAACTATATAACAATATAATATTCAACAACTAATTACTAACATTCACTATAATAATAATTACCAATGTAATTATTATTCACACATATACAAATGTAGAGCACTAATATATTATATTTCCTAACATTCCCCCCTTAGTGTGAACATGGGGAAAACCTACCTTTGTACTTGCACCTACTCATGATCTAGTGATTTTCATAGGATAATCACAAACCTCAAGGATGGTTTTACAAACGGTTGACCAAAAACCAAGAATGGTGGTTTTGCAATTGGTTTACCACAAACCACAAAGTGATGGTTTTGCAAATGGATTACCAACAACCAAGAATGGTGGTTTTTCTATTGGTTTACAAAAACCAAAATGAAGGTGTTTAAGTGGTTTACCTACAACCACATCATGATATGCCAAGTACTATTCTCAGCTCTCATCACATCTCACTACAGGGAATAACATAGGAAATTATGTTGAAAATGCTGCTCATACATACATAGAAAAAGCTGACATAATGGAAATGGAACATTGGATCATGTTCCCCCCCTCAATGTGAAATTTCCACTTATTGAAAACTACAAACTGTACCACACTGGAAGCACTAAAATCAAACTACACACACACATGTCACCAAAGCTGATATGCGGCCTCGTCATTGGCAACTGATGAGAGGTCATTGATTGACCTCCAACCTCCGATTCCTCCTACCTCCAGTCTCATGCTGCTAGTTCAGTTGGATTTGATCATGGAGATCATATGAGAATTCCCCCCCTCAAGTTCAACTCGGACGTCGATTCCACCGAAAATGCGTCTGGCTAAAAGTGAGGCAATTTTTATTTTTATTTTTTACAATATTTTAACATTGACTCTTGACACCAAACGATACCAAATACCTAAAATCACCTATTGGACTTTTACAATGACAACTTCTTCTTCTTCTTTTTCAACACTTTTGATGACTTGACAAATGACAAAGACAACAAATGACGACACTTTTAGATGGAGAGTATTAATTTAATGAAAACAAATGACTATTGATGAATTAACTAACACATAAAAAGTAATAGTTGATTACTTTTTAGAATAATGAAATAATCAAGTTAATGACACTATGACATAACATCATGAAAAGACTTACTTTGACTTTATAACCTGAAATAATTAAAAATAAAGACTTACTACAGACGTTATAAAATACAATGAATGTGTACCAAATGATTTTTGAAAATGACAAAAAAAATAATTATAGGACATTTTAGACTCTCACCTAAAATATCTCTATAAAAACTTCTCTAATGAAACTCAAAATAACATGGAAATAAAAAATATTCTAAAACTAACTAATACCCACAAATACAAAGAACCCGAAGTGAAAAAGTAGTATCGACTAAACCAACGTGTGTAGTTTCTGTAATCACACCTTTTATGTTTAGAGACTGCAGGCATATTTTGTTGAAGCCACGTGTTGAAACAGAATAGTGAAGTGTCCAAAGAAGAGTGACTTCATGACATGGAGGAAGCCAACATGAACATAGCGTTGGAAGTGAATCATAGACGCCAATCGGTGATCAACACATTCACTTGTTATGATAAAACCAAAATGATATGCATAGTAAACAAATGACAGAGGTTACACATGTTATTTTATTATCTGGAATACGTATTACTGATCATTCAATGTTGTCAGTACTCATCTTATTGATGCACTCTCTGATATGTGTCGAAGGACCAGAATGCACTGATCAAAATGTTTTTATAGCCAAGAAAACTAAGCACATGAAGATTTGTTGATACAGTCGCATCCAATTTGAGGATATTATGGACACGTCTGAGTATTTACACGCATCTACATGCACACAATGTCTACAAAATAAATATGAGGATCTCTAGATCTAATGCAAACTATGAATGCATATGATTCTTCTGAGGGGTGGATCACTTTTTTTATAGCTGCAAGACCGTCTATGGGTACAATGACATGGTAACTCAGTCAATAATTGCAATTACAAGAAAAAATCCATCAACCATAAGGCGAGTCCCTCCAAATATTACCTTCGATAGACAAACACACAGCAAAACTGATCACAAAGATCTTACATGGCTCTGATACCAAATATAAAGACCATATCAGAATAATTACAGAGAATAGACAAAATAATTACGAATAATATTCTTTACACTATAATAATTCTCTGTATCATTTCTGCTAATACAATGGCTAATATATAGCCACAGAGGTAGGCACAACAATGTCCTAGAAAATAGGAACGAATACCCTAGAATAGTTACGGGTGACAACAATATATATTATATTGTTATAACTATATAACAATATAATATTCAACAACTAATTACTAACATTCACTATAATAATAATTACCAATGTAATTATTATTCACACATATAAAAATGTAGAGCACTAATATATTATATTTCCTAACACAATGCCCTTGCAAATCCGCCTAAAATCTTTCAAATCTGCCTCTTCATATCTGTTTACCATGTTGATGAAGGAAGAAGGGAAAATCAAATCAAATATGATTTGATATTTGAAGCAATCAGATCATACATTAATGGAATGAAATATGTTTTCCTATTTTTTACCCAACTAACCTTGTCAAAATTAAATTTTCATGCTTCCATGGTGTAGATGAGGTCGATACCTTTCCAATGGTGCCAAATTTGTTGAATTTCAAGTAATGGAATGAAAGTTATGCCTATTTGAATATTTGAATTGAATCCTTACAAAAATGGTGTAAAACCAAGTTTTGCGAAGCGGTTTTGTAGGCCCAAAATTCACTTTTCACCTTTTTCTTAAAAAACACAAAATTTTTAAAAACCTTCTGGCCATTTAGGCTCAAAATTCAGTTTTGGTAAAAAGCCCCAAGTCCCAACCTTCTCATTTCATTTGTTTCCTTAGGCCTCACCGACGTGCTTTTTCTCCTTAGTGAAAGAAATCCTTCTCGGCTCACGGGCCCATAATGTAACTTATGAATTTTGGGTGAGTAAGGGAAGAATGTAAAAATTTGCCACTGCCCCACTAGTCCACAATCTTCCACTTACCCAAAAGTCTTCCTCGAGCCCGCTGACCCACTTTTGGAAAAATTCCTTCGAGGCCCACCTTTGCTTAGAATTTTGAATGGATGGCTCGACCTTTTAGAGATCTGAACACGTGGATATTTGGTGCTCATTTATGTCTCTTCTTTGGATTACCCTCTTAAAAGATTGCCAAAGAGACACGTGGATCCTTCCATTACCTTGCTCTATCTTTCACGTTTTGGCTAAGTCCCTTTTGTTTAATGGGGTCATATATCTTATCTTAGACACATGGAGGAGTTACACTTGTTTGGGACCGGCCTTTGGGTTTGACCCTTGAAGATGTGCCAATGAAATAGTGGAGGCCTCCCTTGTCTCATCCATACTTAATTGATTCTACAACCAGATCTCGTCCCTTTTTCATACCTTGGACACGTAGTGAGATCACACAAACTTGGGGACTACTTATGGATATGCCCCCTGAAGGAGTGCCAAGGGACATGTGGAAGCTTCCATGGGTCTTTAGACTTTTAACGGCCGGTGCTACTTTCTCGAGCCTCCGACTACGTGGTGTGTTGGTGCTCGTTCGGGGTCCCCTCTGGATTTTACCTTAGAGCGAGTGCCATTTGGAAATGTGGAAGCTTTGCGCTTTTTTTAAATAGCCTCCGATATTACCTTTTAGAGTGCATCATTGAGGCACATGAAGCCATCTATTGACTCTTCCATACTTAGTTGATTTAGGGCGGGTTCTACTTCCTTTTTCACTCGACTTTGTGAAGGGTTGGTGCTCATTTGGGAACCTAATTTTAGATCTTATCTTTGAAAGAGCACCATTTGGACACATGGAAGCTTATGCAAATTCTATATACTTAGCCAATTTGAGCCTAATTGAACTTTTCTTCCATTGCCATTTCGAGCCTTTTTTTCCTTCGAGCTCGATTTCCATCATTATTATTTAGCACCATTTTATGAACTTGTTCCTCCCGAACTAAGCTCACTTGTCCCTTAGTTTTGGGTCTGAACTATGGCCTCACATGACTCAACCGTCCCCTTGATTTTCTCCTATGCAAGGTCATGTTTGACAAATTTTTATGGGGGAAAAAATTGGGATAGTAGGCACCAACTCAAAATTTTTGAAAATTGACTTAAAAACACAAGGAGGCTTTTGAGGGTGACAAAAATAGGCAATATATCTATCTAGAAATAAGTGGGTAGCTCTAAAGAATGAGTCAACACCTAGACCTGATGCAAAAACAAAACACATTCATGGAAAAAATAACTAATAAACACAACACGATCTTTAGGGTGGAAGTAGGAGGTTAGATAGCTTGGCCAACTTGGTGAGGTGGGGTCACGCACCGAGCCTTAAGACAACACACATACCTCCCAATGACCTTCAAACTTGCATTTTTAAACCTAGAATTTTCCCGTGAGGAAGTCACCAAAACCTTTCAACTAGAGCAAATCCTCAAAACATGAACTAAGCACAACTAATAAACTTGAACAAGATGTAAACCTAAATAAAACCTTATTAATGAAAATAATGAAAAATGGTATAACCATTATGAATCTTGCACACAAAACTAGTATGATCACAAGCCAAGAGTAGTAGGAAATCTAAAACAAAGATTTTTGTGTATCCTGTTGATAATTTTTGCACTTGTACAAAAATGGGCAACTCGAAACTTCATCATTACATTGAAAAGTATTGGGTGAAGTATACCTAAGCTAAGGAAGTTTTTAAGTTATTTTTAGTGATGAATTAGTTACAAGATTAAATGAAATATGCAGTTATGTGTGCTATCTCAAAATAGAATAGATCACATAGTCTACAATTTCATGCCATCTTCAACAAAAGAACACAAAGCCCTAAAGGACAACTGTGTTGTCTTGATGAAGACACCAAATTACAGAGTAGGTGAAGTGTTGAGTTTTGAAGCAACAAACAAAAATGTAGATTACAAAAAATCAGAGTTCATTACTAAATGTTACAAGTTCCTATCAATGTTCTTTCCTTCATGATTAAGACATTCAATTATGTTACTGAGTTGTTTAGTTCATTATACAATCCATACAAAAAAGCTAGAATGCAGAAGAAATACACAACTCATTTTTAGAATTCAATGTTTTATTCACAAGGAGAGTCAAATGTTTCCCACACAAGCCGTGGGATGTAACTAAAAAGTAAAGTACAACTACTGAAAAGAAAGGTACACATGCATGAAAGAGAAAGCAAAAGGAGTATGAGTGAACCCATCATTGCCTTGGGGTTTTTGTTCTTCGATTGAAGCATCTTCATCTCCATCTTTTGTTTCTCCTTCATCTCCATGGTAGAAGCCATTGTACCTAAAAAAAGAAAAAAGTTAACTGATCAGTTATGAGCTCAGGGATCAATTCATATTCCTACACTATCCTACTTCATGCATATGAATCTTCTCCTAACAGAGATGTATTCTACTTGAAGAAAAAACTACATGCATGCTTTATTCACTCAGAAAGAAGAAAGAGAAAAGAAAGAAGAAAATATGGACATAAGAGAGGCCAAAAAGCCTAATTATTTTCTAACTGTTTTCCTAAGTGTGCAGGTACAGGTTGCAGGACCAAAGAAAAATAGAAAATTCATAAGTGCATGCAATAAAAGGAAGAATGTAACTCAAAGTTCCAATAACTATTCTGAAATGGAAGAAGTTATAGTGTAGAAAGGACTACAATAGAAGCACATGTTTCATTTTTCAATAATAAAAAAAAAAAGAATTTGAAAGCTGATGTTTGGCTAAAAGAGAAGGTCACAGTTGAAAGGAATGAAGAAAAGATTCTGGAAAATTTTGACAGGGCTTCGCCATGTAAAATGGACATTTACAACTTTCCATCATGTTGTTTTTAACTACTACATGCTTAAAGGAATGATTTAAATCAAGTAAGTGATACAAAAAACATAAAGCATGTTATGATCAAGATAACACAACTATGATGTCTCATTTTATTTACCAATCCAGCTTCAAACATGAAGTGTTATGTTCTAATCAAAAAATACAACTACTATGCTAGAAATGGATGGAAGAGAGAATTCTAAAAAAATTTTTAGAGGGCTTCACCATAAAAATCAACATTTTAAGTTTTTCAGTTGTTACAGAAAGGACAAAATCAAAGCTAGTTGCTACAGAAAGGATAAAATTTCAAATTAGAAGAAATAATTTGTCCATCAAATTATTATACAATGCTGAGATATAAATAAGATTGCAAAATACTACAAGTAATAGCTTCAGAGATCAAATTGAATGCATGATTTGTAGTTACAAAAATAGAAGTCATTCGAATGAATACAAAGATGTTGCCATATCAAAGAAGTACAACTATCTATGCAAGGAAATTGATCAAATACAGATGCAACTACAGGTGAAGCTCAAGTACAATATTGAAGCACAAAAGAAATGAACTACATTTTTGACAAAACTTGAATTTTCCAACATGCAGGAGTTATAAACAGAGTTCCAAAATAATATGTTATGCAGAGGTTCAGAAAATAGTATACATTATTTTCATAAAAAGTCAAGAACATTGTTATAGTCAAGCATTCAATAGATGAGATTTTTAGAAACCAATTGCATTCAAACACTCATCTCATGGAGAATTTCAATGTTCAAGTGATCTCAGTTTGAAAAGGATTAAAGAAAGTATTCTCAAAAGGTGCTACAGAATTTCAAAGAATCAAGTTGATCCTGAAACAATGAATTGTAACAAATGGATTCTCCAGAATACAAAATTGAGCCAAAGATTTTAGAATAGACCTGAAGTAATGTACATAACCTATATTTGTAGAAATATAACCATCATTTCTACAATATTCTCAATAAATGAAGATGAGATAACAGTTGTCCTGAGGTTAAAGCATAAAGAACTCATACAGAGAAGAGGCTGAAGTATGAGTATCCAGAATGAATAAAATACTTTATGTCCACCACAGTAAAACAAAGGAAGATACAAAGTAAATATTACACACAACTGGCTCCCAAATCAATCTCAAAGGTGTGAAGATATAGGAAAATAGAAGATCTGTGAGTACTCATGACATGGAAGCACAAATCTTAGCAATGAATGAAGACCCATTAATGGTAGCAAGAAATAACAGATGATCTTGTACAACAAGGAGCTTATTATCAATGTCTCAAAAATCAAATGAAAAATTGAAAAAAGATTCGAATCTAAGGAAGCTAGGGCAAGAGGTTTCTAACAGAGATGCTAGAAAATAGGTTATTCATCTACAATACATCCATACAGTAAAGCTCAAAGAAGAAGTCCAAATACCCACATTGATAAACCTTCAGATCTAGTGAGGTTCATAAAAATAGGAATACCCTTTTAGTATTCAAAACAAAATCAAACAGAAAAGTTTTGAATCAAAATTCATACACATATGAGTTGAAGAAATATTCAATTATTTTAGAAACTATCTTTCCCATTAAACTCATTTTCTAGTTGCAGATCTGAGGAAGTAAATACAGATTTTGAATTTAATCGAAAAGCCCATTAAATGGGTATATACAAATTCTGAATTTAATTGATGAAGACCCATTAAATGGTATCAAGAATTAGAATAAGAAATAAGAACTTAATTTAAATTGGAGTTGAAAAAACCTTCAAAGGATGAAGGATCAGAGCCCAAAAGAAGAACCCAGAATGGGTTTCAACTCAGAATCCCCAAAGGAACGAAGAGATCACATAGAAAATGCAAGGGAAAAAATGATTATCATTATTTTGAATTCAAAATGGCAATGAAAAAAGTAGTAATGAAACTCAAGAGGTCGATACTTACCATCCTCTCATCAAACAATGATGATAATAACATGGTGTCAAGCTCGAAGTTCACAACAATGGCCACCCACACTTCAACCACCTTGCTCAGAAAGCTCTAACAGAGCAAGATACAACTCAGAGCCTAGAATTCCAACCAGGGTTTTGAAATACAAATCCACAGAGATCGAGATGAAAAGAACAATGTCTACCAAGAAACCTTACAAAGCTCTAGCTTCAAAAATAGAGAACTATTTTCAAAAAATATGATAAATCCAATATTTCTCAAAAATCTTAACTCAAAGGTTAAAAATAATAATCATGGACAATATACCACAAAGATTCAAAAAAAACCCAAAGAAAACTTAATCTCATGAAGTTGAGATCGGTGAGATTCAAAAATGGCTGACACTTCGAATGAAAAGCTCGTAAATGAACCAAATAAATCTCAAATAATATAGCTCGAAAACTTCAAAATAATGGTGAAATCTCTCAAAACTACTCAAAAACCCCAATAGATCAAAATGATAGAGAAATATCAACGTTGAGCTCTCATGGCCACACAGAGAACTATAAAACCAGATAAATCTCGAAGAAGAAGAGAGTTTTGTAATGAAAACCCAATATGACAGAGCTCAAAAGCTACAAATAAAGTTAAGAATCGAATTGAATATGCAAAGAATAGAATAAATGGCATCGAAGGAAAAATTTTCAAGGGCTTCACCCATACAACCAAAAACCAAAATGAAATGTGCTTGTGGGTCGAGTTCCCTTTACCACCCGAACCCAAGAAGTGGGTTAACTCTAACTTGACCATGATCAAGGATCAACGATCATAAAACATCAAGGACACAAGATCAATGTCCTCAAATCAATCACAATAATCAATGCAAACCACCAGAGTTGATGCCACCATCAACATTCAATGCGGGCCAAAACCCTAACTACAGGGTCATGGATCGACGAAGTTTTTTATAAAGGTACAAAGATCAACACAAAATCCAGGCCTCAAATCATTCAAAATAAACAATCGATAAACTCAACCAGTGTTGATGCCACCGACCAAGTCACCAAGGGGTGAGTCACCATGGAGAAGGGGACAACCCACGTGTCCACCAAATAAATCACTGCATGACTTTCAAATTCTAACCTTAGTACATCCTCCGAATAATGTAAAATCACCAACCAAATTATATACAATGATCACCAAAAAGGTGAATTTTATAATATGCCTAGGTTGACAAACTCAAAGGTGGCAGACCATATGGTATGGTCATTCCAAATAATCAAAGGTGGTCAAGCATAGTGTGGTGGATTTTACAAAGTGCCCCTCATGTTTTTAAAACCATAGTATATGCTAAGTCCACAAAGAGTGGCCAAACCCAATGAAGACAAGAGTTCACAACCACAAGTGGTCCCCACTTCAAGGAGCTAGAATTGATTTGCAGAGTGTCACTCATGTGACCATTTTTAAAGGAGATGTCAATATCAGAACATGTGCACATAGCAGGTGGTCCCCACAGGATGTTTATACTTTACAAATATTGCAAGTATTGTAATTATTTTTCTCACAAATAGGGAGTTGTATTTTTGCATGCCTTCACAACATGATAGAATAGAGAAGAAGATAGAGTTGCATGTTCATGGAGAGAGACTTGCCTAGCAAGCAATCTTATTTTTAGAAAATTATTCACCCTTCTTTTCTTAAAAATAGAACAGTCAACTTCAGTTTGATTGTAATGTAATTAAGGCTAATAATGCCTATTTGTAATTACATGCTCTATTTTTCCTTTATCTATTATTAAATAAAGGATAAAATAAGATGCATGGGTGAGTACAAGCCTTAGGCTATTTTTAGGAAGAGGGTGAATTTTATTTTTTCTATATATTGTGTGCCTTTACAAAGCACAAGAGGACTTCTGGAGGACTTTTGGATATATGAGTACTAAAGCAATTTTTCTAGTTTTTCCCTCTGAGTGTGAAGTATTTTCTACCTTTCCAAGTTATTTTGTAGTCTTGTGTATGTTTCTATTAGTCTTGTGAATGCAAATTCCCTGATCAATCACCTTACCCTGCTACAAATTCAGTATTTTTCTACTTAATTTAATGTGCATGTTAACTTATTAGTACTGTTGTGATTTTCCCTCAATATAATCAAGTGTTTTTCCCTTAGATATTCTATAGAAAAACTATTGGTTCGTGCATCAAAAATCCTTCCCAAATCAAGTTGTGCATATACTCAGTCAAATCCCTCATACAAATTTGGTGTATCACCTTAATTTTAATCATTTTACAGTCATATTTTACTCTCAAACTCCCAAAAATCAGTTTAGGATACACCAATAAGGAACCGCCTTGATACCGAGAGACTCACCTCAAAATAGGTATACCCATAGACCTGAGGTGTTTCCATTGTATCTACGAAAGAGAGAGATCAATTGTGAAAGCTTAGAAAACCTGTAGTCATCTCTCTATAGGGTGCACTTTTGAGAGATAATAGTTTTTGGCATGCCCAGTGGGATGACGAATCAGATCTACATGCAAATTACAAATTTCTACAAAGAGATCTATAAGTAGATTTATAACAGTTAAAAGTCACTTTTAGGAATAAAGCTGCAACAATTTATTCTAAAGATTCTAGATCTTTTGGCAACTCTGTTAAGCTGATATCAGACTAGTATTAGCAGCATGTTCCATGCCTAAAGTGACTACAAGATCATTGGTAAGAGGAATTCCTCCTGAATTTGTTTCTTTACCTTTGAATTCTGCTAGAAGGAGAAGAGTTGGTAATACTTTACCTTATAATAGACCTAGTTTTGATTAACCTCCTCCTAATATTCCTTCACCACATATCAATTTATCTATTAACATCCCAATTTTTCAAATGGCTATCCAACCACCAAGGAATTTTGTGACCTTTACTAATGGCAATCCCATTAGTAATCCCAGTTTACCATGACATTCCTAATGCCGCCATGAAAAGTTTGCCATCATTCACAGGTGAAAATCAGTTACACTAGTCAACATATTAAAGATGTTGCCTATATGTGCATTCCATAATATCACTCATGAAGATAGCTTTAAGACTTTTAGCTACATATTTTAAAGGGAAGGCCTTGCAATGGTATAGAAACCTAGAAATTGGAAGCATAAGAACTTGGGATAACTTAGGTGAAAAATTGCTGAAACAGTTCCAGGATAATTCAGATCATTTATCTCTTATTGAAAAATTGTCTACTATTAAAAGATATCCCAATGAATTTATGTCCAGCTTTAATATCCATTTTTCCAGAACTTGGGAGAGAATTCCAGCAAGTGTCAAGCCTCAAGCTGATCATGCTTTCCTTTATTATCTTAGAGCATTAAACAATGATATCTCAACTATGATTCAATCAATGGGTGGAGAGACACTCCCAGTAGCTTATGATATCACTATCCGAGCTGAAAATAGTCTTATTCAAGCTGGAAAATTAGCACCAAGGCCTTCAATGCCATTTTTGGCAGATTTAGCACCTATTCCTCATCCTATTACAATCATAAAACCTATTGTTGTAGCTCCATCAGATGATGTATTTAAAGCTTTGCAAACTATGGGAAATAAATTGACTTTGATTGAGAACAAAATTGCATTACCTAGCAGACCCTATCAAGCTCCTTATCAATCCCTACCAACAGAATCAACAAAACAAGCATAGCCTATCAATAGAATCAAAATTATAGGTAGCCTTACCAAAAAAGGCAGTTTGATCCAAAGGCTCCTAGTTCATCTAACACTTTAGTCCTCTAGTTAATATGGCTACATAAGAGTGGTGTCAACCTTGTAATCAACCTCATTCAGCTGTAACTTGCCCAAATGCTTTTCTAAATCTAAATCTTGTTGCACAACCTCAATCTGAAACATTGTTCATGCCTCAAATGGAGGGTGGGCAGCAAGAAACTCATGTTCAAAAAGCACCTGAATAGAATTTAGTTAGTTTTAATGAGGAGGATTTCATTACATGATCACTACTAGGGCTCAAGGAAAACTGTTGAAGGTCAAAAGCAACAAAATAGGCCTATCCTACCTCATCACACTATAAGACAACATCTACAGTTCCAAATTCAACCAACAACCTCTGTTGTTCCTAAAAAAACAAAAACAACAAGTGTTCCAGTTGATAAAGGCCATCAAAAATAGCTACAGCCTGATCCAAGAAGACTATTTTATACCTCAGATATCCAAGGAAGTGAAGCAGAATCAGTTTTTGCTAAGGCCTACTCTAAGACAGTTGAATCTATCTCTAAAATAGTTGCTTCTTTTAACATTGTTGATGTAATGAAAAAGCATAATGTTAACATCTCAATGTGGGATGCTCTAAGTATTCCTGGACAACAAGATTTACTCTCTCATGAGCTAGCTAAGCTACAAGATTTCTTCAAATACAAGTAGAAAAGGAAGTTTAAAAGACATATATGGTCCTTGGAACGTTTGAGCAAGACCACATTAAAGAAGTTAAGTGGATGGTTCAGAAAGTTTTGAATGCTCATGATATCAAGAAACCACCACCATTTTATTTATCACTGATTATTGGAGAACATCTAGTTCATAATTACATGGTGGATAGTGGTGTAAGTAGCATAGTTATGCCAAAAGTGATTGCAGAAAAATTAGGTTTGCAGTATGAGCCTACAGAAAGGAGTGTCTTACAACTTGATGGAACTGCAACTAATACGGTTGGTATAATCAAAAATTTAGAAGTGACGTTACATGCTTGCCCAAATGTTTCTATTCTACAAGATGTTACTATTGTAGACTTACCTCCATACTTTGCTTTATGCTTATCTAGAGATTTCACAACAAAAATAGGAGGTTATCTCTCTTCAGATTGGTCCTTATTTTTCACTACTCATTATGGTACTAAAGTTACTATCAATTCAAAGCCATTGGCTAGATTTCACATTGAGCCTCACTCTTCAAATGCAGTGGCTAATTATTCAACCTAGATCAGTCTAATTTTGATGAGGTAGCTCATGTTTCAATGTTAGATGGTGTTTCTAACATGTTTATGGATGAAAAGACAGTGGAAGAACATGCTCATGATCCTTTTAAGGAAGTTGAAGAACACTTTTTGTGTGTATTATATGCATGAAGAAAATACACCACTTCCCTTGCTGTCCAAAACAGAAGATTCAACAGAAGGGATTTGGAAGCTTCATTTTGATGGAGCTAAGAACAAGAAGGGATAGGGAGTAGGTCTAATGCTAACTTCCCCAACGAATGAGAGGTATTTCTCAGCTTTGAATCTCCAATTTTCATGTACTTGTAATGTAGTTGAATACGAAGCTTTAATTCATGGCTTACTTTGGGCCAGAAAGAAAGGTATCAACATGCTATGATTTTTGGTGACTCTGAGTTGGTTATTAATCAAGTAAAAAATTTCAATGTTTGTAAGAATCCATTAATGAAGTCTTACAGACACAAGAGTTTCAGACTTAATGGAAGATTTCAATGCTATTAACATTCAGTCTATTCCTAGAGCTGAAAACAAGCATGCAGACAGACTTGCAGCAGTTGGGGCTAGTTTTGAAGTGCTAGAACAGATTGAAAATAGAAAAATCTAGCCTCATATAAAGTTAATTGTCAGGCCCTCAATACCTGATAATGATTCAAATTGGCAAGTTTTTGAAAGTGATGATCAAATCTGCAGGTTTTTGCAGCAAGAAGTTGAGTTTTCTATAGTTAATCAAGATAAATTATAGCACTTATATGGTGACCAGATTGTTTAGTTGAAGAAAAATAAATTTCTTGAGGTCTAGTCACATTAGAAGACATCTTCAACACTGATGATCAATTAAGAAAGGTCAAGACTAAAATGTCAACTCACGCTGACAATTACGAAGAGATCTCAGTTGATGAAGGGAAAAAGCTATTTCTTGGAAAGGTATGTTCCTTAACCAAAAAGTAAGTCATTTATTAATCTTTTCAAAGAGTTTAAGGATGTTTTTCTTGGAAATACCAAGATCTAAAAGGATTTGATCCCAGTTTAGCACAACATACAATTGAGTTGCAACCAAATTCTAAACTTGTTAGACAGAAATAGAGGCCTGTAAATCCCAAAATAGAACCTCTGATGAGGAAAGAATTATCTAAGTTGATTGAATTGGGTATTATCTTTCCAGTTAAGCATTCAAGTTGGGTAGCCAATCTTGTTCCTATTAGGAAGAAGAATGGTGAAATCAAACTATGTGTAGATTTCAGAGATCTTAATAAAGCTTCATTAAAAGATCATTACCCACTCCCAAATATGGATCATATTCTAAGAACAGTCTCAGGTTCAGATAGACTATCTCTTCTAGATAGTTATAGTGGATATAATCAGATTTTAGTTTGAGAAGAAGATAGATACAAAATAAATTTTACCACCAAGTGGGGTACTTATGCTTACAAAAGGATGCCTTTTGGTCTTTCAAATGTCGGTGCAACGTTTCAACATGCAATGGACATGGATTTTCATATCTTATTAAATAAATGCATCCTTGTTTATTTAGATGATGTTACTATATTTTCAAAATATTATGAAGAACATCTAATGCACTTAAGGAAGACTTTTTAGTTGTGCAGGCAATTTGGAATATCTTTAAATCCACTAAAGTCTATCTTTTCAGTACATCAAGGCAAGCTACTTGGCCATATTGTTTCTAAGAAGGGTTTAGCAATTGATCCTTTCAGGATCGAAGCCATATCATAACTATCATTGCCTCATCATAAGAAGGCATTACAGAGTTTTCTTGGAAAAATCAACTTTGTTAGAAGATTTGTTCCAGATTTTATAGCATTGGTTAAACCACTCACAACTATGCTAAAGAAAGAGAAAAATTTCTCTTAGACCAACAAAGGAAGAGAAGGTTTGAAGGAAATCAAAGCAGCTATCTCTCAGATCCTACTCTTGCAAATCCAAATTTTGATAAATATTTTACAATGTATGCACTTGTAGGAGCTGAAAACAATCTCAGCTATATTAACTCAAGTCAATGATGAAAATATTGAGCAACCTATTGCTTTCTTTGACAGAGCTTGCATGATTATGAAACAAGGTACACATTTCTTGAAAAGTAAGTACTTTCAGTAGTCAGAGGACTAAATAATTTCAAGTATATGATTTCGAACAATAAAATCCATGTTCTTGTTTCTCATCCAAGTGTGAAAGCATTCTTACTAAATAAGGAATTGAATGAGAAAAGAGCAAACTAGATAACAAAGGTCATGGA
Organism: Taxus wallichiana var. yunnanensis; assembly: GCA_018340775.1. Taxonomy (NCBI): domain Eukaryota; kingdom Viridiplantae; phylum Streptophyta; class Pinopsida; order Cupressales; family Taxaceae; genus Taxus; species Taxus wallichiana. The sequence continues at coordinate 722,572,239 of CM031243.1, read as the reverse complement.
ATATGATGTTGATATTCGGGTTGCTAAGACAGTTTGAGGGAAAGGTTTATGTGAGCATCTAATTGTTGATATGGAAAAACAACAAGTTATAGAACCAGATGATTCAAAACAACATGCTGAAATTACGTATCAGCAATCAAAAATTATGGTTCAACCAGAAAATCAGCAACCTGAGCTCACTCACGAGATTTAGGAATCAAGATGGATGACTGATTTGGTTAATTATCTACAACAGGGCACCTATCCGTAAAGGTATGGACAAAAATAAATGAAGGTATTTCAGATTACAAGTTGTACCTTATATCTTCATTGATAATGTGTTATTCAAAAAAGATATAAATGGAATCTTGCTGCGGTGTGTTGATTATGATAAAGTTCAAAAATATTATCAGAATTCCATGAAGGACCTACAGGAGGTCACTTCTCAACACGTACCACAACCTTAAAAATTATGAAATCTGGTTACTATTGGCCTAGCATATTCAAAGACTATTTTGAATGGATTAGAAAGTGTAAAAATGTGCTTTCTTTGTTGGAAAAGAACATCTAGCTTCGCTGCCCTTGCAGCCTATTTCAGCTTGATCAACCTTTTATGTAGTGGGTCTTGACTTTATTGGCATGATAAACCCACCATCATCACAAGGACACAAGTGGATCTTAACTGCTACATATTATTTTACATGATGGACTGAAGTAATAGCCTTGAAGGATGCTAATGAAGCTTCGATACTATCCTTTTATGAAGGAATAGTTTACAGATTTGGTGTTCCAAAAACTATCATATCAGATAATGCTTTAGCATTCCTTGGTGCAAAGATAACAAATTGGGCTATCAAACATGGAATATATCTAAGTTCTTCATCTAATTATTACCCACAAGGTAATGGCTTAGCTGAGAGTACTAACAAGAATTTGTTAAGGATCATTAGAAGAACACTCAAGGATAATCAAAGAGCTTGGCATCTGATGTTGAATTCAACACTTTGGGCTGACAGAGTGACTCCTAAAATATCAGTTAGCAATTCACCATACAAACTTGTGTATAGGAAAGAAGTAAGAATGCCTATTTCAGTTGAGTTACCTACATTAGATTTTCTACATCAAATGGAGCTGCTTGAGAATGAACCATTACAGGTTCATTATGCAGAGTTAATGGAATTACAAGAGCTAAGAGATAAAGCCATTTGAATATGGAGAAAAATCAAAAAACAAATGAAGAAGACTTTTGACAAGAAATCCAAATTCAGAGTCTTCAATGAAGGAGATATTGTGTTAAAGTGGGATGTTGATCGTGCAAAGCTAGGAAGACACTCAAAGTTTGATACACTCTGAGTGGTCCTTACATGATTTCAGCTTGCAAGGAACACAATGCTTTTCATCTTTTGAAGCTAAATGGAGAGGAACTTCCCATTCTTGTGAATGGTATGTTTCTCAAACATTGTTATTGAAAATCTTACAGTGATTGTTAGAGTAGGATTTCCTTCAATAAGTGCAGTTCCTACACATTGCAATGTTTTTCAATTCAATAAGTGCATTCATGCACGTGATTTGTTTACTAGATCCTTTCCCTTTAGTTTGTTTTGGAAGGGTTAGACCTTTCAAAAGGCAAATTTTGGTTACATGTTTAGACTCCATGCCCAATGGACAAGAGACAAGGCACTAGTCTTTAAGCTAGTAGGCAACTTTCCCCACAGGATCACTAGAAATGTTGAAAATTTTTGCACTTGTGTAAAAATGGGCAACTCAAAACTTCGTCGTTACATTGAAAAGTCTTGGGTGAAGTATACCTAAGCTAAGGAAGTTTTATGTTATTTGTTATTGTTGAATTAGTTACAAGATTAAATGAAATCTGTAGTTATGTGTGTTGTCTCAAAATAGAATAGATCACATAGTCTGTAATTTCATGCCATCTTTAGCAAAATAACACAAATCCCCAAAGGAAACTGTGTTGTCTTGATGAAGACAACAAATTATAGAGTAGGTGAAGTGCTGAGTTTGAAGCAACAAATAGAAAGTGCAGATTACAAAAAATCAGAGTTCATTACTGAATGTTACAAGTTCCTATCAATGTTCTTTCCTTCATGATTAAGACATTCAATTATGTTACTGAGTTGTTTAGTTCATTATACAATCCATACAGAAAAGCTAGAATGCACAAGGAAATACACAACTCATTTTCAAAATTCAATGTTTTATTCACAAGGAGAGTCAAATGTTTCCCACACAAGCCATGGGATGTAACTGAAAAGTAAAGTACAACTACTAAAAGAAAGGTACACATGCATGAAAGAGAAAGCAAAGGAGTATGAGTGAACCCATCATTGCCTTGGGGTTTTTGTTCTTCAATTGAAGCATATTCATCTCCATCTTTTGTTTCTCCTTCATCTTCATGGTATAAGCCATTGTACCTAAAAATAAGAAAAGTTAACTATCAGTTACAAGCTCAGGGATCAATTCATATTCCTACACTATCCTACTTCATGCATATGAATCTTCTCCTAACAGGAGATGTATTCTACTTGAAGAACAAACTACATACATGCTTTATTCACTCAAAAGAAGAAAGAGAAAAGAAAGAAGAAAACATGGATATAAGAGAGGCCAAAAAGCCTAATTATTTTCTAACTATTTTCCTAAGTGTGCAGTACATAGGTCATAAAAAAATAAAAATAGACAAGTCATAAGTTTTATGCATGTAAAAAGGAAGAATGTAACTCAAAGTTCCAATAACTGTTCTGAAATGGAAGAAGTTACAGTAGAAGAGAGACTAGCAATAGAAGCACATGTTTCATTTTGCAATAGAAGAAAAAGTAGAATTTGAAAGTTGATGTTTGGCTAAAAGAGAAGGTCACAGTTGAAAGGAATGAAGACAAGATTCTGGAAAATTTTGACAGAGGCTTCACCATGTAAAATGGACATTTACAACTTTCCATCATGTTAGTTTTTAACTACTACATGCTTAAAGGAATGATTTAAATCAAGTAAGTGATACAGAAAAAAAATAAAGCATGCTATGATCAAGATAACACAACTATGATGTCTCATTTTATTTACCAATCCAGCTTCAAACATGAAGTGTTATGTTCTAAATCAGAAAATACAACTACTATGCTGAAATGGATGGAAGAGAGAATTCTGAAAGAAAAAAATTTTTCTCAGGGCTTCACCATAAAAATCAACATTTTAAGTTTTTCAATTGCTACAGGAAAGGACAAAAATCAAAGCTAGTTGCTATAGGAAAGGATAAAATTTCAAATTAGAAGAAATAAGTTGTCCATCAGATTATTATACAATGCTGAGATACAAATAAGATTGCAAAATACTACAAGTAATAGCTTCAGAGATCAAATTGAATGCATGATTTGCAGTTACAAAAATAGAAGTCATTCAGAATGAATATAGAGATGTTGCCATATCAAAGAAGTACAACTATCTATGCAAGGAAATTGATCAAATACAGATGCAACTACAGGTGAAGCTCAAGTACAGTATTGAAGCACAAAAAAATGGAACTACATTTTTGACAAAACTTGAATTTTCCAACATGCAAGAGTTGTAAATAGAGTTCCAAAATAATATGTCATGTAGAGGTTCAAAAAATAGTATACATTATTTTTAGAAAGTCAAGAACATTGTTACAGTCAAGTAGTCAATAGATGAGATTTTTCAGAAACCAATTGCATTCAAACACTCATCTCATGGAGAATTTCAATGTTCAAGTGATCTCAATTTGAAAAGGATTAAAGCAAGTATTCTCAAAAGGTGCTACAAAATTTCAAAGAATCAAGTTGATCCTGAAACAATGAATTGTAACAAATGGATTCTCCATAATACAAAATTGAGCCAAAGATTTCATAATAGACCTGAAGTAATGTACAAAACCTATATTTGCAGAAAATCATAACCATCATTTCTATAATATTCTCAACAAATGCAAATGAGATAACAATTGTCCTGAGGTTAAAGCACAAAGAACTCATACAGAGAAGAGGCTGAAGTATGAGTATCCAAAATGAAGAAAATACTTTATGTCCACCATAGTAAAACAAAGGAAGATACAAAGTAAATATTACACACAACTAGTTCCCAAATCAATCTCAAAGGTGTGAAGATACATGGGAAAAAGAAGATCTGTGAGTACTCATGACATGGAAGCACAAATCCTGGCAATGAATGAAGACCCATTAATGGTAGCAAGAAATCACAGATGATCTTGTACAACAAGGATCTTATTATCAGTGTCTCAAAAATCAAATGAAAAAATGATGAAGATTCAGATCTAAGGAAGATAAGGAAGAGGTTTCTAACAGAGATTTCCGAAAAAATAGGTTATTCATCTACAATACATCCATACAAGAAATCTCAAAGTAGAATTCGAATACCCACATTCATAAACCTTCAGATCTAGTGAGGTTTGATAAAAATAGGAATATCCTTTTAGTATTCGGAACACAAAATCAAACAGAAAAAATTTGTATCAAAATTTATACACATATGAGTTGAAGAAATATTCAATTATTTCAGAAACTATCTTTCCCATTAAAATCATTTTCCAATTACAGATCTGAGGAAGTAAATACAAATTCTAAATTTAATCAAAATACCATTAAATGGGTATATACATATTTTTAATTTAATGAATGAATAACCATTAAATGGGTATCAAGAAACAAAATAAGAAATAAGGAATTACCCTTTAAATTGGAATTGAAAAAACCTTCAAAGGATGAAGGATTAGAGCCCAAAAGAAGAACCCATAATGAGTTTCAACTCGAAATCCCCCGAGAAGAGTGAAGTGATCACATAGAAAATGCAAGGAAAAAATGATTTTCATTATTTTGAATTCAAAATGGAAACGAAAAAAGTAGTAATGAAACTCAGGAGGTCGATACTTACCATCCTCTCATCAAACAGTGATGATAATAACATGGTGTCAAGCTCAAAGTTCACAACAATGGCAGCCCACACTTCAACCACCTTGCTCAGAAAGCTCTAACAGAGTAGATACAACTCAGAGCCTAGAAGTCCAACTAGGGTTTTGAAATACAAAATCCACAGAGATCGAGATGAAAAGAATAGTGTCTACCAAGAAACCCTAGAATGCTTCGTAAAAGACAAGAAACTATTTTCGAAAAAGATGAGCTCAAATATTTCTCAAAAAATTAACTAAAAGTTGAAAACAATAATGGCGGACAATAGACAACATAGAGATCTTGATAAAAAGAAACCCGTAGAAAAAAACAGAAATGAATCCGAGCTCGGTGAGCTTCAACAATGGCTGACACTTCAAAGGAAAATCTCTTAAATGAACCAGATAAATCTTGAATAATAAAACTCAAAAACTTTGAAAAATGGCGGAATCTCTCAAAAAATTGCTCAAAAAACCCCAACAGATCAAAATGATAGAGAAATATCAACATTTAGCTCTCATGGCCACACAAGAAACTATAAAACTAGATAAAGCTCAAGAAGAAGAAGAAATGCTTCCAACCATGAAAACCCGATATGATAGAGAGATTTTTTAGAGGAGGAGCTAAAAATACAGTGAAAGTTAAGCTCAAATATGGAAAGAAAAGAACAAATGGCGTTGAAGAAAAATTTTTTTCCAAGGCTTCACCCATACAACCAAAAAAACCAAATGAAATGTGCTTGTGGGTCGAGTTCCCTTTACCGCCTGAACCCAAGAAGTGGGTTAACTCTAACTCGACCATGATCAAGGATCAATGATCACAAAACACCAAGGACACAAGATCAACATCCTCAAATCAATCATATAATTAATTCAAACCACTAGATTTGATGTTACCATCAACATTCAATGAGGGCCAAAACCCTAACTACAGGTCAGAGATCGATGGTCTATGATCAAAGGTAAACACAAAATCCACGGCCTCAAATCATCGCAACAATCAAAGCAAACTCAACCAGAGTTGATGCCACCGACCAAGTCACCAAGGGGTGAGTCACCATGGAGAAGGGGACAACCCACGTGTCCACCAAATAAATCATTTGCAATGACTTTCAAAGTCTAACCTTAGTGCATGCTCCGAATAATGTAAAAGGGCCGACCAAATTATATACAATGATCACCAAAAAGGTGAATTTTATAATATGCCAAGGCCGACAAACTCAAAGGTGGCAGACCATATGGTATGGTCATTCCAAATAATCAAAGGTGGTCGAGCATAGTGTGGTGGTTTTACAAAGTGCCCTCATGTTTTTAAAACCATAGTATATGCTAAGTCCACAAAGAGTGGCCAAACCCAATGAAGACAAGAGTTCACAACCACAAGTGGTCCCCACTTAAAGGATATAGATCTGATTTGCAGAGTGTCACTCATGTGACCATTTTTAAAGGAGATGTCAATATCAGAACATGTGCACATAGCAGTGGTCCCCACAGGATGTTTATACTTTGTAAATATTGCAAAGTATTGTAATTATTTTTCTCACAAATAGAGAGTTGTATTTTTGCATGCCTTCACAACAGACATAATAGAGAAGAAGACAGAGTTGCATGTTCATGGAGAGAGACTTGCCTAGTAAGCAACCTTATTTTTAGCAAATTATTCACCCTTCTTTTCTTAAAAATAGAACAATCAACTTCAGTTTGACTGTAATGTAAGTAAGGCTAATAATGCCTATTTGTAATTACATGCTCTATTTTTTCCTTTATCTATTATTAAATAAAGGATAAAAATAAGATGCATGGGTGAGTACAAGCCTTAGGCTATTTTTAGGAGAGGGTGAATTTTATTTTTGCTATATATTGTGTGCCTTTGCAAAGCAAGCACGGGAGGACTTCTGAGGACTTTTGGATATATGAGTACTGAAGCAATTTTTGCTAGTTTTTCCCTCTGAGTGTGAAGTATTTTCTACCTTTCCAAGTTATTTTGTAGTCTTGTGTATGTTTCTATTAGTCTTGTGAATGCAAATTCCTGATCAATCACCTTACCCTACTACAAATTCAGTCTTTTTCTACTTAATTTTAATGTTCATGTTAACTTATTAGTACTTTTGTGCTCTTCCCTCAATATAATCAAGTGTTTTACCCTTAGATATTCTATAGAAAAACTATTGGTTCGTGCATCAAAATCCTTCCCAAATCAGTTGTGCATATACTCAGTCAAATCCCTCATACAAATTTGGTGTATCACCTTAGTTTTAATCATTTTACAGTCATCTTTTACTCTCAAACTCCTAGAAATCAGTTTAGGATACACCAATAAGGAACCGACCTTGATACCAGAGACTCACCTCAAAATAGGTATACCCACAGACTTGAGTTGTTTCCATTATATCTACGAAAGAGAGAGATGAATTGTGCAAGATTAGAAAACCCACATTCATCTCTCTATAGGGTGCACTTTTGAGAGATAATAGATCCCAATAACATGCTCTACCACTATGACAGAGAAAGTGAAAATGTGAGAATGAGTATCATACAAGATAATGTACACATCAAAAATTACACATGAATGATAGGGTGATGAATTTCTATGAGGAATCAAGTAATAAACCATGAAATGTGCATCCAAAGAAAAGGTCTCGCTCATTTAGTCATAGATTTTAAGAAAAGGGAGTAAAAATATGGACGATGTGTAACCTGTTGGTACCCATATTGATTCTCCCTCAAATTCTGAGTAGCATCACAAGTATTGACATGAAGCTTAGGGATAGATAGATCATGGTGGGTCATTTTGTAGCTAGGGATGGGATCTAACTAGCCTTTTGTCACTTAGATTTGGAGAAATGGATAGCACCCTCAAGAGGATTTGATTTATCCTCACTACTTTATGGTTGTGCCTTTCAAATAGGGTGAGAGGACCATTTTATGGCCTGTTGTTTATTGAGGAGATGGAGATATCCTTCTCTGTGAGGTTATGAATAAGACCTTGGAGAAAATATGATCAATGAAAAAAAATATAACTCTCATGAGTTGTCACTCTAGATAGTGGAGATATTTTCTAGACAAGGTTCGAAAGCTACTAAATACATTTGGAACCCCGATCATTTCTTCATGTTTTGGTAAAGGAAATTAGCATTTGTATACACATGGAAAACATGGATAGTATGGGTAGGATTGGTTATTTTTAACTATATTTTTGGTGAGAGGTGAGGTAGGATGGACTTAATTTGCCAAATCTTTGAGAGCTTCTAGTAAATGGAATTCTAAACAAACATAATGCCACAGAATAGCTAAAATGTTTCTTTAACCAGAATATGTGCTTCAATGGAGGCCCAAATTCATACCTTTTTACACAATCTATGAGATTCTATCAGAAAGGATCAAGTTAGAAAACCAAAAAAGCATCAAGATCTAAGCCTAATCATGTGTGAGGTACTCCCAAATGTTTACAGAAAATATATGTCAACAAATGAAAGAAAAGTAATTTTAAATCATTTATTTCACTCCCAGATGAAAGCTCTTCTAAGAAATGAAATTATAGATGCCACTAAACTATCACAAGGATTGAGACCTATGTGATTGAGACATATTTTGATACAAGATTGCAATAGGAACAAGAAAAACTATTTCTAGACATTCAGAATGAAAAAACACATTTTCTCAAGATCAACACATAATAACTCGAGTTTGATTAAATTTATCAACAAGGAAAGTTTTTAGAATGATATCAAAGCTTGTCAATGGCTGTACACTTGCAACCACCTTGACATGATCAAATTTAATACAAAATATATATACAAAGCTTCTCGGATGGCTTCTCAAAAAAATACGACTCTATCAAGATTTTTCTATTAGAAAATCAGTCCCCACCTCTAACACTTAAACCATTTACATGATAAATATGTTCCATTTATAAAATTTTATAATAGATTTTCCCCCAAAAATTGAGACATTGAGTGCATTAGTTTTTTCCATGATTTCGATCACGACTCCAAGAATCGATCTATAAAAATTGTCAGTGCTCGGGGCGAGATCTCTTGAAATATCTCCCGCATTCAAATCCTTCTAGTAGATCACTCTTCCTTCTATTCGCCAACCACTTCTACCCCTAATCTGTCAAATCTAGATCCTTGCATGCTCGGGAGAAGAAAAAATAGAAAATCAGATCGATCCCCAAGGTCGATTGTTTTAATGGCGAAAGACGTCCCCAAATCTTCCCCACCAAACTTAGATATAAAATTAACTCTCCTCTCTATTTTATGTAGGAAATATAAATAAACCATGAAGACTCACACTTTCAAGAGCTTTTCAAGTAAAAATGGGGAAAATAAGATTCAAACACATAGTTGTCATTGATCTCTACTTTGAATTTTGGTCATCCACGTGGAAGATCAATTTAAAATGGGCCCCGGGGTTCCTTTTTCCTTTTACAACCTTTTGAAAAAATGATTTTTTTCACATTTTTCTCCACACCTCCACCCTTGAGAAATGAGCCTAACATGTGTCCCAAGGTGGATCCCAAAGGATCCCAATTTTGAAAATTTTCCAAGTTTCCCCAAAGCTCCGCCCTTCCACTTCTAGTTTCAATGTGGGTCCCAGTGGGTACACGGTTCCTTTTACACTTTAAACTCCTTTCTCCCAAAAGGAATTTTTTCCAAATTTCCCCTGAGAGTCCACTCTCCGTTGTTGAATTTGAAAAAACTTGACTAATACTTTGTTGGGCTTGTGGGCCGCTTTGATATTTTAATCCTTTTAATGACAAGAGTCAAAAATCCAAGTTACCTCGATGGTCCTTTCACGTTCATTTTGACTTTTCAAATTGCCATACGTCACAATGGCACATCTTGAGATGGTCCCCAAAATTTGAGACCTTGAAAGAGCACGGGCTCACCACATGTCCTTTCCCACAAACTTTTTTTTTTTTTGAAGGCTTAAAGCTTAGCGGAAGGAACCATGTGTCGAGTCTCGAGGAAATCTCCTTTGGCCATAAACATGTCCAAGAAAAATGCAAAATGAGTGGAGGCCTCCAAGTGTCCTCCTAGCGCTTCATCAAACTAAAACTCAAGGATCAATCCCTAAACGTGTGTGGTTCCTTCACCTATCCTAGACCTCGAAAAACCTTTTGAAAAGTCTAAGTATAGCAAGACCCGTGGAAGCCTCCACATGTCTCCATGGCACAATTTCAAAATGGTGCCCAAATTTGAGATCCTAAAAAAGTGCGGGCTTACCACATATCCCTATCTCCGCCAAATTATATCCAAATACGTAAAAATTATCTAAGTCAAGGAAAAGCGGTGAAACCTCCATGTGTCCTCCCAAAGCTACTACTCATGCCCAAACCAAAAAGTAAATATTCAAAGAGTGTTGTTCCTCCATGTGAAAATTTTTGAGTCGAGGTGATTCATAGAATTTTTGAAGTAGCCTACCGAACCGCATCCAACCAAAAGATGCCACATTCCTTATCGATGCAAGGATGTAAATTTGATTAGGAGAAATGCCCGTTAAACCGTAAAATGTAGAAAATGACCATTTGAGACCAAAGATGAAATTTTCTCCAAGGATAGAGAATTTAGAAATGTTACAAGGCTCAAATGTGTTCCTCCAAGCTACATGCACTCATATTTCTTCAAGTATTTAGGAGATAAAATGACAAGGATGAAAAATCCCAATGTGAAAGACAAAAAGAATGGGAGAGCCCAAGTTTTTAGATGAACAGAGAACGGGAGACCCAAATTATAGACCCCTTCGTAGGAGAACACATAAATGAGGAGTTAACTATGGATCCATAAGTGATCTTCAACCCAAGGAAGGATTGATTATGGAAACAAAAGGAAGACACAGTCTTTTTAGGCACAACACGAGGAGATAAAAAGTGACAGAGACCATAAATCAATAGATTTCAAATGCAAAATACGGAAAGACTATTTTACAAACCAAAGTGTAAGATCACAAGCCAAGAGTAGTAGGAAATCTAAAACAAATATTTTTGTGGATCCCAATAACATGTTCTACCACTATGATAGAGAAAATGAAAATTTGAGAATGAGGATCATACAGGATAATGTATATGTCACCGTGAATTACACAAAAATGATAGGGTGATGAAGTTTTATGAGGAATCAAGTACTAAACTATGGAATGTGCATGCAAAGAAAAGGTCTTTCTCATTTACTCATAGATTTTAAGAAAAGCGGGTAAAAATAACGGTGATGTGTAACCCCTAATGGTTGATAATCATACCTCCTCAAGTGGATAAGAAGATTTATATTTCTAAAATGAAAAGTAATTCCTATATGACACATTGACGCACACTAACGCATATAACATAATCTATGATGATGAATCTTTCATACCCCATTTGACGCCTAAGACCTATGACTTCACCTAAGTGACTCACCACATGATGTGGACAATGACACACACCAAAAACACTCCCTTCCTTTATGTAGTCAATTTTATAGCTGATTTTTCCACTCCCTTTGTCAATGGTACCCTTTATCACCATTTGGTAGGTAGCTTGATCTACGTAACTCGTAATAGGATATATATTTCATTTGTAGTTGGAATCATATAAATATTCATGCAAGAGCCTCAAGATATACATTAGAAATAATTATGTATATCATTCACTATGTTCATTTCACTCATTCGATGGCATTCCTTAATTAGGAGGGATAAATATTGATTTAGTTGGATTCACATATTCTAATTGGGCTGGTGATTTTGATCATCATAATTTTACCTCTGGATACTTGTCTTAGATTAGGTCTTGTCATTTGGTTGAGAAAAAAACATAATGTGATTTCTATATCTTCTATAGAGGTAGAATATAGGAGGATATTCAATGCTATCATGGAAGCTATTTGGTTACAAAGGATTCTAAAAGAGTTTAGCATTCACTTTCGGCATACCATCATCTATAGTTACAACTGAACACTATATTGATTTTCCAAAATCAAGTTCAACATCAACATATGAAGCATAACACGATACACATGCACTTCATCCAGAGTTGATTTATAGAGATGGTCATTGATTTGTAGTATTGTCATACTTCAAATCAGGTTACAAACATCTTTACCAAACCCTTCACAAAGTCAAGTTCCTTCAATTATACTCTCTTCTGGGGTAAGGTCAATTGCACCTTCTCATCTTCTTTGGGATTTCTATTCCTCTTCTCCTCCTCTTCTTCTTCTAAAAATATTGTAGTTTGTACATGGGTACCTCATCGGATTTTAGTTCTTAGGACCCATCTAACACATCTTTCTTAGTTGTCTAGGGGAGTCCTTTTTCTATTTCTAGATTTCCATGACTCTACCTAATTTTTGATGAAGAGGGGTGTTGGTGTGAGATTTAATTTTTTTCCTTTTATTAGTTTATAGGGCATTTTCCACCTCACATATGGTGATTCATAGGTATTTTAGTGAATTATATGATATATGACATATTTCATCACAATTTTTTTCATACTTATCATATGTGTCATTGTCATATGGAAGTTACATGCTTATATCATTGTAATTCCTCATTGGAAATCATAGGAGTATTACTTGTCCAAGCATCGAGTTACACAACACTTTGCCCATATGTACTCTCCTTTTTTGATCTATGAGTATGAGTAGACCATTTTCTTTATGCATTCACTTTTCAATGAGTTCATGTTTTATTTATATAATTACTTAGATTAAATATGTGATATCATTCAAGTGTAATTCTATTAATGTGCATGCCATTCTATGATATCTTCAAACCCTGTTTAAAAAAATTAAAACATTGCATAGATTGGATGTTTCATGGACCTATATTGTTGACCATTGAATGAAAATTACAATTGATGGGTACATAAATAAAATTATTGTCTAATATTTGCATTCATTTTATTCTATTGAAACACATTTTCTATTTATATTAAGAGGAAAATGTATTAGACAACTTCCTTTTTTGTTAAAATGGTAGCTATGGATAAGGCCACTATTCCATTCTACATAATATATACTAGTCACGCGTAGGTGATGAAGGGATGTAATCATAGAAGATGAAAGATAAAGGGGATAGAATTAAACAGGATTATTAAAGGTTCTAAAAAGATCATAAAGAAGAAAAGGTAAGGATTTAAAGACTACATAAAGAGGACAAACATCACAATATATTGGGAAGTTCCATTAATTATGAAGGAAAGAAGAAACAAATTGTGAGTAGGAGTAGAGTAGAGAAGGTTTCCAAAGAAGATGGGAAGGATCCTCAAAAAGAGAAGCTAAATATATTTCCTAAAAAGAACATTGAACTGTCTGAGAGGGTGTGCAAAGAGGCATGGACCTGATTTTGGAGCTAAGGAGGAAATTGATGAACTAAATTGGGAAGATAAATGTGGGATACTAGAAGTAGTTTGAATTATCTTCATAAAGTAGTTGGTATTGTACTTAGAGAAACCATCATAGATACCATGGTAATACACAAGAGAAAGAAAGAAAAGTATACAAAGAAATAAATCATACTAGAGGTGTAAAGGCTCATAAAATATGATAGTACCCCTATTCTAGGATATGTCCCTCGAGTCAAATAAATAATTTATTACATGAGAGTGTCTAAATATCTTGGAGCTATTTCAAATTTTACAATAATTATAGAGAAAACTAATACAACCTCCCACAATATAAATAATGTTGCATTCAAGAGAAAGAGATAGTTTTGTAAGAGGTTTCCAAGGAAATAGAGTTATCATTACACAAACCCTAGTTATGAAGTATTGCATTAAGGGGAACTTGTGAAAGAATTTGGATGTGTGGTAAAAATAGCTCTGTAAGCCCAAAAATAGAGTTGGCTTCCCACAATATGAGGAATCAAAAGAAGAAAATCTAGAGTCTAGTAAGGATAGTATGAGATCCAGTGCATGTATATATCAACTAAGTACACAATTGAATATTATTTAGATACCAAGTTATACTACTATGTGAAGTCAACCAAGAATTCAGTTTGGGATGAGAGGAAGGATCCATTAATTACTCTAGTCCCTATAAAAATTCACAACCTTATGAAAGGTTTTTTCATCTTGAAAATTATCTACTATGTTGTGATATGCATTAGGGTAAAAAAGGCGTCATTGATGATGATACAAATACGTGTAAAGCTATAACGGTACTTCATGGAAGAGCCTTATAGTTATATAATCTATATATATTAGTGTGAAAACATTATAAGATGTGAAAAATTCCCTCACATAAGAATTAAAAGAGATCAAGTAGAGACTAGGAAGTCTATCATGGATTATGACATGAGGTTCTCTAATGTGATGAAACACATATAATTTAATTACGATTAATTAATTAAATCTAGTTTTTGTGGAAGAATTGCAAAAAAATATCTGGTTTTTAATTACACAAAAATATGAACTAAATCGAGGCCATTAAAGTAGTAATTTGGGTGGAGAAAATTGAGGATTATGGAGAAGGAATTTCATCTAGCTAGAAAATGAAGCTAGATTAGATGTTGTCATGTGAAGATTGAAGGAATTATATGAATTAATGAAATAAAGAATCAATATATGGTGCATGGAATGTGAAGATGGAGGAAATATCAAGAATGAAAGCATAAAGAAAAATTTAGGGGATAAATAGATTATTGTAAATTATGAAGGGATTGGGGACACTCATTTAAACACAATCACCTTCTACAATGATATTTTAAACAACCTCATAACATGGTATGTACCTTTTCAAAGACATTATGCATGAAGTTGAGGATTTTGGGGATTTAATGGATATGAAAGAAAAAGTTACCATGAATTTCTTTGTAGAACAAACACAATTAGATTATGAAATGTAACCAACTACTCCAAAAATAGATATGGTCATTTATCCTTAACAAAATGTAGAGTGGGATCCTATTTCACTACACAATACCCCACCATGGATACCATAGTCTCCAAAATATAGTCCATGTTGGGCCCTTCCATCTCCAAAAATATTATGGATTGTGCACCTTTTTTCCACAAAACTTTCCTAGATGGAACATACCTACTCCCGAAACATCATACGGAGGACATGGGGATAGAGACAAGGATGGAACACCATATAAAGATCATATGATTTGAAAAAGGAGGCTACTAAATCATTTAGTAGAAAAAAAATTGAACCCTAGCCTCAATGATAGAGAGTGATTCCATAGTTTGAAAATAAAGCACCAAAAATACCAAGACATATGTATATGCTGGAACATAGTGCATTCCTCATTCTGATTTTTAATAAATACAAGAAAATAATATGACATCCACATACTAGGCTGAAGCACAATAAAATAAGACATAACATAGATGGAGTGGTAAAATATGAAAATATGACAGAGCATAGCTAGAGTGATAAAATTCATTGCCACCCAAAACACATGACACCCAAACCCTAGACATAGGACAACCTAACCCTTTAATATTTCTAATAATTAATAATGAATGAAGGTAAGAAAAAAATTTTCCTATTAACCACTTCTTTCAAATGTAATTGTAACTACTATAAAGTGTAAAAATATTGTAACAATAGTTCCATGACAAGGAAAATTGTCATTATTTCCATCTATGTCCCTACTTTGGGAACAATGTGCAATAAAAGTTTGATGGAAAATCAAAATTTATGTATGTATAAGTAAAAATCACGGTCACACTAAACACAAAATAATCAAACCCTATATGTCTAATAATTAGTAGGGAATGAAGGTAAGAAGAAACTTTCCTGTTAACCGCTTCCTTCAAAAGGAATTTCAACTACCTATAAGTGAAAGGATTTTCACTATTTCCAACTACCTTCCTGTTTATGGCTATCTTCCTTGCAATGATAATGGCATTGAAGAAAATTTTGAAATTAAAGAAAATAACTAGGGATTCAATTTCTCCCAAAGAATAGGAATCAACCATTATTTTCAAGAATGATAATTTACAAGTAAAATTGTCAATATATCATCTATCTCCTCTGAATGGTAATGATGTTGAAAAAACATTAGAAGGAAAAGCAAACGGCTAGGGTTTGATTCTCTCTGTAAAAAGAATCTATCATTATGTCTATGAATGAAAATCAACAAATTGCATGTTGAGAAAACTGATAAGCTATTTTGGAATAGATTAAATGATGATATCACAGAAGCTTACCATAAATGCAATTTAATTAGGGACTATATGGTTATTTATATGGGGATATTAAAATTCATTGCCAAAGAGATTAAAACACTTTCCCCAAAGGAAAAGAGAAGGCTACTGAAAGGATGAAGGAGCTGGAAGAACATGACAAACACTTCAAGGAAATCATCAAAATCCACTCATATCCTAAATCTCTAAGGCTCCTTTAGCGGCATCCTATTATTTTATTGCTTTTGGGTCTTTTCTAGTTGTTTCATGGTTGGTTGTTGGTATTGTGTTGGTTTCTCTACTTTTCACATATATGTTTTGATATTGGGAATTTTTTATCTTGAAATATTAAATGTAATATTTTGATTCTAGATCCACGTTTTAATTAGGAAGGGACCGTGTTAAAACCCTCCTTTTACCATAATATCAAAAAAATTAACAAGGTTAATTGTCATTATTTCTAGCTATCTCCCAAATTTTCCTTCAAATCCATAAGTGGGAAGTGTTTTACTCATATCATAGGCTACATGCAGAACATAACACAAAATAATGTCCCATATTGGAGAAAAAATAAAAGAAAAGAAAATACACAATGTCAAAATGATTAATGGGGTGCCCAAATAAGCGGTAGTCTCTAATCCAATACCATATTGCAAAAAAAATAGTAAGCCTTGGAACATGTTGAGATTAAAATGGAAACCTAAATATGAAAAGCATACAAGAACACTTACCCGACCCAAAGAAGGAAAAAGCATTTTCTTGAATAATCTAATTTTTTCCCCATTCAATCTAAAATAGAGATTTTAGGGTACAAAATACAATGGAAGTAGAAGCACATATTTACATCTAGATGTTGGGAATCTTAAAATAGGAAGGGTTGGTTTCAAATTACAAGATATGTTCAATATACTAATATTTTTATGCAATAAGTATATTTTGTATAACATATCTAACTTAATCATGACTCTATTAGAGAGTGCATCAAGTGGATAAAATAAAGTAAACAAACCCATTTGCTATGTGAATAATCTATTGAATATTACTTAGTGTATGAAATAAAATATGTGATGTTAGATTTTTGAAACACCTTTAACATGATGGAAAGATCCACATAGGAATCTATGGAAGCTCTTTCTTTTGATCACAATCAAATTACTCTCAACCTTACAAATTATGGGAGGGTAGATCCAATTGAATGGATTGAGGATATGGAGATATAGGTGGGATATATAAGATTAAAAGGTGCTTTGAGGTAATTAAAAATAAATCAAATGAAACATGATATACTATGTTGATTGGTAGGAAATGTGTGTATGATGACAATATGACAATCAACACAATGAAAAATGAGATGGAAGCTCACCTTAAATGTTCTATTATCATGATACAAATGAATAGGCCTAAAAAATCCATACACTATCCCCAAAAAACCTATGTCCTTATATGAGCATGATGTTAAAATTTGGTTTAATATCAAAGATAAAAAAAGAAGCAACAACTCTACATTACAAAAAGGAGATGTAAGTAATGAATTTGGAAATTGGGAATCTCCTAGTGCTCAAACCAAGAATACATTCATAGATGAAGAAATCCAATGCAACATCATCCCTCCAAATAATTTTGAAATATCCAATTTATATAAATTTCTATAACAAGATCAAAATTATACTTGATACAAACACGAAAAACCATATATTCTAAGGAGATAGAATTTTCCATTTGTGGATATTTGGATGTGAGATTAAACCATTATGTTCATAAAGAGCATGAAGTAAGGCCAATGAGGATGGTTTGAGTAGAATAAAAGTTCACCCTATGGTACTTTGAAACCCCTAATCTAGATGGATTCTGATTTAGTTTGATAAACATGTACCTCAAGAAGACATGAGGATCAACACACTAGATTATTCATCAAAAGAAATAATAGCCATATGTTGGGAAGTACATAGATAAAATAACCTCAGTTGGACTAAAGCAATAGGTATGATGCATTCAATTTTTTATTTTTCTACCAAAATAACTAAATAATATCCTAAGTATTATGAAAATCAATGTCGGGAAGTTCATATTCATGAATGAATTGAGGATTAGAAAGTGCATAGAATCAAACCTAAATGGTGGGTGCATATCTTCAAGGAAATATTGACATCATTACCAAAGTATTGGTATTGTCATCATTTGAGAAGGAGAAAAAATCATAAATGGGTATAAGTACAACATGAATTTTCCAAAACTTTATGTTTGAAGATAATAATCCCATGGAAAATTCAACTCTTCAAAAGACCAAAACATTCTTATGCCATGGAAATATTGACTCAGAATGGGGAGATAAATTCAAAGACCCTAAAGAAATTAAGAAAAGTAATTATGTAGAGAACAACATAGGGACTAGAATACTAAAAGAAGAATGTAGAAGGCTATAGGTGCATGCACAGAGTAGGGAATAATATAATAGAGAGTGAGCTTTATCATTCGGAATCATAAAATTATATTTTTCATGAAGTATCACTTAATTAAATGACATTTGTTTAAGAAAGTTGGTTATAACCGCCCCCCTCAATCTATATAATTTTTTTATTTTACATGGTATAGTGGGATGAATTTTTGTGCCACAAGAATGTAATGATATAGAACTTTTGAAATCAATATAGAAGAATATTTTCTCTCCTACTCTCTATGTTCTTTCTGTTTCTATCTCTTGACATTGCAAATGTGAATCTAGTATATTTGAATATTGAAACTTTGTGTTCAATATATTTATGTAGTGTGGAGAAATTTTTGTCTACTGCATCTATGTTTTGTGGATTTTCAAATATACTAATTCATATGTTCTTAAAGTATTGTCCATGCATCAATAGGATATTATTTTGCAATCTCTATATCTGAAAGTGCTTCCTTCCTCACTTATTTTCTTTACAATAGTGAGTAATCTTACACAACCAAGGATAATACTTGTATTCTTTATTGGTGGATTAGCTTGAACTTGGTGTCCCTATTTCATTCATGTTACTCATATAAGCTATTATTTTCCACCTCTAAAATACTTCTCTATTTTCATATTTTTATTGAGACTACTTGAATATGGAGACATTGCATAAACCAAAATACTCATTTATTTATATTTTGTTGTATATTTGTAAATAAGTAGATTCCTAAGTTTTGGTGAATAAGGGAACCTCTCCCATAAAGAGGAGGGACTATTATCCCCTTGAATTTTTGTTGTATTTAGAGACAAAATTTCCAACCAACAGTTTTTTGGCACCCACCGTGGGGCACATGTTGTGATTCCCACTAGAAAATATTGAAATTAAATCAATAATAATAAAAAACTGGTAGAAATAAGATAAACATGAGGATAAAGAGCCCAAGGTTTTGAGGATCCTGATTTTCAGTTGCTATAACAACAAGGTTTTCAATTAACTCTTAAAATAATAGGTAGAAATAAAAGTTCTTAAAACAATCCTCCTATAAAGGATAGAGTTGGTTCATCCTCTCAAATAGGCATTAAAACCCAACCACAAGTAAGTCCTAGTGTTCAAGATTTGGTTTTAGTAGGTATTTTCATTCCTTTACAAACTATCTTTCCTACAATGGTTGCACCTTTTCTTTGGGGCCAACACATTAGACTATTAGCCCTTCCACAACCATTATAGGATCTTCCTAAAGGAAATAGAAATAATTTCCATAATTTTAGAGGTGATGGTAAAGTACAACTAGATGAGCACATAGAAGCCTTTATTATGGCATGTGGAGTTCTTAAGTTGTGGAACACAAGGATATTTAGTCAAAAATAATTCGAGACCTTGTAAGATAATGTTGCAGATTGGTTCTATCATCTCTTCCATATGGTAGTGTTACTAGCTGGAATACCATGAAAAATCCATTTGAGAATAGGTTCAAGCCTGCTGAAGATGTCCATGCTCTCTTAGCTCAAATATCTCAAATAAATAAGGAACCTTATGAATCTATGTGATAATTTGTTTCCAAATTCAACAAATTGGTTAGTAAAATTCTAGCTACCACTCGACTTGTTAATCAAATTGTGAAATGTTTCTTCGTTAACGCTCAATTTCTAAATGTGAGTTATTCATTAAGGAGAGCCAATATTTTTACTCTAGATGAGGATCAACGGTTGGCCATCAACATGGAGGATGGCTTGATAATGTTAGAAAAGCTAAGAAAAGAACCACCCAAATTCAAAGCCTCTAATTTTGGGACAACTAATTATGAGTAATTGGTCAAAAATCTGGAATGACATGATTCTAATCAAGAAAAACTTTCTCAAATATTCCATATAAGGATATTCCACTAAAGAATTTTCATCCAAGAATTGTCTCCCTCTTGCTCAACCAAAGATGGCAATAAAATATCATCCTATAAAAGTCCCACTAAATACAACGTGCGAGGTCAAGGAGCCTAATGATGATTAAGAAGAAGAGGAGATGGAAGAACCCAAAGAAGAATCTGAAGAGATCCAAGAGGACGCATATGACTCCTAAATCAACTTTCTCACTATTAAGGGAGTAGATGATGAAGATGATGATTATGATGAAGTAGTTGTAGACATGAACAATGAGTCCTATGTTGTCATGACTATAGAATATTTGAATAAGAAGAAGGAAGTTATGCAGCTTATAAAGAAGCAGAAGTCTAAGGAATTTTCACTCACCATTCAAGTAATTGTGAGAAGAGGAGCACCCATCCCCACTACTATCTGCTAAAAAATCAAGTACTACTTCCCCATATAAATCTTCCTTCACATCCTCCCCCGTGTCTATAAAACACTACACCTTCTACTCCTGTGTCAAAAGTACCTTAGCTCCAAAGGCTAAAAAACCTAAAGCCTTTGTTTTTCCAATCAAGAAACTTTTTCTACCTTTGGGTCTTTTGATATCATTTATCATATAAAGAAGACCAAAATTTAGATTTCAAAAGCTCGGTTTTACCAGACTCTCCTAGAAGCCTTTGCTCAAGTGACAAAATTTATCAAATCTAAGTCTATCCAATCTCCTATAACTTGTAAAAGGACTTACCTTTCTACTCCCATCTCTCCTTCCCCATGGAATCTAATGGTTTATGCACCCTCTAATTTTATAAGATTTAACCCTTCTATGTTATGCTAATAATAGTTGTTCACAAGGTCAATAATTGTGTCATTGACTCTATAGCATCGAGATAATGTGATGCCTACCAAAGTTTCTCCTGCCCTTGGACTTACCTTGACCCAAAAATTTTGTTCATGTTACTCAATAGAAACTAAAGAGGTACCCTGGTTTGGAGAATACAATATGCTTAAGTAGCCTTTCATGCAGGTTCCCATAAAAAAGAGTCAAGGCCATAATCTTGGTTACAGATAATCCCCATCTTATGGTATGTTATTGAGTAGAAACTTCATTAGGGAATTTAGAGGAGAGATACAAATGGAATGGTCCCATGCTCTTATTACATTCAATAGGATAGATGAATAACTTTTTCCTAAGACGTGACGGGATGAGTATATATAAAAAAGGATGACCCTAAAGCCCAAATTCTATATGAAGATATGGGTTGTGACAATTATATGGTGATGTCTAAATCTAAGAATAAGGCTCCTAAGGTAGTTTAGAATGATCCTAATGGATTTTGGATTCTTGAGTTTGACAAAAAAATTCCACAATGGGTTTTGGTGGAGGAGTTTTATTGGTTTAATCTAATGGTAAACTCTACCCTTTTTCTAACAAGCTCCAATTTTCTAATACTAATAATATTGTTGAGTATGAGGCGCTTATTATAAGTGTATCAAAATAGTAATGGAAATGGGAATAAATAAATTTTGCTCAAATGGATGCAAAACTTATTGTTAAACAAGTTTGAGGAGATTTTTTCGTAAATAAAAAAGGATGAAACAATAAAAGAATTTAGTATGGGATTCTATTGAGTTTTGGATGCATTTTCAATTAATATTGTGCCAAGGGAAAGAAACGCTAGGAAGATGTTCTAGTAGTTTCTAGGTCCTTTCTCATCCCACATCTAGATTTTTCAAGATAAATTCTCAATAGAGATGATATATAGACCCAGTGTCCCGCATAAATGCAGATAATTCAAAGGTATTCAATGATGACAACAGTTGATTTCCTTTCTTTAGCTGAAAGAAAAATTTAGCCAATTGTATTTTGATGGAAGTGAGGCTAGCTATCATGAATCCACTTCATATTCTATGTCAGAAGGAGTTGAGGAAGATTCTGACCAAGATGGTTGTATCAAGATGAAGGGAAATAAGATACCTAAAGGAATCGTAAGTTTGGATGATGTTTTCAAAGACATGAAAGATACATAAAATGAAAGGTATCACATAATAATTTTTCCAATCAGTTGAGTTTGAAAAGGTTAATATAGGAAGTGATGAGGAGCCCAAATTTGTCAATATTGGCAAATGTTGTTTTAGTGAAGAGAGAAAGAAAATGGTTGAATTGTTGAAGAATTACATAGATGTTTTGGCTTACTCATATGATGATCTAAAAATTTAAACCAAGGAGATGTAACATTACATTCCCTTGAATCTAGGTATTCAACCGTTTCACTAGAAATAAAGACAATATAATCCAAAGATCGTAGGCATGATTCACTAGGAGATACAAAAATTATTTAATGTCAAGATAATTTTCCCTATTCATCATTCAACTTGGATTTTTAATATTGTGCTAGTGAGAAAGAAGAATGGAGAAATACAATTTTTTTTTTTATTTTGAAAACTTAAATCAAAATTCTCATAAGGATAACTATCCACTCCCTATGATGGACCAAATTCTTCAAGTTGTCACTGATTTAAAGATGTTTTCCATGATCCATGGATTCTTAGACTCTACAACCAAATTGAGGTGGATGTACAAGACCAATACAAAACTTCTTTTACAACTCCTTGGGGCACATTTTCCTATAGAAGAATTCCATTTGGTCTCATTAACGCAAGTGCAAATTCCAAATGGGTAATGGATTTAGTCTTTTGTAATCTCAAAAAAAATGTATAGTGATCTATCTTGATGATCTGATTGTTTTCTCAAAGAAAAGAGAAGATCACTTTCAACACCTGAAATCAGTGTTTCAAAGATGTAGGGATTATGAATTTGTTTGAATCAAATAAGTCTATCTTTTGTGTAATGGAAGGAAAGTTATTTGGTCATATCATATCGAAGGATTTAATCAAAATTGATCTTGAACATGTTCAAGAAATCCAAAATATTCCACTTCCAACAAGTAAGAAAGGTGTGCATTCCTTCTTTAGAAAATTAATTTTCTTAGAATATTTATTCCCAATTTTGCAGAGCTAACTAGGAATATAGCCCATATGATGAAAGAGAATAACTTTTTTTTGGACTACTAAGGGGAAGAATGCCTTTGAAAATATCAAGAGAGATATTGCCAATACTCCTATCCTTGTTTGTCCAAATTTTGACAAAGATTTTATAATCTATTGTTATGCCTTTGAGCACACCTTGGAAACAATTCTGGTAGAAATAATTTTCATAGATGTGAAGTACCTATTACATTCATGAGTTATGTCTTAAAAACTCATGAGATAAAATACTCTCAAATGGAGAAGCATGCCTTTCCGTATTGAAAAGCAAAAGTTTCATTTCTATATCCTAAATTCACATTCCACTATGTTTTTGTTCAGTATATAGTAGGGAAGTCAATTCTTACACATCAAGTGTTTTAATTGAAATGAGGAAAATGGGAAGCAAAGGTTCAAAAGTATGACCTTGATATCAAGCCAACTAAGCTTGTTTGAGGTAAGGGTCTATGTGAGTTTCTTGGTAAAGGTTTGAGATGTGAGTTAATTGAAAAGGAAATATAGCATTTTCAATTGTACTTTTTCTTAGTTCTACTAATGAGTGGTATTAAAAAATCACTCATTTTCTTACCTACGAAGAATGCCCAACACATCTAGGTTCAAAAGAATTTTTTTTCAAGCTTCATTCTACACAATATGTTCTCTGGGACAATTCATTGTTCAAGAGAGGAATTGATGGTCGATTCCTTAGGTGTGTTGATAAGGATAAATAGAAGATATTACTGAGGTTTTCAAAATCAGTACTATGGAGGTCACTTTTCTCATCATTGATAGCTCATAAGATTCTCCATGCAGGTATTATTGGCTGACACTTTTCAAACATACAACAAAGTGGTTTTGAAGTGTGAAGCATGTCAAACTTTTGTGGGCAGACCCAAGTTGGCCACCTTTCCTCTTAAACCAATAGTAATTGAAGATCCCTTCCAACAATGGGGGCTAGATTTTATAGGAAATATTAATCCAACCTCAAGTGTAAGACACACACATGTGTTAATAGAACCGACTATTTCATGAAGTGGGTTGAAGAAATCCCAGTCAAGAGAACCACTTCTCATGTAGTTTATGATTTCATGAAAGATAATATATTGGTGAGATTCAAAATTCCAAACAAGATTGTCATAGATAATTCCCCAAATTTTTCTTCCCATGAGTGTATTATTTTTTCTATGGATATTGTATTTCTCTTGCACATTCATTTCATTATATCCATAATGGAATGGCCAGTAAGGTGAATCGAATCGAACAAAAAAACCTGGTAATAGTTATGAGGAAGATTGTAGATGAATCAGAAAAATTGGCATAAGAAGTTGTATGATGCTCTCTGGGAAAATAAGATCACACCAAAGAGAGCCATTGAGATGTCTCCATTTCACTTAGTTTATGGGATGGAAGCACAATTGACCAATAACATTGGAGTTTCCTACACTTCACCTTGGAAAAGCTATTGAAGATGAAGAGTTCTCAAGTTCCATGGAGAAAAGGGTGATGTACCTACAAAAATGGGATGATTAAAGATTACAGATTGTTGACTGAATCATTGCACACCAATAGAAGTTCAAACAATTGTTTGACAAGAAATCAAGGTCCCAGGGACTTCCAGTTGAAGATGTTATCCTACTTTGGGACAAAAGGTGTGAACCATGAGGAAGCCATGGTAAGTTTGATTCACTTTGGCTTGGTCCTTTCAAAATTCATCATTTTGTTGGTGAAAATTCTTATTATCTGAGCTATATGGATGGAACTTCTCTTTCCATTACATATTTGAAGTTATTCTAGTCTTGTACAATATTTTTTCTTGGTTAGTCTTATAAAGTCTTTATTTTTGTCTTTGTGTTTTTATGTTCTTCTATATGGTCTTGTTACGTATAATTTTTCCCATTGGATAAGAAATTTCCTTTTAACCAAAGATTTTTGGGTCCTTTGTTTTGTCTTGTTTTCACTTTGTATCAAGTTAGTCCAATCCCCAGAAAGATCCAATTGTTTTCACTTACCCAAAAATGTGCAATTTTTCAAAAAAAAAATTTTTTTTTGGTCAAATGACCCCTTTGTCAAATAAAATTTCCTTTTTGAATTTCTAAAGTGTAAAAAATATTCCAAATAGTTTATCATTTTGAGTATTCTAGGTAAATATCCTTTGTATTATAATAATTTCAGCTTCTCGAGGAACAAGAAAAATATGTTCCTCTGGGTCTCAAGTTCTGACTTCCTCTCCTTATCTGCAATACACTTGTTGTTCTCTATGCGGAATTTTTAATATCTCAAGGAAATTTCCTTAGGGTCTTTTGTTTTCCCATAGTTCATTTTGGTAAAGTTCTTTGTGTTGCATTACTTTAGTAAATATTCATCCTTTGATTCCTTTATCCCTTAGGGCTTGTGTTCTCTAAATATGCTCTTTATCTACACTAATTTATGTATCATTTGTGTTGTGGAGTTTTCAAAATTTAATGAATTCATGACCCTTGTTCCATACAAACCTCTTTCCCCACATCTTATTAATTTTAAGAGATTCAAATGTTTAATGACCACAATTTGAGACCTTATTCCTTTCAATAGTGAATTCCCCATAGCCAATTTACTACATTTCCTTTGGTTTGTTTGTGTTGTAGAGTTTTCTGATTTTTGAGGTACCTCATGGAACTTGTTCCTTTTCTCATCTTGTTCCCACAAACCCATATTTTCCACACTTGAAATTTTTGTATGTATTGTGGTTATCTCGAATTTTAGTCCCTCATGCCCCCTGTGTTCCCTCGGGCCTTCATTTCCCTACATTTTTGTCATATCTCAATATAAGGAGGTAATGAGTAAAATTGTTCGATGAACATTTCCATTCCCATACATACATTGAAACCCTCAAAATTGATTATTTATCAAGTCATTAGTCGAATGGAAAAAATATAAAAGTTGTCAAGGTAATTCATTTTTACCATTCCAAGGAATAATTTAAACTTTGTATTGTACTTCAATTCTCGTGCCTCAAAGTACATTTTTAGCCGTAACTTGTTAATCTTCTATCCATTTTCAAAAATTCAAATTGTATTGGGATCTTGAGAAGAATGCTCTTCTTCCTGCATGTAAGGTGAGTGTTTCTAGAGCATCATGTGTTTATTTGGTCAAATTTGTCTTTATTACCTACTATTTTGTTCTTTTGTTAACCATTGTTACCCCCATTTTTGTGAGTCTATCTCCCATATTGCCACCATGAAATTTCACATGGGGGTTATGAACAAATTTCCTCTCAAAACCTCATACCTAATATTGGAAATAGTGACATTCGACATATTGACCTTAATGATTTTTGGGCCATCATATTTGAATCCACCCCTACTCCCATGGCCCAATGCATCAAAGATAGTTGAATTTATCATAACTCCATTTTCCCTCTCTATGTCCATTATATTTACATTTTCTAACTTGTGCCTCTACTTTGATCCTGAATATTAGATAAATTAGAGATCCCCAGTTAGAGTTATTACCAAACTTGATGTCAAGTGCATAAATTATATACTTAGAATCCCCATCATAAAAATCCAATACTAAAACCAAGTTCCAAGATCATAACCTCTTTGAGAAAGATAAATAAATGTATAAGGAAATGATAGCCAAATCATGGCTTAAGTCTCAAAAGAGAGGATCCTCCAAGCTTCCCAAATTCTTGTACATGTCAGATTTCAAAGAAGAGTTATCTAACATGATCACTCTACTAGCTAGGTTAGTGGGTCTCCCTTCCACCAATGGATTTAAATTATTGATGTGTGTTTATATCAATATCATCTATGAGGGGAAACAAAGATTTAATTAGGGAGAGATAATTTATGAACAATTGTTCAATGTGAAACAAAGCAAAATATTCTACATGACCTCCTACCTAATGTACACAATTATAGCTAATAACGTATGGGTAGGATTGTCTCCTCAAGAGGATGAGAAAAATTGACCAGTTTATGAGTATTACCCCCAAATCATCTTTGAAAACAAAAAGTTTCATTTCAAAAGTGAATGATGTTTTCACCATGTACATGTCTATCGGAGGAAGCACAATTGAAAGAGTGTTTACAGAGGAAAAATAGTTGATCTCCACATATGGAGCCTCTTCATTCAGTTCAGAAGGTTCTCCTATATTAGGTTAGCTAGATTTGAGGGTTCACCTAATAATCTACCTATGTAATGCAATGAAAAATTGGTTTTGGTGGAAGTTTTTAGACAATTGGACATGTTACATAGAACATGTAGAGACAAGAATATCATAGGCATTCAATTCCCTATCTCCCTAGGGAATTACACCTACATGTAGAACTACTTTGGATGCCCAAAATGTGGAAAGAACAATTGTTGCATTCAATTTTCACTCATACCACAAAATTTCTTGCTTTGATATCAAATGTTTTATCTCTAATCATCTCAAAATGTCTTATTATCATGTACCTTCTCTTGAAGATTACTGGGAAGATTTCTCAGATGAGTATGAAGTGAGAAGAAGGTATTTTGGTAGACTCTCTTTTTAGCAAGTAAGATATTTCAAAGTATTCAAGGTTACAAAATATTTCCAAGATGATAATGAAGATCTACACTCTTTTCAATATATCAAGACTATCCAACACATGCCCCTTCTTACTATTGATTGGTCACAAAAGGAGAGGGATGATCTCTCTGAGATAATTGATCTAGTTTTGGTAAGAACAAAGGTTTGGTTTAATAGGAATATAAATGTGGAAAAATGTGGAAAAATTTTCCTCCCAGGAGGCTTCTTCATAATAGAAAGGGGATTCCATTTCTCCTTCAAAATTATAGACTCAATCAACCCCTTCCTCCTTGCTTTTGGAATCTACAACCAAGGTTTATGAAAAAAAGTATAAAGTAAAGGAGATAGATGAAATGGAAAAATAGGTTGAGAAATAGGTGGAAGAGGAAAACATTTTGAATTTAACGAGAAGATGTTGCCTCTAATCTGAGCAAGTGACATAACCTCTAGGAAGATAAATTGAGAACAATTTAAGAGAAAAAGGGTGACATAGAAAAATTAGCATAGAACATCCAAAAGGTGATCAAGAGAAAAGTAGAGGAAATGAGGAAGAAAGTGGAGAAAGTGAAGAAGAAGAAGATGAAGTAAAGATCATAGATATGGACACTGGAAAAGTGAGTGTCCCAAAACCCAAATCACCAATCAAAGAAGTGTCTTTCTCTCTTTGAGATACTTTCTCTTGAAACTCCATCAACTCAAGCTCCTATTCCTCCCAATTTTTTGGAATTGTCCCTACCTCCTACTTAATCCTTAAATGATTCTTTCACATGGGTCCAACCCATGATTAATAACAAGAAAAGGAATTTTACTCCTAAAATAGTTTCCCCTAGATTCGATGATGTAGCTTATTTTCTTGGAAAACTCTAACTCCTCCACCAAAAAGAGCCAAGACAACTTCAAGGTTGGTTTCTAACTCAAAGGGCCAAATATTTGAGAGATTACAAAACCAAGGGGAGAGAAGGATGAAAAATATATAACTATTGTAGACCTGAGCTAACCAGATCCCACTTGGTGAATCTACTCCTAAAGGAGAGGTTCATAACTTAAAAGAGACATTTTATAGAGTAATTGAGAGAGTGGAAAAGAAAAAGAAATTAAAGAGAAATTATCATATTGAGTTCAAGTTCTTTCCAATTTTATTAAGTCTTTTCTCTCAAGTGAAAAATTCCTTGATCCAACTCCTCTCTCCTCAATACCTCCTCCCATTATTTTTGTCTAAAGAAGATGTCAAAGCTATCAAGGAGATTCATAAACATGTTTCATATGGGAGAGTTGTTGAGGCATTGGTGGAAGGAATGTTGATCATGGTTTGAACTTCATAGATTAGGCCTACAAAGTATATGACAAAATTTCCTTATCCTAGAGTCAAATTGATATAGTGATCATAAGACATGAGAAAGAACTCAAGATATGGCTAGAATGCATTCAGACTTAAGAACCATGAGCACCACAGATGATAAAATCCTCCTTTCTCATAAAATATTTGATGATTCCAAGAGTAATATTTCCAAAAAATGGGTGTTTAGTGTTGAATGGAAGATTAAAGTGCTTGAAGAAGCAATCACTAAACTCAAAATCATGGCACAAAATGGAAAATCCTTTAAGCATGAGATGTTGGCTTATTTTTAGGATGTTAGATTCAAGGTATACAAGGATAATTCTATAGAGAGGCACCAAGTAGATGAGGTAAAATTAAATTTCACTGCACTTGTCAAGGAGGACCTATTCAAGTTTAAAACTATAACTAAGGAAAAGATGGAGGAGATTACAGAGCTGCACAATGTTGTCATAGAGGCCACCAAGGGCTTGTTACAAAATGTAGGAATTAGAAACGAAATGGAATACTCTTTGGGAAGTTAGTTGAATTCCACAAGAAACACTACCATTCCAAAGGCATGGAGATTTATGGTATCCTGAAAAATTTAGGCATCACATATGCTCAAAGTGAAGACCCCTGTTGCATCTCTCACAAGTGCTCCTTCTTCTAGTTCTTGAAACTCCTTTCTAGTTGTTATATTTTAAAGTTATCTTTATCATTTTGGAAACATAAAATTGTAAATAAATCTAGCTAAATATAATTCATTAATTAAGTTTTATCACTTAATTAAATGATAATTGGTTAAGAAACTTGGTTACAACCGGTCCTAAGGATATATAAAAAATTCTTTTTCATTGAAAAGGGGTTGGATTTTGGTGCCAAAAAGAATGTAATGATAAAAAATAATTCATTACAAAATAATATTTTCTCTCCTACTCTCTATGTTCTTTCTATTTCCATCTCTTGACATTGCAAATGTGAATCTAGTATATTTGAATATTGAAACTGTGTGTTCAATCTATTCATGTAGTGTGGAGAACTTTGTGTCTGATGCATATATGTTTTTGGATTTTCAAATACACTCATTTACATGTTGTTAAAGTTTCATGCATGCATCATTAGGATATTATTTTACAATCTCTATATCTAAAAGTGTTTCCTTCCTCACTTCTTTTCTTTACAATAGTAGCGATATTGCACAACCAAGGAGAATACTCGTATTCTTGACTGGTGGATTAGATTGAACTTGGTGTCCCTATTTCATTTGTCTTACTCATATAAGCTATTGTTTTCCTCCTCTAAAATCCTTCTCTATTTTCATCTTCTGTATTGAGATTACTAGAATATGGATACTTTTGTACACCAAAATCCTCATTTAATAATATTTAGTTGTATATTTGTAAATAAGTAGATTCCCAAGTTTTAGTGAATAAGGGAACCTCTCCCATAAAGAGGAGGTATTGTTGTCCCCCCGAACTATTTCATTTATTCGGAGACCAAATTTCCAACAAGCAATATTAAATCCAAACATGAAGGAAAAATTTAAGGCGAAATGGACCACATGGTGGATGCAAGATTAATCTACCCTATAGAGATATTAGAATAGGTGTACCCAGTAGTCACTCAACCAAAAAAACTAGGAGAAATTAGAATTTTTGGCAATCATAGAGCTCTAAGTGACACATGTGTCGATGGTCCAATTCGATGCCATTCATAGATGGAATTTTGTAAGTAATAGCTATACATAAGGAATATTTGTTTAACAATGGATTTAGCAACTAAAATCAAATTTTGATTACGTAAGAATATTAGGAAAAAGCTACTTTCACAACTTAATGGGGTATATTTTCATAACAAGTAATGCCTTTTGGATTAAAAATGCACATGTAGTCTTATCTGGAGCTATTGTCATTGAATTTATTGATTTCATCCATGATTTCTTGGAAGTATATTTGGATGATTGGGTAGTCTTATCTTTATTAAAAATCATATATCTAAGGTATGCTTAATGTTAGAACAATGTACAACATCAGATATTGACTTAAATTTGAAGATTTTTTTTCATCTTTACACCTTTTGGAGTACTATTAGGCCATATTATATGTAAAGAATGGATTCTCATGGATCAAACAAAAATTATATTTATAATTGGGATAAAACCTAATACAAATCCATCAAAAAATTTGTTCCTTGGATATATTAGTTACTATAGGAAATTCATTAAAAAATATGCTAACATCGTCCAACCTATGGAGCAATTATTACTAAAAGGTGAAAATTTTGAATGCACCAAAAATTTTCAAAATACATTTACATAGTTAGAGTGGAAGTTATTTAGTCACCCATTCTATTTTTTCCAAACTATTAAAATTTTTACATGTGCATGTGGATGCTTCAAGAATTTTAATATGATTAATCCTAACACAACGAGGAAAAATCAGAATTGCCCACCCCATTCATTTTGCAAGTATAAAAATTTCACCAATTGATAAAATCTATATGATGAAAGAATGAGAGGATCTTGATATGGTTTTTGCACTACATAAATTTAGTAAATATATCTATTGGAAATCCCCTTTGAGCTCTTCACAGATCATCAAACATTAGAGTATAAATTAATAATCCACTATTAGGTGGAAGAATATCCAGACGACTTGTGTTATTTCAAGTGTATCAATTCAAGATAAATGTTAAGACCATAAGATAACATGTAGGACAAGACCATTTAAGCTGCATAAACACATGAGAAGAACCTAAACAATTAGATGAAGAGTCACCTTATACGCACTTATTTATGGTTATTAAATACTAGAGCACCTTGAAGAGATTGTGAAATTCATTCAACATGGAATTTAATAGAATCACTGCATACAAAAGGAAAATAAACAACTAGTTAATAAAGCTTTACCTTACACCATCATAGATGGATTTTTGTATAAAATTGGGAATGTTGAAGTATTATACAGAGTTTTATTAGAACATGACTAAGAACCAATATTGTGGGAAGTGCGTTAAAGTATAGTACGAGGACATAATACAAAAGGATTTTCTATGATTAAAATTTAATAAAGTGAAATTTTATGGACAACTTTATTCTAATATGCACACCGCATTGTGACATTTTCCAAAGAGCCGGAAAAATAAATCAGAGAGAAAGACTCCACTCAATCCGTTCATAGCAATGCAACCTTTAGGAAATGGGGTACAAAATTTACCATCCCAATTTACCAACCATAAAAAAAACATAAATGAAATACATTACAATAAAATGCTATTTCACAAAATGGGTAGAATCCACGTAGCACTTTAATTACACAACAAACAACAAATCTATATTTATATGAAAACATCATAACCAAACGTTCATTTTCCACAAAATTTAGTTAGTAATAGAAGAATGCACTTCTTAAATAATGCCATCAAAATCATCACAAAATATTTAATGATTTCACACCACCAAAGATAATCATATCATCCAACTGTCAAGAAAAGGCCACAAATAAACCATTGGAAAGGGTGTTATCAAACATAATTAAAGTGTAAAAATATGATTGGGAAGATAAAATAGCTACAATGCTCTGGGATTATAAAAAAATTATAAGAGAAGTAAATAGAAGACATAATTCCAATTAGTTTATGGAATTGATATGATCATGCCAACAAAATACATTGTGCCAATTCCTCACATAACAATGACCACAAGGTTAGTGGATAAGGATTCCATAGATAACATGTTTTTATATTAGATGAAAAATGGAGGAATATATGATGAATTAAAAATAAAAGCAGGAAGCACATAAAAAATTCATATTGTACGTCACGACTAAAATATGTGTAGTAAATAATTATAGAAAAAATATTTTGTATTGGTTTACAAAATTAGGTTTAAAGCACACCCAGAAAACTCTAGATTAGATAAATTTCCTTATGTTATTCACCACATCACCAAATAAGAAAAATTATATTGTGATATCTACAAGGGAATGTGCTACCTAGCACGATCAATGGGAGTAGGATAAAATCCTACAATGGATAAGTTTGAAAAATTAAGAAAGTGATAATAAGTACCTTAGGTACAATAATAGAGTAATAGGTTTTGAAATTCATGCAAGTATGATAGATAGTAGTTTGTATATTTCATCACTTTGTGTTCAAGTATGTGTAGATTAGTTAAAGTTTCAAGGATTACCTTCAAACAAATGGAAAAAGGAAAACATGAATTTAAGTGATGAAAAAGTGTAGAAAATAATTAATTCTGTGAAAACTAGGAAGCAAGAAAGTGAATAAGAAAAAAGTAAATTTGAAATCATAAAAAGTTACAAGCTCACCAAGTTATACAACCAACACATCAACAAGCTAAGATCTCACGGTAAGTGAACTTAAGAGGTAAGTCCACCCCACATCAAGCTAAATATCTAACAAACAAAAATAATTAAGGGGGTGGATCAAGGAATAAATGGATCAAAAATTCTACCTTGCATTCAAAAGTGGTATAAACAAGAGATCAAGCCCATACCAACTATAATACAATTTTTATGAAGTTAAATTAATAAAATAGAAAACCAAAGTGAGAAAGAGATTAAGAGTGTGAGAAATTTCAAAACTAGATAGTGAATCTATGATAAAAATCACCATAGTACTAATGGTAGACCCATTCACTTGAATCATTTTCACTAGAGTCCAAGGCATAATGGAAGAATAAGGAATTTTATTCCTTTATTTAAGTGATTCAGAGAAGGAAGATATGAGTATTTACCCAATGTTAATAAAAAATTGGAATTACCCACCACATCATGAATTTCTCATAAGAGCAAAGAAAACATAGAGTGCAAAAGAGGCCCAAAATCTGAATGGAAGCTAAAAAAGTGAATATAGTTGAGAATAACCTAGTGTGAGGAATAATTACTAAGCTAAATAACATGAATACCGTACAAGGAGACCACCAAAAATCTTATGAAAAATATCATAAGTAAGTATTTTAATGGTGGAATTTAGGTCATTATGCAAGACACGGTCCCCATAAATGCAACCAAAGCTGCTTGAGCTAACTAATAATTGAATAAAGACATATCTATGCTCCATTACATAAGTACTTGGTATCATATTGTTAGTATAGGATTCATTTTCCTTGATTTATTTGTATTATCCTAAGATATTCCACCTCACTTAGAATTTCTCTACACTTATGGGATATGTTTTCTTAGGTTTACACTTGACTACACTATTCTAGGTGATGGTTACCACTATTATAGGCGGATATCACCATGAGTCTAGGAGGAGGTTACACATTCACCTCCTATATGTACATATCTTGCATTATTCTATTTTATCATATTGAGTTGGAGATATTTGTGTGTTATTGTGATTATCTCTCTCATATTTTTGTAATTTTCAGTGTTTGCAAAACTAGATCCTAACTACTTTATACTTATCTCTACATTTTATTCTACCAAGAGGGGTCTTGGAGCCACATTGTCTATGACATATTTAAATGACTTTATTTCTAATTTGACTAAGGAGCAAGACAAGTTAATACAGATGGGTACCTTGAAGTCCTCCAAACCTCAAGCTCACACTTCTAAGAATGGAAAATAAAAATCCTCATTAGATAAAGAGTATAAAAAGAGTAAAAAGGATCAAGAAAATAAGAAGGATCAACATTCTTTCACATAAACATCAAACTCAGAAACTTCCTCTTCTAGTGATAAGTCCAAAAAGAAATGATCAAATTGAGGTATTGCAAAGGGATACATGATGAAAGAAAATGATTGAAGAAACAAATTGACCACCTCACAATTCTTCTTGGAAGGAATAAGATGGGAAAAGAAAATTTTTAGGAACCCATGAAAAAATAGTTATTAAAAGGGTGGTGAAGTTTGTTTAAGAAATATTCATAGGGATGGCGAATCTTACAAAATTTCTATCGCGACTATGGCAAAGATTGAAAAAACATTAAAAGTGGTTGTACATGTAAAGGCTAATATTACATACTTATATATAAGTCTAATAAATATTTTGAAAATTTCAATTGTCCTTTTTAGGATATATTTCATTTTTCTAATATATTTATGGTATGAAGTGCATTATATGTATTCCTTACTTAACAACAAAAATTGTTGATTTTTATTTTTGCATCCATTTTCTGTAATCCTTCCCAAGATTAAACCTTGTTCATTGATCCATTGGCCACATGTTATCATTTCAAGTAATTTTAAGAAATCCCATAATATCGTAATCCTTCTTCAAAAATCCTACTAGAATTATTTTACATATGTTGATCTCTTGCACTATGTGAAAATCCTATGATATTTTGTCTCTAGAATATCCTTCCTTAATATTTCTTTACTTTGAAACTTTTCAACACTTTTCCAAAAGGTGTCTCATGAAGCCTTTCCTCCAATATGCTAAGAGATATTTTTTCTATATATATATACACGTGTTTTCACTCCAAAAATATTGGATTATACCCAAAGGAAAACTTACAAAGGCATCCATTGTCGAAATGGATCCAAATGACCATTAAATTGAACCAATTCAAATCATGATGCAAACAATACATTATTATGGCTTAAATGGTCCTTAGAATTCCTTAATTAAATCATATCACATAGAATTAAATCTATATTCTAATTTTCAGATTAGATAATCCTTTAATGGCATACAAAGTTACTTGAATTGGTCCCTTTAAAATATTTTATCATATCAAAACACACACACACATATACATAGATATATATATATACAAACATACATATATGCATATATGCATACATATATACATGCATATAGATACATACATATAAGTGCTGAATTTAATCAAATTTAAAAAAAATTTCCTCTAAAATGTTGGCAATTTTGATCTAAGAGAACATAGAATTCATGACGTACAATGTATTTTAAAATATTGGTTTATCAATTTAAAGGCAATCTATTACAAAAAAAAGTGGCTTAATATTATAATTCATTTGGCAATGTGAGTTGGAAATAATAATATTTGTGATTAGTTTTTTGAATCGTGGGTGTGAATATGGTGTCAAAATAGTCAAATGGGACTTTCAAAATATCCGAGAAATAGACAAATTACAAATATTAGCCACTAAAAGTTTCCCTAAAGATAGGTGACCCCAAGTCTTCCAAACAATCTTCATCAACTAATGAATCCTCCAATGCAAATGGAAAAGGAAAGAGAAAGAATTGGGAAAGGAGAAAATAGGAGAGCCATTGTTGTGTTATACCACAACCTCCTACATGGGTTATTGACTCCGGCGCTTCACATCGAGGCTTCTTCACACTTAGAATTCACTTCATTAGAGACATAATACATGTCTTACATAAATTTGGTGACAATATTTTTGCACATGTTTTTGGTAGAGGGCTGTTGAAGTGAACATCAGAACATTCAATAATGTTATTAGTATTCCTTCACTATCAAATAATCTCTTATCATTCTACAAGATTACTCATGTTAGTGAGGGCATGTTGGTTGAGTTAATTCTATATTTAGTCTATTTAAGATAGCTACACAATGACACTATCATTGCAGTGGGTGTAGTTGATCATCAGACTTGGCTATATTCCTTCTCTCACTTTGTCCCTCCTTATTCTTCACCAAATTCACTTGTACTTGATGAAACTTCTAATCTTGAGCACATTTATGATGAGACTTCTCTTCTGGCATAGATGACTATAATATTGATGGGGACCCACCTCCACTATCTCCTTATCACCTTCAAATTTTAGAGGAGTTATTTCTTGATCCACCTACTTCTAGTCCACCTCAAACTTTTTAGGGAGCAAATATATTAATTCAGGACTCATCAAAATTTAATACTTTCAAATTTGAGCAAATGACTGAAGAAGCTTTATTTTTAAGTACACAAGGGTTACAATATTCCACTCAAAGTAGTAATCATGAAATGAAAAAATTACCACATGAGTAATTTCATCAAAGCTAAAATACAAGTCTCCATTTTCATGTCTTTCTCCTAATGTAGCTCCAATCTAGCTCACTTTAATCTTTCACAATGAGGATCAAAATACAAAGGAATGGGAAATAGGAAACACTCTCCACCTAACCTTTATTTTATTAAGAGGAGAAACTATCCCTTAATGGACCCCGAGCCCCACCAAATAACCATGAGGGATCTTAAGCAACATTTGAAAACATTTCAAAAGAAATGGCTTCCCAAAACAAGATACATTTAAAAACATTCAACAACACTAAAATGACATACTAAACAAGTTTTGAAACTTTAAAAAAATATATAGTTTGATACCCAAACCAAATGCACCAAATACTATGCGAAACAACCTCCTTTTCACTCCCAGTGAAGTGGAAGTTTCACCTTAAGCCTATAAATGCACAAAAAGAAAATCAAGCAAAATGATATCCTTATCTCTCCTTGCAAGTATGCATTAATGTGACCATGATTTCCTTTTCACTTCCCGTAGGTGAAACTCCAAATCACACTCCCACCAAATGCATGTCTCACAAATCCACTTTCCCTCCCCAATGTCCCCACAATTCCATCTTCCACACCCAACTTAAGCCATACTACCCAAATAACACAAAAGCACATACAAAAAAATCATACTAAATTAAAGAAGCACCATCTTCACATTTATAAACCTAAATAATAAAATTAAATGGATATCCTACCTCTCCATAAATATTCCAAGAAAACTTTGCTCCAAAATTATTTTGCACCTCAAGCCAAGAAAATTTCCAAAAGTAGATCTATGAAGCTCCCAATTTAAAAAAAAATCTAATGGGTTTCATGCAGTGGAAATGGAAGAAAATGAACTAGTAACCCCCACTCCATCAAAATCCATCAATGGATAGAAATGAACTATGAGGATGATGAGGTGGCTCTATCTAGGATGCCACTTCATCATTCCTCCATTCCCACACTCAAGTCAACACATCATGCCCAAGACAATAAATGGGTATGTAATAACTATGACAAACCCACATGGCACTCAAACTTGCACACCATGCCTTCTAAGGACAAAATTATATGAGGTAAGAAAAATTTGTAATTTGTAATTATGTGTCACTTTGATTTCATTCTTTTACACTTCAAAAGGATAAATCAAATTGGAGTCAAAATAAACTCCCCAACCCATAGGTAGGATTGTTGAGTAAATTTAAGAGGCATGGAACAAGTTTATCTTGTCCCAACATCCGTTAAAAAGGCCTCCCAAGTCAAAATCCTATTGTTTAAGTTTGGGTGGAGTACGTGACACAAAATCAATATAAATATCATTTAAATTCACAAGATTTCAAGGACTATCTACCCTCTTAATTAACCAATTATAACATCCCAATTTTAGTTAACAAAATAAGTAGGATTAGCTTAATTAAAACACCTTATTACTAGCTAATAAAGTCACTACAATTTTTATGAATTAAATACATATAACAAAAAATAAAGCACAGACAAACTAAAAGAAAAGGAAAAAATTTCACCCCATGGTCACACTTGTGAGGTCACCCCCATTGGAAACATCCTAACTTGGCATGCAAAACACACAACATAATATTACACAAGTTGTCAAATTTTCACCCCATTACTCAACACCCAACATCCTTCCGTAGTTGGTCCCTAGTCATTTTTGATGTATGTGATAAAGTGTCATGTAACACAACAAAATACCTCTTTGGTTTTTAAAATTATTAACAAAGTTGAGACAATATACATATAAAAATAATAATCATCATTCAAAATTAGCAACTCCATAATAGAGCATCATAAAATTAATTCGATTTTAGCATTCATAAAAATCAAAATTCTACTAAAAACATCCAACACATTTCATGTATCCCAAATTACAACATGTTAGTATAAAAATCCGAATATCAAATCAATCAACATATATATATATATATATATATATATATATATATAGATAGATAGATAGATATATATATACATACATACATATATATATATATATATATATATATATATACATACATACATACATACATACATACATATACATATATATATATATACATATATATAATTGTCTATCATCGCCATCTGAACTCATCACATAGTGTCAATATCTCAAATCTCCATATAGTCCATCATCTACTGATCAAAATATAATTATCAAATGCCTAAGTATCAATATAATAAGAATAACATTGAAATTAAATAGTTTCAAAGAGGAGTGGGAACTACATCCCTATCCTTTGACTCAAATTCCTCCTAGAAGTCACTAGAATAGTTGGGGAAAATGTGGTCACAATAAATTGGCATCCTCCCATGTGGCTACGGTATCATCATACCTATCACACTCGGACCCAAACGTAGTCAATCTTGCGGCATTGAAGGCCCAAGGTCATGCACTCTATGATGCACATGGGCTGCGATGACACCTATCCCTTCTCCTACACCTACTAATGTGGTATAATCCAAAACATGAGAGGGATTCATAATGTATATTGTAAATACAAAAAGATGAAATACATCTTGGATGTGATACAAGATGGGTGGCAATGCCAAACGATAAGACAAAGGATTGATACACTCTAAGATATTAAAGGAACCAAAAATCTAGGAGCAACTTAGACCATTTTCTATAATGGATAATAATATTATGAGGCCTGACACGAAGAAACACCTTATTACCCACCTCAAAACTTCAATCTATTCTCCTTTGATATGCTTATTTCTTTTTTGAGAGCTATCCCGATCCTCTTGTAATATCTGTTCAAATCATGATAACCTATTGATCCATATCCTGTAATAATGGTGGCCTAAGAGACACTTTGTCCTCCAATCTATCCCAACTTAGTGTTGTCTGCACTCCTATTGTACAATGCACGAAATGGAGCCATGTCCAATCATACTCAAAACTTTTGTTGTGAAAACAACAATTACTCCTCCCACCTAGACTAATGGTCCATGACATACATCCACAACATATCCTCTAAGATCTGATTCACCCACTCTATCTGTCCATCTGTCTCTGGATGATAAGTTGTACTGAATTTGATACACATCCCAAGGGCATGCTGCATGGTAGTCTAGAAATGAAAGGTGTATAAGGGATCATGGTCACAAATAATATTTTATGGAATCCCATGCGAATGTAAAAATCTCATCTAAGTATACTCATGCCACTACACTAGGTTTATAGGTTGTCTTCACTGGAGAAAAATGAGCCACTTTCATCAATCTATCCACCTTGTGACCATGATGGTAACATGGTGGTATCTTGACATCGGTATCCCTACTATGAAATCCATGAAAATGGTATCCTATTTCCACTCCGGTATATCATTCGAGTAGAGAAGGCTAGCTGGATGTTGATGTTCATTCTTCACCCTCTTACACTCTAAACATTGTAACACAAATGAAGCTATATATCTCTGTAGACCTCTACAATGGTATAGTTGTCTCAGGTGGCGTGCATCTTCTTCACCCCTAAATGGCATGAATAAGGTGCAAGATGAGCCTTTACCAAGATATCCTATCTCAAACCTCCATCCCAGGTACATAGATCTAGCCTCTGTGTCTCAAGAATACCATCTACATCTAATGAAAATCCATTAAAATTCCCTTCATGGGGTCTCTGAGACTCAATATCTAATCTAGCTATGCAGGCGAGAATGCATCATGTGGAAGCTACTTTGCCAAAAATCATGCTCAGTAAATCTGTATCCACTAAAGTGGCCATAACGAAATGTCTCCATCTACTCAAGCATCTACAACAACATTCTCCTTCCTTCACATTATCTATCTCCATGTCATACTAACAAAGTAACTCCATCTAATTTATGACTAATGAGTATTGAGATTGGGCTATGTGAAGACATGACGGAGGCCTAAATGATCCGTCCCCGAGAATGAATCTTGTGCCTAAAAGGAAATGTCTCCATCAAACCAAAGCATGCATAATTATTACAAGCTCAAGGTCATGATTTGGATAATTGAGCTCATAATCCTTGAGTTTACAAGACTCAAAGCATACAACATGACCATCCTACATCAATACACCTCCTAATCCTACCAAAGAAGCATTTGTGCATACAAAGAAATCTCCCTGTGGATCTAAAAGTGTAAGAATGGGTGTTTTCATAAGGAATTCCTTCAGTGTCCTGAAGGCTTGCTCACATTTATCTGACAAATTAACTTCTTCCCTTTTACATGAAGGAAAATGATTAGGTGCACAATTTGAGAGAAGTTTTGAACAAATCTCCTGTAGTACCCTTCCAACCCAATGAAATTTCACACCTCGGTCACACTAGTGGGTGATGGCCAATCCATAATGGCTCTAATATTTGAAGGATTGACTATGATACCTTCCCCAAAAATGATGTGACCCAAATACTACACGTTTGACTTAAATAATGTTCTCTTTTCCATGTTCCCATAAATTTCTGCTCTCACGAAGAAATACTGTAGAACCTTACGAAGGTGTTCCTCATGCTCCTCACGTATACGAGAGTAGATCAAAATTTTATCAAATAATACAACTAGAAAGTTGTCTAGAAATTCTAAGCACCCCATTCATCAAACTCATGAAACACTCTGCGGGGACATTTGTTAGACCGAATTTGAATGACATAACCTAAACTCATAGTGGCCATATCTCATATGGAAAGTTGACTTGTGGACATCTGCCTCTGCAATCCTCACCGGATGGTAACAAGTAATTAAAATCTATATTACAAAACACTATGGCCACCTTCATCCGATCAAACAAATGATTGATGTGAGGAAGGGGTAACAATTCTTGATCATTATTTTTTAGTTAATGATATTCCACACACAACCATAAGGATACATCATTCTTCTTCACAAAAATCACTTTGGTGTAGCAACTAAGCGATACACTACGATAGATTAAACCTTTCTACAAAAGACCCTCTAGTCGCAACTTAAGCTCACATAGCTCGGGTATAGTCATCTTATATGGAGCACATGAGATAGGTTACTCCTAAAACCAAATCAATGGTAAAATGTATCTCACGTGGGGAGGCATCCTAACATCTCACTAGGAAAAACATCGGATAAATCCTACAAATGAGGTGATCATCCTCCCTAT
Organism: Taxus wallichiana var. yunnanensis; assembly: GCA_018340775.1. Taxonomy (NCBI): domain Eukaryota; kingdom Viridiplantae; phylum Streptophyta; class Pinopsida; order Cupressales; family Taxaceae; genus Taxus; species Taxus wallichiana. The sequence goes on along the minus strand of CM031243.1, from coordinate 722,529,991 downwards.
CACTAACTTTATAATACCATACAATTGACAACTCATTGCGCACACCGCTTCAGCTACATACCAAAAGTAGTGCGAATAGAGATGGGTCTCTAACTCCAACAACCACTGACTCCACTCCCAAATCATCTACACAAGATATACCTTATTGTGACAATCAACTCTAGCTCTATGCATATACAACCAATCCATGCCCAAGATAACTTCATATGAACCCAAGGGAAGGATATGAAGATCCAATGTCGTGGTAAAGGGTCCTAGGTCCACTACGCACTCCTTGACTAAGGATTCTATAGAGATCTTGGCTCCAGAAGCCATCTTGACATCCCAACTAAGGCCTGCCTAACCTGTCACCATCCTGCTGACATTCCACTAAAGATGAAGAAATAAATAATCTGGTGATCTGAGTCAAATAAAATAGGGTAGAAAAAAAACCAGTCTACCCATGGTCCTTATCACCATACCTTTGTGCTCTTCCTAGTGGTTCTCAACTCATTTGCATAAATCCAAGTGGCTCTAGCCATGTCACCAACTGTAGGCTCGTAAACATTTGCCTTATGTAATTACGGGTTCTCGGGAACTATCTCTAATGGTGTCCATGCACACCACATCTATAGAAAGTACCTAGTCCTCTCCACTTTGATTAGATAGTCCTCTAGGTGGCCCAGTAGTACGTGTTGAAGAACTTGATGATCTTCCATAGATCTTTATGGGTGTTTGTGTGGATTTACTCTTATCCATTGTACTCAAGGTGGATCCTAAATATTGTTGACCACCTTAGTTAGAGGTCACATACTATGCCCTCTCTGATCATCATGACGTTAAGGAGGTCAAAAGGCCGGTCGAGTTTATTTCTACTCCTACTGCGAGGAGATGGAGGAGGTCGGAAGGAAGACTGCTGATGAAGTGTGTCCCTGAGGAGGAGGGGTTGATACCCATTATCCTATCTTGTAATGGTTGTATGTGGCTCCTCACTTTTCATGTGCTGTTGAGTCTTCCCATTGGTTTCTTACTATAATATAGGTCTTCTCCATGGCCTGACGATATTGTCTACAGGTAATGAATGTGCACTACCCAACCCAAGTCTAATTTCAAGCCCTAGATGAACACATGTGAACTCTAACTTTGCTCTTCCCGCATGTAATCCACATACTAAAGTAGATATAAAAACCAACCATCATACTCTGCCACTATCATGGAGGCTGTCATAGATCAGAAACTCATTTATCCACTCTTGGATGAATCTCTTGATATATATCTACTTGTGAAAAGCTTTTGAAAGAGATCCCATAGTAATCTATCTCATAATTCACATAGAGCTTCGCTCTTGAGTCCTCCACCAAACTCCATTTTGGTCTCTTAGAAGGTGGTTGGAAACAAAGCTTTTGTTTTGCTAAAATAAGGGCATATTTTGAAGCAAATGCTCAAGCTAACCAACCATGCCTCTACGCCTCGAAATCCCCATGTGTCTCTAGGAAAATGAGTCTGGTGTAACTTTAGGATCTCTCTAATGTGATCCATTGTTGTCAAATGTTGACCCTTAGGTCTCTTTGCATTCTCATTCTTTCATCCTAGGGCTCTTAGACATGTCTCTATTCCCACACATATCTCTATCTCTATGCTCCCTAGGAGGTGAGCCATTTCTAACTGAATCCATGTGAGATTTCTCTACCCTATCCTCAGCACTATGATGTGAATGTGCATGAGCCTCCACTGATGGCTCTCTCTCCTGTCTTTAGGTCACCCTCCTAAAGATCCTTCGCGTATAGCGGCATTAAAATCTTTTAGTTTCTATAATATCTAAGGAAAATAGCTGTTATAGCCTGATTTGGGGTGGTAGGCCTAGGTCCATGTGTAGGAACCCTCATCTAGTCTACACTTCCTATAAAGACCAAGACAAGAGTTATATTATCATCATCTAGCTTTTGTTTCCATTTTCTAAGTTCTCTACGTTTAACAAAATATCATGTAAATGTTGTGTGTTCTAGGTTTAGAGTTGCACTAGGTTTATTTGTTTATGTTTCATGTTTTCCAAGTGTGCCTGGGTCCTAGTTTGAATCCATGGCTCGATACCAAGTGTAACTCCCACAAAGTTTCCCCGCATGAAATTGAAGACAAACCAAAAGTTAATTTAGGAAAATTACTTGAATAATTAAAAAAATGTAAAGTTTAGTTCATTTCTCGATTAATACTCTATTTATATTAATTAATAATTAATTTATATCATTTAAACCCGAGTTATGTTTAAAAATTTCATTTCTATTATCCTTAATTTTAATAATTTAATAATTGGTTAATAAATTTAGATTAATAATTTTCCCTTCCATTTAAACAATACTATTAAGTTTTTCCCCAATTATAAATGTTGCCTAAACTACTAAGGGAAAGAAATTACTTTAATAATCAAAGATCATGACCCTTTTATTCTTAGGATTTACTAATTAAACAAAAGGATAACATATTAAAGCTAACTTCTACACAACTTAAGTGGCCCCATTCAAAACTTAACCCATGCATTTCCTTTCAAGTATTCTCACCTACCCCTCACCTAACTTTTGTAGGGAATAATTTTGGCCATTGGATGGAATCAATATAGGCTATTAGATCTCAAGATTTCAAACTAACCCTAATCATCTCTATCAAAAAATTTCTTCTTTATTGACTTATTTCTTCATTTCTATTTTGCAAGTTTTAGGGAAGGAAAAGAGAAGGAAGCCATGAATGAGGAAATTGAGCTTGGGATGGATACACACAACCCCAAGTTTATTTTATTTTTGTTTTCCATTTTTATTCTACCCTCTCCTAGGGTTTGTTTGTAAAAAAACATTTTTGTTAATCTATTACAATGTATTTTCCCTTCTTGGGCATTGAGTGTTTTACCCTTTTTATTAAATCTGGTTTATGAATAATGTATACACTCTTTTTTATTTGAGTATATATACATATCTATATATCTCCATATATCTCCATATATATATATATATATATATATATATATATATATTTAAATACATTTATTGTTAAATAACCTAGTAGTGGCCTCCAAAAAGTATATATTTCATTATATAATGCACGTACCGGGAAGATAATTCAAAATGTTCAAAGTTAAATGTTTGTGGGTATGCAACCCCAGCCACCGGTTATTATACAATGCATGTATATTACAATTTGGGAAAACAATCAAGTGAAGAAGAGTTTCACTTCCACCATCAAACAACTCAACTTTGTTCCTTTCATTTTAATACTTTCAAATTTGAGAAAATAAATGTACAAGATTTCCTTTAAGTATACAAGGGTTACAATATTCCACTCAAAGTGGGAATCATGAAATGAAAAATTATAACATTAGAACTTTCATCAATGCCAAAATACAATTCTCTAATTTGCATGTCATTTTACCAATGTAGCTCCAATCTAGCTCATTTCAATCTTTCACGAGTATCACAATTCAAAGGAAGGGTGAATAGGAAATTCTCTCCACCCATCCTTTAATCCATTAAGAGGATAATACATCCCATTAATTTCCCCCTGGTCGAGCCCCAATAAAACAACCATGAGGGATCTTGAGCAACATTTGACAACTTTTAAATAAACATGGCTTCCACAAACAACATACATTTCAAAATATTAAACAAAACTAAAATGACATACTCAACAAGTTTTATAACTTCACAAACAATACATAGGTTTGATACCCAAAACAAATGGATCAAGGATGGAAACCATGTATTTTTCTCCCAAGTGAAGTGGGATTTTTACCCTTAGCCTCCAAGTGCACAAAACAAACAACATGATATCTTTATGTCTCCCTTGCAAGTATGCAACAATATGACCACAATTTTCTTTTGACTCCCCATAGGTGAAACTCCCAAACACACTCCCAAAAATTACATGCCTCACATCTCCCTTTTCCCTCCCTAATAGTCTCATAATTCCATCTCCCACACCCAACTTAAGGCATACTACCCAACCACACAAAAGCACATTCACAAAACTCATACTAAATTAAACAAGCACCATTTTCACATTTACAAACCTAAATAATAAAATTACAAGGATGGAGATCCTACCTCTCCATCAAGCTTCCAAGAAAACTTCACTCCACAAGTATTTCACACCTCTAAGCCAAGAAAATTCCAAAAAGTAACTCCAACAAGCTCCCAATTTCAAAAAATGCCAAAGGAAGAAAATGAACAAGTAACCCCCATTCCATCAAAATCCATCAATAAATAGAAATGGAATGTGAGGATGATGAGGTGGCTCCATGTAGGATGTCACTTCATCATTCCTCCATTCCCACACTCAATTCAACACACCATGCCCAAGACAATAAATGAGCATGTAATAACTATGACAAACCCACATGACACTCAAACTTACACACCATGCCTTCTAAGGACAAAATTAATTGAGGTAAGAATGAAAGTGCAATTATTTTCACTCTTTTACACTTCAAAAATGATAAATAAGTCAAAAATAAACTCCCCATCCCATAGGTAGGGTTTTTGGGTAAATTTAAGAGGCATGGGACAAGCTTATCTTGTCCCACAAGCCTCCAAAAATGCCTCCCAAGTCAAAATCCGAATTTTGAAGTTGGGGTGGAGTACATCACACACAAACCAACATAAATCTAACTTACATTCACAAGATTTCAAGGACTATGTACCCTCTTAATTAACCAATTGTCACTTCCCAATTTTAGTTAACAAAATTTAAGTAGGATTAGCTTAATTAAAACACATTATTACTAGCTAATAAAGTGACTACAATTTCCAACAATTAAATACATATAACACAAAATAAAGCACACACAAATTAAAATAAAATGAATACATTTCACCCCATGGCCATACTTGCGAGGTCACCCGCCATGGGAAACCCCCTAACTAGGCATGCAAAAACAATATAACATTACACATGTTGTCAAATTTTTGCCATGTTTCTCAACACCAACATCCTTCTTTGATTGGTCCCTTATCCATTTTTGATGTATTTTATAAAGTGTCTTGCAAAAAACAAAATAACTCTCTTTCCTTTTAGTTGTATTAACAACATCGAGACAATATACATATAAAAATCAATAATCATCATTCAAAATTAGCAATTCCATCATCTAACATCATACAATTAATTCGATTTTGGCATCCATAAAAATCACAATTCTACTCAAAACATCCAACATATGTTATGCATCCAAATTATGACATGTTAGTATAAAAATTAGAATATCGCAAATCAACATATATAATTATCTATCATCACCCATCTAGTGCATCATAATAAAAATGTAAATCACATAATGTCAATAGTCCAAATATCTGCATAGTCCATCATCTACTGATCAAAATATAATACTCAAATGTCTAAGTATAAATCTAATTGATATGACATCGAAATGAAACATTGTCAAAGAGGAGTGGAGACTACATGATCCCTCCCAGGTATAGTAGTGAGGACATGATTCTTTGTGTTGGAAGAGCACATAATAAAATGGGAGCTTTTGAATAGGGTAGAGAGCCATTTTAAATGATTCAATCATGAATGTGTGGGTATGCTTTTTGGTGGTTGAAGATAAAATTAGAATGTGTAAAAATGTAAAGGCAAGCTTCGATATATGAATAGTTTCCAAAAATTCTCAAAGAAAGGAGAGCTCATGGAATTTTATGGTTACCATATATATAAGAGTGGGTTTTCTGAAAAATTAGACTATAGGAATTTAAATTTAATTTCATTAAAATGTTTGAAGCCAAGATCTAATAACCTTATTCAGCATCCTTTGAGTTTATGGGAAATAGGATCTTTGGAGCCGATTTAGACAACCACCAAATAATGATTGAAATAATTTTTTGTTAGTCTCTAAAATGTGACAACATACCAAAGGAACGAACTATTGGAAAGTATGTTGCAACAAAATTTAGTCCCTTGGAATGCATGTTGAGCTTCTTGAGAATATCTTGTACCCTCTCTTCATTATGATAGGCATGGTTTTCTCCCTATTTCCAACATGATTTCATATTTATGGTTTTCCCTTCATAGTGTTAGTGAAAATTATTAAGTGAAGAGTATGGTTATGTTTAATAAAATGACTTGTTGCACATAATGGATATATAATGTAGAAAAATTAAGAACAAACTAGATATCTTTATGAAATATTATGAACTCAGAAAGAAAATAGATATCCTTATTTGTTATCAAATAATGAATTACAAAGTTTCCTAAATAGGAAAACAACTCCCAAGTCGAGTTGCCAAGTAAACTCTAGCTAACTCTAACTAAATCTACTCTAGGTGGCGGAAATTACTATTTTTAGCATTTTACTAGAAACTCTTATTCTTAGTAAGTTTGCATGCTTATTCTATGGGCCAGACGAAATTGCCACGCATCTTCTACATCCCTAAATTAGAGGAATTGCCAACTTTCTAACTCATAATGAAATTAATAGACTAAAAATAACTAATGCTCAAAAATAGGAAAAAACCAAACTATAACTTAAATCCTAATTTTCAGCCTCAAGATGGCGGATTTAGGGCCTGAAAATGTGTTGAAATTTTTCTGCATTTGTCTCATTCGTCTCATTGAAACACGTGGTTTCAAAAAAAAGCAGACTCAAGCGGACACAGAAACTCAAGTTATGACCTTGTCAAGTTCTTGCTAATTCTGGCACATCATTCTCCCCTGCTTGAAAAAAATGTAGCTCCTGCAAGTTGTCTTCTTCAAACTACTTCCATTTATCTGCATCCAACTTCTTAATCTCCCACTCTGTGACCCAAGTATTGTCCTCTTGTTCTAGTCCTTTCCAATGTACCAAATATTTGTTGTATTTCCCATGTCGTGTGTCCATTGTTTTCTTATCTAGAATCTGATCCACTTCTTCTTTCTTCTTCACCAGAACCTATTGCCTCCAATCTACTACTTCATCAATAACATCCCCTTCTGCACCATCCCCATGAAAATAATACAAATCTAAAACATTAAACACTTGGAGAAATATCAAAATTCCCTGGTAATTCTACCTCATAAGCATTATCGTTTATTTTTTCATGATTTTGTAGGGACCAATCTTCTTGTACTTCAGCTTGTTATAGGTTCCTTTTGGAAACCTTTCCTTCCACAAATATACCATAACCAACTCACCAACTGTAAATACCTTTCTCCATCTATGCACATCTACTATTTCCTTATACTTATCATTACTATTCTATGACTTCTTCCACTTCTTCTTCTGCCATTGTTGTATATGTTCGGAAAATTCTTCACGCATCATCACGACTCTACCATCAACTAGTAGTTACATCAAATCTAACACCCCATTTGGATTACTCCCATACACAATTGAAAATGGAGACTTTCCCATGGATCTATTTATGGAAGCTGATATGTAAAACTTAGCTTGTGGTAATGCTAAGTCCCGTTGTTTGGCTTTTCCCAATGATGCACCTTAAAAGTTTCCCAAACTCCTATTTACCACCTCTGTTTTCCCATCAGTTCTGGGATGATAGGCCTTTGCTTGAACTGTAGTTGAGTTCCCAATTTCTTCCATAAAGTCCTGCCGAAGTGACTTAAGAACCTTGTGTCCCTATCTGAAGTAATGGTTTTTGGAACACCATGCAAATGAACAACTTCTCTGAAAAACAAATCTGCTATGCTGTTGCATCACTTGTTTTCTTGCAGGTAATAAAATGAACCATCTTAGAAAACCTATCAACAACCACAAAAATTGAGTCATTACCTCGTTGTGTTTTTGGTAATCCCAAAACAAAATCCATACTCAGATCTGTCCACGACCCTTTAGGAACAAGCAAATGGCATATACAACCTTGTATTTTGTGCATGGCCTTTTGAGACTTGGCAAATTCAACACCTCTCCACATATCTTACCACATCTCTTTTCAACTTTGGCCAATAGTATTTCTCTGCTACCAAGGCTATCATCTTATCTTTACCAAAATTCCCAACCAATCCTCTGCTATGTAACTCTTTCACTATATTCTCTCTCATAGACCCAACTGGAATACATAGTTGGCATCCCTTGAATAGGTAGCCATCCTATAAAATGTACTCATCCAGGACATCTCCTGCATTGTCTGACAATGGATGAATTAACCTTTCAACAATATCCTTGAAATCAATCAGAAGAATACAAACCCTTTATTGCTTCAAAACCCACCACCTCATTTTCCATAGTGGTAAACAAAGTCACACGCCTACTCAATGCATCTACAACTTGATTATGTTTTCCTAATTTATGTTTTAGAGAAAAAGTATAACCCTACAAAAATGATACCCACTTTGCATGCCTACTTATTCAACTTCTTTTGTGTATTCACATACTTCAGGGCTATGTGGTCTATAAATAACACAAACTCCTTAGGCACTAAGTAATGCCTCCAATGCCTTAATGCTTGTATAATTGCATAAAATTCCACATCATAAGTAGAGTAGTTCTTTCTTACCTCATTCATTTTCTCACTAAATAAAGCTTAATGGCTTTCCTCCTTGACTTAGGACAACACCAATACCCACATGTGAGGCATCACAATCAACCTCAAACACTTTATCAAAATCTGGTAGTGCCAAAATGGGTGCCTCTGTCACCTTCTTCTTCAAGAATTGAAAACTATCCTCAGTTGCCTTTGTCCACAAAAACTCCCTTCCTTTTGTGCAATCTGTTATAGGTGCTACAATATTGCTGAAATTTTTAATAAATTTTCTATAAAATGTTGCTAGACCATGAAAAGCTTCTTACCTCTATTATACTCCATGGAGTAGGCCATTCAATAATTGCCTTTATCTTTTTGAGTCCATCTGTACCCCATCTATTGAAATAATAAAGCCCAAGAATACCAAACTCTCTTGCATAAATGTGCACTTCTTCATATTTTCATAGAGTTTCTCTTTCCTTAACACTTCAAATACCACCCTTAGATGCCTCAAATTTTCTTCTTTAGTTTTACTAAAAGATCAAGATATCATCAAAATAAACCAAAACAAACTTACCATTATACTCCCAAATAGCATGGTGTTCATCAATCTCATAAAAGTACTAGGTGCATTGGATAACTGAATGGCATCACCAACCACTCATATAATCCATTTCTGTCTTGAATGTTGTTTTCCACTCATCTCCTTCTATCTGATCCGAATCTGATGGTAACCACTTTGAAGATCAATCTTGGTGAAATACCTAGATCCAATGAGCACATCCATCATATCATCAAGGTGAGGTATTGGGAACCTATACTTGATTGTAATTTTATTGATTGCTCTTACTATCCGTGCACATTCTCCATGTTCCATCCTTCTTTGGTGTTAATAAAGTTGGGTTGCACATGGACTCATGCTCTCCCTTACGACCCCCTTTCACATGAGCTCTACCACTTGCCTATTCAACTCTACATGCAATGTCGGCTCATCCTATAAGCCACTTGATTTGGGAGTGAAGACCCTGAATCAAATCAATATGGTGTTGAATATCTCTTTTGGGTGGTAATCCATCGGTAGCTCATCAGGAATAACATCTGAAAATTCTTCTATTAATTCTATTGTTTCTATTGGTATTTGTGCACTTACAGGTTCATCCTTATTTTACGACTAGTGCATAACAAAAACAGTTTCCTTTGCCTCCTTCACAAATTCCTTTGCAGAAAGCATATTTTCAGCCTTCCCCTCTTCCTTAAGAGGTAGAAAAACTATTTTTGTGCCATCCTTCCAGAAAGTATAAGTATTCTTTCCCCCATCATGAATAAATTTTCTATCAAATTGCCATGGTCTTCCTAGCAGCATATGACATGCATCCATAGGAATAACATCACACCAAATCTCATCCTTATAACTGTTCCCAATAGAAAAGCTTATTAAACATCTCTTATCAACAGTAACTTCATTACCCTTCTTAAACCATGCAATATGATAAGGGTTAGGATTCTTCTCACAATGCAGACCCAATTTCTCGACCATCTCATTTGAAACCATGTTCTCACAACTACCACCATCAATAATAACATTACATACCTTTCCTCTGAAGTGCATCTTGTTATGAAAATATTTGTACGCAGCCATGCATCCCCCTTGATATCCTTTCTTGGAGCAATCATCATCCTCTTGATCATCATATTTTCTCCAACATCTAGTGGAATTTCTAGGTCTGTTCATCTTCTACTTGTTCAGCTTCAACAAGATTTACTCTTGGAGCATCTCCTTGCCTCTTTTCATGTGTATAAGAATGTGAGCATTCAAAATCTTGATGCCCTTCTTCACCACATTTGTAACAAACAAATGGTCTTCGTGGAGCCTCCCATCCTCTATCGCTATATCCTCTACCCCTAGAAAATCCTCTACCTCTTTGTTGATTCTAGAAATCTTGTCTCGTATCTTCTTGCTTTTCCAATCCACGAGATGATTCTCCCCTACCTTGGCTGAAACCATCTTGTCCCTAAAGGAAGATGAGGCCCCCTATTCATTCCAGTGATCTCCTAAAACTTTGATGATTTTGTTTTCCTCGGCCTTTAAGGCTAATTGATAGGCATCCTCCATGCTCTTAATCCTATGCATACTTATCTCATCTTGAATAGAAAATTTTAATCCATTTACATACCTTGCAGCCATTTGTTCCTCAGTTTCTTCATGCTCTACATGAATGGACAACTTGTAGAACTCATCTGTGTATTCTTGCACTATTTGTAAGTTCTGTTTGAGATTAAAACCTCCTGTAAAGGGTTTGTGCATAATCCACAGGAGAAATTTATCTTTCAGCTTCTTCTCCATCTTACTCCACGTCCTAATTCTTTCTTTCCCTTTCTTGACCACTCTTTCTATAGGTGATCCCACCATAACATAGCATGACCTTTCAATTTCGTGCATGCAAATTTTACCTTCTTTTCTTCTGACATAGCCTTCCACTCAAAAAAATTTCCCATGCTAGTCAACTAGTCTATCAGCTCCTTTGGTTTTAGACTACCACCATACTCTGAAACATCAACTCTTATCCCATCATTCTTTCCTTCTAATGCTCAAAGCATCCTTTCTTCAAAATCTAATGGTGGTGCTTGCATTTCCTCCTCTTCACAAACTTCTTCTTCATCAGTGTCATCTCCACCTTGATTTCCTCTACGGGTTATCATTGCGTAGAAGCAAGTCAAAACTTGCCTCTATAGATCTTGCATATTTCTATTCATCTGAAATACCACCTCCTCTTCCTCTTCCTCTTCCTGCCATTTTTTTAAAAAAAAAAGACTCGAACCAACTCTGATACCAGATAATGTAGCCAAATTCAAACAAACTTGATATACTGTAAATAATATGAACTCCAAAAGAAAATAGATCTCCTTCTTTGTTATCAATAATGAATTACAATGTTTCCTAAATAGGAAAACAACTCCCAACTCGAGTTGCCAAGCAAACTCTAACTAACTTTGACTAAATCTACTCTAGGTGGCGGAAATTACTATTTTTAGCAGTTTACTAGAACCTACTTATTCTTAGTAAGTTTGCATGCTTATTCGTATGGGCACAAAATTTCCACGCATCTTCTACATTCCTAAATTAGAGGAATTTCCAACTTTCTAACTCATAATGCAACTAATAGACTAAAATTAACTAATGCCCAAAAATAGGAAAAAACCAAACTATAACTTAAATCCTAATTTTCGGCCTCAAGATGGCAGGATTTAGGGCTTGAAAATGTCAAAAAAAATTTCTCCAACCAAAATTTTGTATTGTCTCATCGAAACATGTGGTTTCAAAAACAAACGGACTCAAACGGACACCGGAGCTCAAGTTATGACCTTGTCAAGTTCCTACTAATTTTGGCACATCATATATTTACCTTAATCATGTAGAATTTGATATGACCCTTTTTATATAGAAACTCTCAATGGTTTCATTTGAAAATTCGTCTGACTCATTTGATAGAAACTAACCAAACCACCGATTGTAGAAATTAAACTTGACTTCTATGTAATCGCGACATTTTCACCTTGCTAAAATTTAATAAAACATGAATTTTAAATGACACGAGAAACCACCACTCAACTTTACTGATATTTAGTAGGTTATGAAATGATCATGCTCACTATGTGAAGAGAGATATCTTTTCAATCTTTATAATGACCTTAGATGATCATTTAACTTGTTTCACTCAACCTGGGGCTAGTAAACATTTTTATGCTTGAGTCAATTGCTAAAAAATTAAAAAGTTAGTTCTTTTTCTACCCTCAATTTAGACCCCCATACGATTAGAAAATAAATTTGGCCAAACACCTTTAAAATCTTTAAGAATGACCATAACCAATCAATATTTGATATAATCACCTAATATGATTTTGTGTCATGGGTTTTTGGTCGATATGTTTGATTGACTAAGTCCAACTAGCATAATTATGACAAAAATAGCTTCCAAATGTAGTGTCCATTTGAGTCTTTGTCACAACCTTTATTTAATAAATTCAAAGGGTTTCCCTTTAAATAGGGAATTAACATAAATTTACACATGGTGTGTTTGAGATTAAAAAAATTATTTCAACCTCACTTTCCAGGCCACTTTGGCAAAATCGGATTATCTTTATTTCATCCTGAAACACTAATGAGAAATTTACATAGAAATTTATCTTATTATAAAAACTATTGCAAAACATTTAAACTCTATTATACGACTCTATAGATCTCATTGATGACACTTGATCATATTTTATTGTTTATGGAAAAAAATTTATGCTTTTCTCTCTACATCTCTCTAAGTCTCGCTCTAGCTTGAAAATTAATGAAACTAGGTTTCTTAGTCTTTTGTATTGTAAAATTTTATAATTTATTGTAAGTGGAAAATAATATATATGTGAAAATTTTAGTCATAGGGGAATGCCATGCAACGCGTTTATTTTTGATGACCATGTTTATACTAATTTTCATGTTACATTGTAGGGCAAAAGTATTTAAAATGGATGTTGGAAATCTAAATTTAATGTTTATTACTGAAAATGTGTAATCAAGATGGAATTAGAATAGTCCTGTATTTTAGCAATAGTATAAGTGTTGTATTATTAATGAATATGATGACCTCTTATGGTGTACAATGTTAAATATAGTGATGGTGTAATTTTACTTGTAACCTTACAATTCAATTGTATTGTACAATAATGTATTCTAGTTAATTTAGGTGAACGTGCATAATTTTTTATATTGGTCTAGGATAGTGAGACAAAAATTGAAAAGTAATATGTTTAAGCAATGTAAAGAAATTTAAAATTTCATCTGATAGTTAGACTTGTGAAAACAAATCACAATATTTAATAAGTATATCATGTTTTCAAAAACATTGCACTTATCATATTTTACTTTTTTATAGTAATTAATTCATAGAAGCTTAATATTTAATTAATAGATGTACCATAGATTTAATATGTTAGATGTTCATGGTTGTTTATAATGTAGGTTTGTTTCCTTGAAAAAGTAGCTATGTTCAATTCCTCTCCCAAAGGTAAACTATGTTCTCCTCTTGTTTTAATGGAAATATTTGTTGTACATAGTCGAAAAATTTAATAAAAGTGGTTACTCGATTAAAGGGTGTTATGAGTCCATTTGAATCATAAGTGTGTTTGGTTATCTTATTTTTCACTTAAAAAGGGAAAATCAATTCCCTACCCACCATGGCCATGATCAAATTCCAACCTTGCCAAAATGAAATTTGAATTTAATGTTTTTCTAGCTATATAGTCTCTAGTTATAGGTGTAAAAGTATTTTTTATATTTGATAAATTTGCCACAAGAAAAATGGGTGAAAGTAAATCTATTCATGGGCCTTCATTTGTCTCATCAAATATTAATAGAGTAGGATAACCATTTTTAAATCCTTATGAGAGTTATAATACCAAATATTGCTTAAATGGTGGGTTTGGTCCTTTTGGATAAATATGTATTATCTCAATACCTCAATTAGGATTCTTTTGATGAATACTCAATGTATATATCATACCACTTGGAATAAAGTGCCCTATGAAATCTTAGATTGTTGTATGTGGAGCTTATATTCTCTCTAGTATATTATGAAAATACTTGGTGGTCGAATATTAATCACGAAAATGCTTTCTTATGATGTTCTTTTCCATTTAGAGCTCTCTAAGATATCTAAACATAAACTAAATTTTCATCAATTTGCATTCATATTTTAAACAATCTTAATATGTGAATGTAAAAGATAAAGAATTTTAACTTGGAGAGAAGAACCTTGGAAATGTATGATTCTTAGAACACATGCTCCCAGATTGTTATCAAATGCATAAAATACAAATATGATTGAATACAAATAAAATTAAAGGAAATTACTCTTATTTCTAACACAAATATGAGGAAACTTGTAAATTGTACATGATGGTGGATGGTTTGATGATCGTTATAAATGGAATAATATGTTGTATTAACATAAAAATATAAGGATAAAAAAAATCTTGAGACATCATGAATGATTGTTAAGAACTCAATATTTTATTTGTAATCCACTTTACTTGTGTGAGACTACACTTGTTGCATGATTGTGGTTGTCAATTTGATCTTTTCCTAAAATAAATGTTCTTATGAGGCTTGATGTAGTGCCCACTTCCTTTGACACCTTTTGATACTGATCTTGATATTGTTGATTACATTATGGACATTATTATGGTTTTGATTTAGTATGATGTTAGATGTTGGACCATGGATTATTGTTGATCTTGATTTAGTTATGATGCATGATGATTATTAGAGACACTTCATATGTGGATGATGATATACTATTTGACATGGATATATTATGAATGTTGTTCGGACATGTGATTTTTGGATATTGTGAGTAGACCTAGAAAATGGACATTATATGATGATGATATAGTTGTTGATATAAATTGTAAGTGATATTGTTGATTGCCTTGATGTTGTTGTGATTCATATGTATAGATGATTTTGTGATTATATTTATATCATGTTGGATGTTCTGATATGGCCACGAGGCCAAAGGAGGTATTTGTGTTTTGCAGGTTAAACTATCACAACAAACATCGAGGGATTGGAGACCAACCACATTGGAATTCTAGATGAATTCAACAAGGTCACCATGGAAACATGTTTTGTGTGTGTGTGTGTGTTTTTTTTTTTTTTGTTAGGGATTCCCATGGGGGATTACCTTTGAATGTGACCAAGGGGCTTTATGTATTTATTAATGTGGTTTCTTTTATTAATGTTTGCATGTGTTTATTTTGTGGTGCTTTTACCCTTTTTCATTAGTTATTAAATGTTGTGTAATGTTGTGAATAATCATGTTGTTAAAGTAAAAAAATCAATATGTCATAAGAAAGTAATTAGTGAAGTGGTTGGATTTTGTATTAAATGTTTTAAGTATGTGTAAGTGACTTTGTAAGTGATGTGTAAGTTTACTTCTGAGTGTGAAACACTCCACCTTCTTGGAAATTCGAATTTTTCCTTGGAGGCTGATTTTGGAGGCTTGTGGGACAAGTAAAACTTGTCCCATACCTCTTAATTTTATTTACCAACCATACCTATGGTTGGAGGGTTGAATTTAGACCTTATTTATTCATTTTGATATGACTAATTATAAGTTTTAATTGCACTCTTCTTACATTTTATTAAATTTTGTCCTTATGGGGTGTGGGCTTTTGGAGTGTGTAAGTTTATTGTCATATTATTCACCCACCTCTTTATTGTGCATTGGAGAATGAATTTGAATTTTGTGTTGGAGTTGAGGATGTGTGATGTGGCATCCTACATAGATCCACCTCATCCTCTTCTCTTCCCTCTTCTATAAAATTATAACTCCTTGCTTTGTGTTGGGTTGTTGAACATTTTGCATACTTCCTTTTGGGTGAATTTTTACTGTGTGGAGCTCTTGCTTTTGGAAGGAGATTGGAGACCTTTGCATGCTTGTTGGTTGTTGATTTTGGAATGTATTTTTGAATTGGAAAGATTGTTGTTTTGAAACTTGGACAACTCCTTCATGGAGAGGTAAGAGTTGGCTCTTGAAATACTTTTTTTCTTTATGATATACATATTATTGTGTGAATGTTTTAACATGTTTGTGGGTTGTTTGGGTAGACTACCTAGGAATGGTGTAGGAGAAGGCTATGGGAAATCCATGTGGGGGGCATAAGGGAATGCCAATGGCATCAGAACTCTTGTGGAGAGATTTGGGATTGGGTTTATACCTTGGAAAAGAAATGGCATTGCATTTCTTACTTTGTGGGGCATAAGGAAATTTTTGGGGGGCATAAGGAGGGATTTTGGGGGCATAAGGATATATGGGAGATGTTTTATATTGTGGTTTGTTACAGGTGGATACCTAATTCCCATTGGGAGGCATAAGCAGCTTCCCCCATAGTTCCTTGCTCCTTTGGCTTGCTTGATGAAGCCTTAGTCTTGTTTGTATGTTTTAATGTAGTTGTAAACTACATTTTGTTTTGAACTGTGTTTAAAATGTGAAAATGTTGCATGTGTGTTGTGGAAGCCTTGTTGCCATGGGTTGAATCACATCTTTTATTGCATTATGGTTAGGGGCTTAGAGGCCAATGAAGGAGGATGGATTCTCCTCTTCATTGGATGTCTTGGTTGGGTGGAGAGCGTTGCCTTTCCCTTGCCTTTGTTGTGATCCAACAAGAGAGAATTTATGTTACTATTCTAGGAGTAGAGAGGAAGATAGTTTTGACAAGCCCATGTGAAATGAAATCTCATTATAACCTTTCCCACTTTGAAGTGGATGATCTATATATTATTTTTAATGGAAAGATACTTTGTATTAAGATATGAAAGTTATGTATTCCAAGTTGTGAAAGAGATATACTCTGTTCTGATCATCTGAAAGAAAGAAATTGGAAATCTATTATTTGCATTCAAGGAATTGAAAGATGTAAAGTTGTATTGTTTTTTTGAAAATAATAAAGGATTGCAATACTTTTCTTCAATTTGCATTGTTGCTTTGAAATTGATCATCAATTTGTGATTTGAAACCTTTGTTTGGAAAATTGGAAAGAGAGAAATGCATATGAAGGAATAGTAATATCTTATTTTTAAATACGTTAAAATTAGAAATCGAGACTTTGTATTTTGGATCTTAAATGGGTTGATTAAATCACTTAAATGTAATATAGATTGAATGGAAATGAATCTCCATACTTGGAAGGTGAAAAATGATAAATAAATCCTTTAGAAATTGATCTTTGTTTTGTATTTCATCTAGAAAATAATTTATCTAAAATGAATAGTTCGAACCTACATTCAAGAAATAAAAATGAAACATTAAAATTGAACATGCTATGATGTAAATGAATTCAATTTGGGCTAAACCACTTAAGGAAATCTTCAGATCTTTTAAAATCGGATCAATCCATTTGCGGTCCCTTTTGTTGTTAAAAGTTGTAAAATTGATTTGCAACTCAATCAAACAAAAAAACCTATGGTTTTCCTTCCTAAAACCATCATGGAAAATTCCTCCATGTCTCTTGGGCATAGTGAAGGAAAGAATCAAATTTTGAACAAAATTTACCAGTTTTACATTTGTAAAAAATCATGAAACTTTTTTTTATAAAATTGATCCCTTAGACTTTGTTAAAATCCTAAAATTAATGATTCTTATGCAAGGAGGGCTTTAGAGATTTCTAAAAGTCCTCGTTTTCCCAAAACTGAGATTTCTATCAAAAGTTATGGCCTTCTGAATTTTTGTTCACTTGGCATTAAAAATTTGGGAACCATTTCCTTAGCAGGCCCGCGGCCCGAATATTTCCCTTGGGACATCGGAAAATTTTAAAAAAATTTTCCTCCACTCTGCTGGCCCACATCTAATAAGAGTCTACCACATGGCACCATGAGGTGTTAGCGAAGAGGCGAATCCTTTTTACTTGGCGCTTTAGGAAAATTTTCCCAAAATTTTCCAAAATTTCCTGTAAGCTCCATGAAATCGGTGATGCCACATGGCATGATGAGGCATCTTCTAAGGAACAGTTTCATTTTTGTCTTTTGCATCTCAGATTTTTTTGGAAATTTTCCAATTTTTCCCGTTGTCCTGTACTGGCCGCATCCAATCTGCGGTTGCCACGTGGCATCGTGAGGTGTCGTCGCAAGGCCCGTGTCTATGAACCCTCTTCTTAGCCCTTCGGGGCTTTAAGTCAATTTTCTCCATGCCACCTACCTTTCTTGAATTTTCTTAGGAGATGCACGTGTCCTTTGTGAACTCACGGGAGTGTGGAGTGCAGCTAGAGCCGACTTTTCAACCGCACGGGAGAATTTGTAAAATGTCTCCTCGTCGCCCGCCTTTCCTTGTTTTCCACCACTACGCTTGTTAGGCCGCCACGTGTCCCTTGTGGACCTCACGAACCCATAGGAGCATAGGCACAATCACAAATGTGATTTCCCCATGGGGAAAAAAATTACACTCTCCCGCCCACCAACTAACTCCTTTGGGCGAATTTTTCCCTCTGGGCCCATAGGCCTAACTCTTGGGAAAATTTTCACCCCAAGGCTCCACCGGCCCATAACTTGAAAAATATGAGGAGTTAGGAGGAATTTTTATATCAATGGAAAGGTGAGGAAATTTCCTATCCAAGGGGTATAATATAGGAAATTTTTAATGCATTAAGTTTGAGAAAAATCAAGTTGAACCTTTAAGCCTATTAGAGAGTGGGTATGGTTAGGAATTACCCTCGAAACCTTTTGAACCTTCTAAACCTAAAATTTTGAACTTATGACCTCTAATTATTTTTAATAAAGGAAAAGTATGTTATAGTGAATTAGGATTGTTCTTGAACTTGTTAGTGACAGTTGTTGCCTTGTAACTTTGTTGTAGACTCTTTTAAACAAAAAAATTATTCCATAATTTTCCAATCTAATCCTAGGTTGTTCTTGGGTCTCAAGTGGGTTGTTTTTAGCGGGCATTACACTTGATATCAGAGTAGTGGTTTAAAATCTTGGACCATTGGGCACACTAGGAACTTGAGACATGAACTTTAAGACTTAGCACACTTTTAAATCTAGAAAAAATTTAGTTTGGAATTTTCACATTTTAGTAAACATGGAAACTGAGTAAGACCTAGAATAAGGAACTAACCTTCATTTTGTTACGTGTAGGAGGAGCAGAAACTTAGATAAGGATCCTTTTCACATAGACATAGGCATACCATCTCTAGAGCATGTATGCGCCATCCTACCCTAATAGATTTTGTAGACCCTTCAGGAGGTTAATACCACGTTACGTGGAGGATCAATAGGAGGACATGCAGTCAGACACGATAGAGTGACATCCATTGAGGGACATGCACCTCCTCCACATAGTGATGAGCATGGAGGAGAGAAATTTCATGTGGAGTTATCTAGAGTAGATTCACCACAGAGGGGACAGGGTGACCAAGTTTCATGACATAGAGAGAGGTCTCGGAGCCCTAGGTTGGGATGAGCATGTAGAGGTACCTAGAGGTTGTCGATCCACAACTATAGATCATGTCGGGAGATCCTGAAGCTTCACCATCACACTATTCTGGTGACATAGGTGGATTTCAGGAAGAGGCCTTGGTTGGTGAGATTGAGCGGATGCTTCAAGCTTTGTCCTTGTTCTAGCAACACAAAATCTCGTGTTGTGATCCATCTACTGAGGGATGGAGTAGGAGTATGGTGGAGGACAGAGGAGCAGAAGCTCCATGTTGATTCTAAGATAGTTATGTGGGAGCTCTTTGAGGAGCATTTTAGGAATAGATATTTGTCAAAAAGGTTCATACAATAGCGGATAGATGAGTTTCATGACCTCCGAAAGGCATCACTCATAGTGGCTGAGTATGAGAGTAGATTTCTAGATCAACTCCAGTATGTTGGTTATATGCAGGATGAGTAGGTGTAGATTCACAGGTTCATCCAGGGCCTAAATCTAGACATTGGAGGTGTATTACAATCCATTGTCTAAAGACATTAGTTAAGGCCATCGTGAAGGCCTATATAGTATTGGAGACTCGGGGAAAGACCTAGTGGCTAGAGATCGAGTCCAGAGCCGCATCTGAGAGATGTAGGGTAGTAGATCAAGGGGTCAGTACCCCTTCCTCATGGTGGACAAGGTTTAGCATAGTCATCCTTTAGACCATAATAAAGTGCTAGATAGTCTAACCCACCTTATAGACCTCCACAAAGAGTTGATGCACAAAGAGGTTGGAGTATGGGGCCTCCTCCTAGGGTCCCCTCAGGACACAGGGTGGACATAGAGCTCATTCGGTGGGAGCTTGCACTAGCGGAGGCTGCATCAAATCACCACCGCATCATCAGGATCCATAACATAGAATTCTAGAGCACCTACTTAGAGGTGCTACTCATTGGAGAGGATCGATGGTTGTTTTGGTTGTGGAGTTGCAGGACATTTTTGGAGAGACTACCCTCAGAACCCTAACAAGGGTAAGACATAGATCTTAGAGTATAATGTTGGTGACATGGGATGTATCCACAAGATTTATGTAGTGGTTGAGAATAGCCATTGAGACTATAGGAAGCATTGGGGTATTCCTACCTCTATATTGTTTGATTATGGTTCTTCGAGACTCTTTCATTGCACCATCTTTAGTAGAGCCATGCAGTTGGTGGCGATTAGGCGGGTCATAGTTGGGATGTTGAGATGGCTTCGGAGCCAAGATCTTGGTAGACTCCTTAGTTAAAGAGTGTGTGGTGAATTTGGTACCTTTCACCATTACCTCGGATCTTGTATCCTTCCATTGGGGTCGTATGGAGCCATTTTGCGTATGGATTGGTTATCTACACACGGGGCTAGGATGGATTGTTACCACAAAAATATATCTTGTGCAAATGATTTGGGAGTGGACTCATTGATTTCAGGGGTTAGGAGACCTATTTCTATTCACACCATCTCCACTATGCGGCTCAAAGTCTTTGTGCGAATGGGGTTGTCAAATGTATGTTATTACTGATTAGTGATAGAATCAAAGGATAGGTCTAATGGACCATCGCTAGATGATCACCCCATTTTGAGAGAGTTTGTAGACGTCTTTCCTGGGAGCTACCAGATTACCACCCCCATGTGAGATATATTTTCATATAGATCTAGTTCCAGGGAGCTGAGCCTATCTCACGAGCACCTTATCGGATCACCACCCTGAGCTCTACGAGCTCAAGTTATAAACCAGGAGGGCCTTATGGAGAAAGACCTTATCCATCCTAGTGTATCTCCTTGGGGTGCACAACTAATTTTGTGAAGAAAAGGATGGATCCTTACGGTTATGTATTGATTACCACAACCAATAAGGTAACGATCAAGAATTTGTTATCCCCTTCCACATATTGATGACTTGTTTGATCGGATGAAGGGAGCCATAGTTTTCTCGTAAGATTGATCATAAGTCAGGCTATCATCAATTAAGGATTATGAAGGTGGATATTCATAAGACCACTTTTTGTATGAGATATGGGCACTATAAGTTCACAATGGTGCCTTTTGGTTTGACTAATGCCCCCACAATGTTTATGAGTTTGATGAATGGGGTATTTAGGATCTTCCTAGATCGATTCATACTCATCTTCCTTGATGATATTTTGATTTACTCACGATACGCGTGAGGAACATGAGGAACCTTCACGGGTTCTTCGATGTCTTCGGGAGCAACAACTTTATGGGAACTTGGAGAAGTTTACATTCTTTGAGAGACAGAGGTGTAGTATTTAGGTCAAATAATTTCTAGGAAGGTATCGCCATGAATCCTTCCAAGATTAGAGCTATTATGGATTGGCCAACACCCACTACTTTCATTGAGGTGCGTAACTTCATGGGATTAGCGGGTTATTACCGAGAGATTTATTTAGGACTTCTCTCGATGTGAGCAATCACTTCCCTGACAGGAAAGGGAAGAAGTGCCTCGACAGATGTGACAAAGCCTTCACCATTCTTGAAGTGTGACTACCACCTATTCTTGAGTGCCGGATTTTTGATTTTCATTTGCATAGATGCTTCTTTAGCATGGCTTGGAGTTGTGTTGATGCATGAGGGCAAAGTAGTGTCTTTTGATTCTCACAAACTCAAAGATTATGATCTCAATTACTCGAATCATGATCTTGAGCTTGTGGTAGTTGTGCAAGCTTTGGTTTGATGGAGACATTTTCTACTTGGTCAAAGATTCACACTCGGACAGATCACTTAAGGCTTTGTTACCTCTTCACATATCCCAATCTCAATACTCGTCTGCGACGTTGGATGGAGTTGCTTTATGAGTATGATATGGAGATAGAGCATGTGAAGGGGAAGGAGAATGTTATTGTAAACACTCTTAGTAGATGGAGACATGTGAGTATGTCCACTTCAATGGGCACAAATTTATGGAGAAGGATTCTTCAACAACTTCCTCTTGATAACTTCTACATTGTAGTTCAGCTTGAGATCGAGTCCCAGAGACCCCTCGAGGGGAATTTTGATGGTTTCTCATTAGAGGTAGATGGCATTCTTAGGAACAAAGGTCATATTTTGTTCCTAGAGATGGAGCCTTGAGGTAAGACATCTTGATAGAGGCACATCGTGCACCCTATTCATCCCATCTTGGGGTGAAGAAGATGCACACTACCTTGCGATAGTTATATCATCGAGAGGAGTTCGAGAGAGATGTGGCCTAGTTCATATCATGATGTTTAGATTTCCATAAAGTGAAGGAAAAGCATCAACATCCATCTGGCCTTCTCTTTCCTCATGTTATACCAGAGTGGAAGTGGGACACCATTTCCATGGACTTCATTGTTGGGCTACGATGTCGAGATATCACCATGACACCATCATGGTCATGGTTGATAAATTGACAAAAGTGGCTCACTTTTCTCTAGTGAAGACCACTTATACAGCTAGTGTTATGGTACGAATATATATTGATGAGATCGTCAATAGGTTACATGGGATTCCGTGGAAGATAATTAGTGACCATGATCCTTTGTACACTTCCCATTTTTGGACTACCATACAGCATGCCCTTCGGGATGAAGATCAATTTCAGCATAGCATATCACCTTGAGACAGATGGATAGACTAAGTGGGTGAATCAGATTTTAGAGGACATGCTCAGGATGTATGTGATGGATCAATAATCTAGATGGGAGGAGTACCTGTACTTGGTGGAGTTTTCCTATAATAATAGTTTTTAGAGTTCTATAGGCATGGCTCCTTTTCATGCCTTATATGGTAGAGAGTGCAAGACACCTCTTAGCTGGGATAGGCTAGAGGACAGGTTTTTCTTGGACAAGATTTTTTTAGGGACATGGAGCGTAGGTGGTTTTTATCATATAGAGATTGCAGCGAGCACAAGGCAGGTAGAAGAAGTATACAGATCAGCATAGGGCGGACCATAGTTCTGATGTGGGAATGAAGGTGTTCCTTTTTGTTAGACCACACAAGAGCCCTATCTGTTATGGAAAATGTTCTAAGTTAGCTCCTAGATTTGTTGGTCCTTTTGAGATCTTGGAGCATATCGGCCCTTTGGCCTACCGTTTAGCGTTTCCACCTAGCTTGTCTCACATACATGATGTGTTTAATGTTTCAGTTCTTAGGAGATATATTACACATCCTTCTAATGTGTGCTATATTGGACCTTATTAAGGTACACATTAGGGGCAGGTGACGGTGGAGCCCATTCGCATTATAGATCGTAGGACACTTTGGACCTTCGAGGTAGAAAGTTTGATCGAGTCCGGTGTAGTGGACAGATATATGAGACTGTATCTACATAGGAGGATGCTACATTATTACGGGTTTAGTTTCCACATTTTTTCCAGTGACTTCTAGGAGGAAGTCGAGTCTAAGGGGAGGAGGATGTAATTCCCACTTCCCTTTGACATGTTTTAATACTGATCTTGATCTTTGATTACACTATGGACATTATTATGGTTTTGATTTAGTATGATGTTAGATGTTGGACCATGGATTATTTTTGATCTTGATTTAGTTATGATGCATGATGATTATTAGAGACACTTCATATGTGGATGATGATATACTATTTGACATGGATATATTATGAATGTTGTTCGGACATGTGATTTTTGGATATTGTGAGTAGACCTAGAAAATGGACATTATATGATGATGATATAGTTGTTGATATAAATTTTAATTGATATTGTTGATTGCCTTGATGTTGTTGTGATTCATATGTATAGATGATTTTGTGATTATATTGATATCATGTTTGATGTTCGATATGGCCAAAGGGCGAAGGAGGTATTTGTGTTTTGCAGGTTAAACTATCACAACAAACATTAGGGGATTGGAGACCAACCACATTGGAATTCTAGATGAATTCAACAAGGTCACCATGGCAATAAGTTTTGTGTGTGTGTGTGTGTGTTGTTTTTTATGGATTCCCATGGGGGATTCCTTTGAATGTGACCAAGGGGCTTTATGTATTTATTAATGTGGTTTCTTTTATTAATGTTTGCATGTGTTTATTTTGTTGTAATTTTAACCTTTTTCATTAGTTATTAAATGTTGTGTTCATGTTGTGAATAATCATGTTGTTAAAGTAAAAAAATCAATTTTCATATTAAATGAAGTTGTTTGTATTAAATGTATGTGTATGACTTTGTAAGTGATGTGTAAGTTTACTTCTAAGTGTGAAACACTCCACCTTCTTGGAAATTCAAATTTGTTGTTGGAGGCTGATTTTGAGGCTTGTGGGACAAGTAAAACTTGTTCCATACCTCTTAATTTTATTTACCAATCATACATATGGTTGGAGGGTTGAATTTAGACATTCTTTATGCATTTTGATATGACTAATTGTAAGTTTTAATTGCACTCTTCTTACTTTTTATTAAATTTTTTCCTTATGGGGTATAGGCTCTTTTGAGTGTGTAAGTTTATTGTCATATTATTCACCCACCTCTTTATTGTGCATTGGAGAATGAATTTGACTTTTTGTTGGTGTTGAGGATGTGTGATGTGGCATCCTACATGGATCCACCTCATCATCTTCACTTCCCTCTTCTATAAAATTATAACTCCTTACTTTGTGTTGGGTTATTGAACATTTTGTATACTTCCTTTTGGGCAAATTTTTTTTTTTGTGTGAGCTCTTGCTTTTTGGATGGAGATTGGAGACCTTTGAATGCTTGTTGGTTGTTGATTTTGGACTATATTTTGGCATTGAAAAGATTGTTGTTTTGGAACTTGGATATCCTTCATGAGGGTAATTGGCTCTTGAAGTACTCTTTTTCTTTATGAATTTACATATTATTGTGTGAATGTTTTAGCATGTTTGTGGGTAGTTTGGGTAGACTTCCTAGGAATGGTGTAGGAGAAGGCTATGGTGAGGGAGTTGGGATTGGGTTTCTACCTTGGAAAAGAAATGGCATTGCATTTCTTACTTTGTGGGGGGCATAAGGAAATTTGGGGGGGCATAAGGAGGGATTATGGGGGGCATAAGGATATATGGGAGATGTTTTATATTGGTGGTTTGTTATAGGTGGATACCCAATTCCCATTAGGAGGCATAAGAAGATTCCCCATAGTTCCTTACTCCTTTGGCTTGCTTGATGGAGCCTTAGTCTTGTTTGTATGTTTTAATGTAGTTGTAAACTACATTCTATTTTGAACTATGTTTAAAATGTGAAAATGCGGCATGTGTGTTGTGGAAGCCTTGTTGCCATGGGTTGAATCAAATATTTTATTGCATTATGGTTGGGGCTTGGAGGCCAATGAAGAAGGATGCATTCTCCTCTTCATTAGATGTCTTGTTTGGGTGGAGAAGCGTTGTTGCTTTCCCCTACCTTTGTTGTGATCTAAAAGGAAACATTTATGTTGTTGTTTTGGGCGAGAGGAGGAAAACAGGTTTGTGATTCCATGTGAAATGAAATCTCATTCTAACCTTTCCCACTTTAAAGTGGATGATCTATATATTATTTGTAATGGAAAGATACTTTTTATTAAGATATGAAAGTTATGTATTCCAAGTTGTGAAAGAGATATACTCTATTATGATCATTTGAAAGAAATAAATAGAAATCTATTATTTGCATTCAAGGAATTGAAAGATGTTAAGTTGATTTTTTTGAAAACAATAAAGGATTGCATAATTTTCTTCAATTGCATTGTTGCTTTGAAATTTATCATAAATTTGTGATTTGAAACCTCTATTTGGAAAATTGGAAAGAGAGAAACACATATGAAGGAATGGTAATATTATGTATTTTGAAATATGTTAAAAATTAGACATCGAGACTTTGTTTTTTGGCTCTTAAATGGTTTAATTAAATCACTTAAATGTAATAGACTAGAATGAATCTCCATGTTTGGAAGGTGAAAAATGATAAATAAATCTTTAGAAATTGGTCTTTGTTTTTTTATTTCATCTTGGCAAATAATTTATCTAAAATGAACATTTTGAACCTATAATTCAAGAAATAAAAATGAAACATTAAAATTGAACATCTTTATGATATAAATGAATTCAATTTGGGCTAAAAATCTTACGGAAATATTTCAAATCTTGTAAAATTGGGCTCAATCCATTTGTAATCCTTTTGATGTTAAAAGTTGTAAAATTGATTTGCAACTCAATCAAACCAACCAAATATGGTTTTCCATCCTAAAAATCCTAGAACAATCCTCCACATGTTTTTGGCATGATGAGTGAAGGAAAGAATCAAATTTTGAACAAAATTTACAAGTTAAAATTTACCATTTTGCACTATAAAATCCTATAGAACGTTTTCATGAAATTGATCCCTTACACTTTTCTTCAATTTGCATTGTTGCTTTGAAATTTATCATCAATTTGTGATTTGAAACCTCTGTTTGGAAAATTGGAAAGAGAAAATGCATATGATGGAATGGTAATATTTTGTATTTTGAAATATGTTAAAAATTAGACATCATACTTTGTTTTTTGGCTCTTAAATGGTTTGATTAAATCACTTAAATGTAATAGATTGGAATGAATCTCCATGATTGGAAGGTGAAAAATGATAAATAAATCCTTTAGAAATTGATCTCTATTTTTTATTTCATCTGGCAAATAATTTATCTAAAATGAGCAGTTTGAACCTATAATTCAAGAAATAAAAATGAAACATTAAAATTGAACATGATATGATGTAAATGAATTCAATTTGGGCTAAAAACTTATGGAAATCTTTCGAGATCTTGTAAAATCGGGCTCAATCCATTTGCAATCCCTTTTACTGTTAAAAGTTTTAAAATTGATTTGCAACTCAATCAAACCAAAAAAATCTGGTTTTCCATCCTAAAACCATCCTAGAACAATCCTCCACATCTTTTGGCATGATGAGTGAAGGAAAGAATCAAATTTTGGAACAAAATTTACAAGTTAAAAATTACCAGTTGCACTGTAAAATCTTGTAGAACGTTTTCATGAAATTTACCCCTTAAACTTTATCAAAATATAGAATTAATGATTCTTGTGCAAGAAGGGATTTGAGAGATTTCAAGAAAGTCATTGTTTGCCAAAAATGAGTTTTCTATCAAAATGTTATGGCCTTCTAAAGTTTTCTTCACTTGGTATTAAAATTTTGGGAAAAATTTCCTTGACGGACTGCGGCCTGAATTTTTCCCTTGGGACATCGAAAATTTTAGGGAAATTTTCAAAAAAATTCTACCACCCCACCGGTCCATAGCCAATCAAAGGCTTGTCCACGTGGCACCATGCTATGTCGGTGGAGGGGTGAATCCCTTTTACTTAGCGCTTTTTCGAGAAATTTTGGGAAAATTTTCTAAATTTTCCCAGTTGGCCTACAAAATCGGTGATGCCACTTGGCATCGTGAGGCATTCACAAAGGAATTGGTCCCTTTTTGTCTTTTGCATCTCATTTTTTTTCAAGTTTTCCCCACTCCCATCAACCCGCGCCAATCTAGGGCTGCCACGTGGCATCGTGAGGTGTCGGGAAGGTGCAGTCTATGGACTCTCTTAGCCCTTCATTGCTTTAAGTCAATTTTCTTCCCTCCACCCCGCCTTTCTCACATTGGCTTAGGAGATGCCACGTGTCCTTTGTAGACTCGCGGGAGCACGAGCGTAGAGCCAAATTTTCACCCATGGAGGATAATTTGCAAAATGTCTCCGCTGCCCCCTTTTCTCATTTTTCCCCACGTTGCCTTAGGGAGTCCCACGTGTCCCTTATGGACCTACGGACGGTGGCGCAAATGTGATTTTTTCCCCACATGGAATTTTTTTTTTTCGCAAGTCTCCCCATGGTCTCGCCAACCCTCCCTTTAGGAAAATTTTCACCCATGGGCCCGCAAGCCCGCTCTTGGGGAAAATTTTCACCCAAGGCTCGCCGACCCATAACTTGAAAAATATGAGGATTTAGGAGTTACTTATTTATATCAATGGAAAGGTGAGTAAATTTAGTATCCAATGGAAGTAGTTTAGGAAAATTTTGAATGCATTAAGTGTGAGAAAAATAAAGTTGAAACTTTAAGCTTGTTAGAGAGTGGGTATGGTGATGAATTACCCTCTCGAACCTTTTGAACATTCTAACCTAAAATTTGAACTTATGACCTCTAATAATTTTTAATAAAGGAAAAGTATGTTCTAGTGAATTATGATTGTTCTTGAACTTGTTAGTTAGACAAGCTTGTTGCCTTGTAACTTGGTTGTAGACTCTTTTAAATAAAAAAATTATTCTATAATTTTCATAACTAATCCTAGGTTGTTCTTGGGTCTCAAGTGGGTTTTTTTAGCGGGTGTTACACTTGATAAACGTTAACCCCTATTCTTACCAATGGATTAAAACAATAAATAGATTATTTGTGTTATATGTGCATAGTAATGGTTGGAATACATTTTCTTTCTTCTTTGAGGTTGTGCTTATTTCCTTCACTTTAGTTCCTTTGAATGTATATATGAAATACGTAGTTCATAGTAGAACACACTCAATTGAGGAATCTAACTAATGGGACTATTTGTGATTGTAGTGGAAAATGGTGGTAGATACCTCATATGTGTACCATCCTAATGGAATTTTTATGACGCCCTTGGAGAGGAATCAAAATAGTAGTTGTTTTTAACGTTCCTAGAGAATTTTGGGTGACGATGACACCTCAAGGATTAATAGATAGTACTTTCATAATCCTAAGTAGGAATTTAAGCCTCCTTATCAATAGTTTGTGTAATAAATATCCTTCAAAATTTACGTGAACCATTATTTCGCACACCTTGAGTAATGGCGACATGTGCATATGCTATTAGACAATTTTTTCTTTGTTAACTAGTTGTTGTGGAATGACTTTAAATATTTTGTCAGAAGGGTAATGTAAACCAAGTTTTGTCTTACCCCGTGAGGACATCCTATATGCATCCTTGTTGTTCTAAGTGATCATGTCTTCAAAATTTGCACATGTATTTGACTTGTGTGAATTATCTCTTACGAAGGATAGTTTTGGATTCTCCATGGCATTGGGGAACTATTGCATACTTAGTGAAGGTATAATGTGCATTCTAGGTCATACCAGTTAGCTTACGAGACATGGACCCAACCTTGGTGTAGCGAATATAATTGGAAATAGGTAACATGAACAAATCATGGAGTGTAATATTGCACGATTAAACCCTATACAAAACTAAATCTCCTTTGTTGTGAGGTATTGAGATCCGTGATGGATGTAAGCTGTAGTGCCCACTTCCCTTCGACACCATTTTTGTTTTTTTGTTTTCGAGGCTAGTTACTTCACTTGTGAATTTATTATGGCTTCTTGATTTAGAATGCTAGTAGATATCATAAACAACTGGTACTGTTATTGATTTGATCTTTATATGATGTATATGGTCTACTGGTGGACATTTGATGATGATATTTGTATACTTTTGACATGTTTATTTATCTTTAATTATGACATGTGATATATTTAATCATATTGGGTAGAACTTGATAATTGGATTAATGTGATGATCGTTTTGACATAAATGAAATGTGGAATAGAAATGTGTGAGAAAGTGTAAGTGATATTGTATTTGCATCGATGATAGTAAATCATGTGTCGTTTATTTTAGATTATATTGTATATTTGGCATGAATGTTTTAATCGGCAACACGCCGAAGGAGGTATTCTCATTACTTCAGCAGGTATATTATATTCATAACAATATTGGGGAGTGGAGACCAACCACATCAGAATTCGAGAAGAATCCAACTAAGGTCACCATGGCAACAAGTAATTGTGTGTGTGTTAGAATTATTTGGTTAAGGAAAATTGTGACCTAGGGGTCATGTGTTGTTTTGTTTTAATTTTCCCTTTCTATTATGTTAGTATGTGTTTTCTCTTAGTAAGTGAAATTTTACTTGTGTTATTATTCATATTTTTTTGGATTGGTGTTTACCCCTTTATTAGTCATGGGTTGTAGTGTCTTAATTAAGCTAATTTGAATTTGTCCTAAACTAATTAAAAGATATGACCAAAAGAGAGTTCATTTATTAGGCTTGATTTACTTTGGATTTTGTGTGGAATGATGTGTGTTTGAGTTTTGAGTGTAGCACACTCTACCCCACATGGGAAACTCGAATTTGGCCTTAGAGGCCAAATTTGAAAGCTTGTGGGACAAGTCAAACTTGTCCCACACCTCTTAAAAGCCCATGCCAACCCTACCTATGGGTTGGGAGGTCAAATTTAGACTCTTTTAAGTGTTTGGGGGGGATGAAAAGGTAAAATATTAATTGCACTTTCTTTCAAAAATTTAATTTTTTCCTTTGGGGGAGTGGGCTTAGATGGAGTGTGTAAGGTGCTTGTCTTTCTTTCAACCACTTATTAATGGTGCATTGGAATATGAGGTTGACCAAGTGATGTGGAGTGGAGGGAAAAGGAGGTGGCATCCTACTTGGAGCCACATCATCCCTCCCTCTCTTTTCTCTATTTATTTGATCCTTTTGTTTGTTTTGGGGGTTGGAGGTTTCATTTTTTTAGTCTCTTGTATTTTGGAGAGGAGAGGATTTTGAAGGAGTTTGTGGATTTTTGGAGCTTGTTGATACTTGTGGGAATTTTGTTGGAGCTTGTGGATGCTTGCTTGATCTTTGGAGGGATTTGAGACTTCATACTTGGAACAAGCTCTACCATGGAAAGGTAGGAGCTTCACCTTTGTTTGTATTATGTTTTTTTTGTTATATGTATGTGTATATATGTTGTGTTGAATGTTGTTGTTTTTTTTGAAATGCTTGTTGGGAATGGGTAGAATGCCTAAGTTGGGAGTGGGAGGAGACTATGGGGAGTTTATTTGAGGGAGGCATAAGAGATCATTTTCTTGAGGAGGGAGTTTGGGTTGGGTGCCCACCTAGTATGAGAAATGCTTGCATTTTCTTCTTGTTCTTACTTTGGGAGCCATAAGAGTTGAGGGAGGCAGGGATGGAAGGTAAGGTATTTGAGGGAGGCATAAGAGTTGTTAGGGGTATTGTGTTTTGCATTGGAGGCTTTTAGGTGGCACCCATTCCCATTGGGAGGCATAAGTGGCCTCCCCATAGGTCTTACTCTTATGGCTTTCTTGATAAGCCTTGTGACTTTGTTGTTTTGATTGTTTCCCTCTTGTTGAGTTGTTGATTTTGTTTTGAAGGATTATGGAATGAATGTGAAATTTTATGTTGAGTTATGTTGAAGCTAGTAGTTTCCATGAGTTGGATTTTTCTCCCATTGTAATGTGGTTGGGCTCGAGGCCAATGGAGAGGATGGATTCTCTTCTCCATTGGGTATCTTGGTTGGGAGGAGAGCGCTGCCTCCCCTTATTTTGTTATGAATCAAACAAACTATTGGAGGAGCTACCTTGTTGATGTTTGTAGCATTGGAGCCTTGTTGATGACAATGTGAAACTACCTTGTATTTTTACCCACCTTGAGTGGAAGAAAGTGTAATATTGCTTTGTATTTTAGCTTCCATTATTGTAAATTGTTCCCACATTAAGTGGAAAATGTTGTATTAAGATTTTGAAGGAGAGTTGTATTGATTTTCATTATTAAGGTTGTAATGTGGATGGAATTGAAAGTTGAAGGAAAGACAATTTATTCTCCTTTAACTTGGCTTGGAACCTCATATGAGTGTGTTGATCTTGTTGGAATGTTAGTAGTTCTTACTCTAAAACTTATTGGAAATATTGTTGAAACTCTCTTGTGGAATGTTGGGAAATTTACTTGAAAAAAAATATATATATTAAATTTCATTTTGTTACTTAAAAGAGATGTATTGGAAAAGTTGGAATATTAGTGCATTTTCTCTTCTTGTATTGTTGATGGAAAGACTTAAGTTTTAAATAGTTTTCAATATGCCAATGAAGTAATTTAAGTTCTAGCTCTAGTATGTTTTTCCTCATTTAAGAATTCATTGTAAATCCATTTGCAAATTATTAAGGGAAATGAAATCAAATCTATTTGAACTCCCATACAATACCTATTAAATTGTGTAGAAAGAAATTTTTAATGCAAAAGCTCTAAACTTATTAAGTTCATTACCCATATTTCATTAATGCTTAATAAGGATACTAATATCGTAAATATTATTCATATTAAAGTAATATTAAAATTAATGGATTTATTATTATTAAATTATATTAATATTAATATACTATTAATATTTCTTTTATATTAACAAAAGTATACTAATATAAACTGTAGCCAAGGAAATAATATTAATTATATATACAATAAAACCTACGTATGTATATGTAAATTAATGCGCTTCCCAAGAAAGGTCTATGAGATGTTCAAATAATTGCAAAACAAACTGTGCTTCATGAATATTCTGATATGAAACAGATCCACCTCTATGAGATTCTCTTCCACGAGTTACATCGTAAAACAGGTAAGGTCTCAATAGAGAATCTTTGTAATAAATTTCATCAGGTCTCCTGGTAACACTCTCACTATCCCTTAATCGATTTTGATAAAAATATCTTGAAGGTGAATCCCGAATTTGAGGATGCATTCGATACTGAACAGATAACAGCATGGTTGGACAACCTGCTTGTTGGAAGCACTCAAAAGGCTTCTACTATACTGCAACACGCCTGTTGCCCTAGGCGGATTACCATTGCAGAGCCGCTACTATGGATCTTCGGCAAGAGCACACCTCGCAGCACCCAATGAAAGTGGAGGTAACACGCCTGCTTCACTAGCTTGTAGCTTCATCTCTAACCACCATATCAAACCCACGCGGTCAGGGTAGAGTAAAATAGCAGGCCGACCACAAAAAGGCATAAGATCTGCAAATCCAAGTGAAATAAATGGAAGATGTGCGGCCCAGCAAGGAGAGTCCAACACGCCGGGATGGGGTTTTAATGAAATGGCAGGTGGCTATTAAAGCCACCCACCTCCAACAAACCAAGGAAAAAAATAAAAATAATAATAATAAAAAATCAAGAGAATCTATCCTCCTGAGTCCTGCCTTTATAAATTCAGTTCTCAGTTGTATGGATAGTTTTCATTAGATGAAAGTCTTGGTAAGAGTTTTTATTTTCCTTACACGCGTGTAAAAAAATTCAACCTCCACCGTACAAATACTTCAAAACCGCGTTTTCCTTTTTGCATTAGACCTATTCGATACATTAGTTACAGAATTCAACTAAGATGAATTACATACGAAATTTCACATTTCACAGAATTCCGCTAATTTCACATTTCATGATAATTCTCAGTCAAAAAGTCTAAGATATTATATTCAATGGTCATGTTTTGAACCTGCATCACGTGTTTGCAAATGATAACTTGGTCGTGTTATGGCTGTCGGTTGATTCAACATCTATGTCCATTCCCGTCGAACTCCGTGACAAAAGTAGTTGGTCCATTCAACCACTTGAAAATAACAATTGTTATTTTCAAAGATTTGAATAGAGATTTTGTGAAGAGTAATTTCGTAATAACAATCCAAACCTTAACTTTGATGAAGATGAGACAAAAAAAAAAAAAAACCTTTTGCCCATTTGGGCAAATACAAGAAAAAGAACTAAATAAATTTAATAATTTAGTATAAGGTTAACCATGTAATAACTAAGCTTAATGGAAAGAATAGAAAACATTTGTTAAATTATTTTAACCTTGTTATCTTTCTTAGAACGGTTGATTAATGAACCCTGAAAGTACTGTGTTAATACATACTTCTTATCTGGATCTGGTTCATCAATCTTGAACCTAAGTTAAGTAATGCAAGTAAGTTAATGAATTGTAAAGGTTGGAAAACCCCTGCATTATTCTTGTATTGTAACAAAAAAAAAAAAAATTTAGTCGTAGTTTCGGTTATGTGTTTAGTGGAAGCAAGTTCTTAGAACGTCGTTTTTTGCGGGCGTTACACTTGGTATCAGAGCTGTGGGTTCAAAGCTTGGACCCTTGGGCACACTTAGAAAACATGAAACATGAACATTTAACCTAGTGCGAGTTGATTCTTTTAATCTATAAAACCACAATGTTGATAATTATAGGAAACAACAAATTTAGAAAACTGGCACAAGACCTAGAACAATGAACTAACTCTCGCCTTGATCTGTGTAGGAGGCACGGATTAGGCGAGGGGTCTCTTCATATAGACCTAGATATACCACCGCCAGAGCAGGGTGTAGTAGCCATTCTACCTCAGATCTTACAGACACTCCAGGATGTCAATGCCACTATACGCGGAGAGCCCTTGGGAGGACGATTTGCAAGACATAGTTTGGAGCCATCAGTAGATGCCCAGGTATCCCCTCGACACAGTGAGGAGCACAGGCAAAGAAATTCCGTGTGGAGTCAGCTAGGGCAGAGTCACCACAGAGAGGACATGGGGACATGATCTCAGGACATAGGGACAGGTCTCTGGAGCCCTAGACAGAGGGAGGAGCATACAAATAGACCTAGGATTCGTCATACATCAGCTGCAGACCATATTAGGGAGATCCTGAAGCTACGACCATCTCACTATTCAGGTGATACAGGTGGTTTTAAGCAAGAGGCCTGGTTGGTGAGCTTGAGCGGATGCTTCAAGCTCTGCCTCTGCTAGCTTAGAACATGAAAGTTCATGTTGTGATCCATCTTCGAGGGATGGAGTAGGAGTCTGTGGAGGACCGAAGAGCGAAGCTCCATGTTGACTCGAGACGATTACACCGGGAGCTATTTGAGGAGCATTTCAGAGCGTGTATTTACCCCGAGGATATTTATACAAAGAGCATGATGGATAGACGAGTTTCATGACCTCCATTAGGCATCGATGACAATAGCCGAGTATGAGACTCGTTTTCGGACCTACTCTAATCGACGCGACTATATGCAGGATGAGCAGGTATGGATTCACAGGTTCATCCGGGGCCTAAACTTGGATTTGGGTGGCGTGGTGCACATTCACTGCCCACAGACATTAGCAGAGGTCGTGGAGAAGGCCTATATTGTAGAGGAGACACGGGGAAGACACAATAGGCTAGAGACAGAGTTCGGAGCCGTATCTAGCAGATACAAGATGGTAGGTCGAAGGGGTCAGGTCCTCCTCCACGGGGTGGACAAAGTTTAGGGTAAGCTTCATTCAGGCCACCACAAAAGTAAAACAGCACCTCGCCCACCTTACCGACCTCCTCAGAGATTTGATGCGCAGAGAGCACGTAGTATGGGCCTCCTCCTGGGGCCCCATCAGACACAGGTGTGCCGAGAACTCAATCAATAGGAGCTCATCAGCAGAGACCTCATTAGCATCCATAGCCAGATCGTCAAGATATGTAGCTCAGACATCTAGAGTACCAGCTGGAGCTGCTTCCCACTGGAGAGGACCAGGCAGCTGTTATGGTTGTGGTGTTGTTGGACATCATTGGAGAGATTGCCCACATAACCCTAACAAGGGTAAGACACGAGCTCGAGCCTACTATTGGAGATATGGCACGAGTCATCGAATCCACGTGTAGCGATTGAGAACCACTGTGATAAGCACCCAGAGTACTGTGATTGAGACGATAGGTAGTATTGGTGGTATTTCCACCTCTATATTATTTGATTCTGGTTCTTCTGATTCTTTTATTACACCATCCTTAGTAGAGCGTTGTAGGCTGGTGGCAGTTAGGTAGGGCCGTAGTTGGGACGTTGAGATGGCTTCTGGAGCCAAAATTTCTGTAGACTCCTTAGTTAAGGAGTGTGTAGTGGATTTGGGACCCTTCACCACTACTTCTGATCTTCGGATCCTTCCATTAGGATCTTATGGCATCATTTTAGGCATGGATTGGTTGTCCACTCATAGAGCTAGAGTGGATTATTACCATAAGACTATTTCTTGCATAGATGATCTTGGAGTAGAGTCAGTGATATCAGGAGTTAGGAGGGCCGTTTCCATTCGCACCATCTCCGCTATGTAGCTTAAGCGGTGTGCGCAACGGGGTTGTCAATTGTTTGCTATTACGGTTAGTGACAAATCAGAGGATGAGTCAAGAGGACCTTCCCTCAATTACCATCCCATCTTATCAGAGTTTGCTGATGTGTTTCCAGGGGAGCTACCGGGGTTACCTCCCCCACATGAGATAGATTTCCATATAGATCTAGTTCCAGGCGCAGAGCCTATCTCACGAGCACCCTATCGGATGACTACTCCTAAGTTATGTGAGCTCAAGTTGCAACTTGAGGGCCTTCTGGAGAAAGGCCTAATCCATCCTAGTGTATCCCCTTGGGGTGCACCAGTGATCTTCGTGAAGAAGAAGGATGGATCTCTTCGGTTGTGTATTGACTACCGTCAGCTGAATAAAGTAACGATCAAGAATCGTTACCCCTTCCACATTGATGATTTATTTGATCGGATGAAGGGGGCTACAATTTTCTCTAAGATAGATCTTAAGTCGTAGGTACCATCAAAACTGGGATTGTGGAGATGGATATTCACAAGACCTCATTCCAAGTACGAGATATGGCCACTTTATGAGTTCACAAAGTGGTACCTTTTGGTTTCACGAATGCCCCGCGGTGTTTATGAGTTTGATGAATGGGGTATTCAGACATTCCTTGACGACATTCTAGTTTACTCACGCACATGTGAGGGAGCACGAGGAGCACCTTCTCCAGGTTCTTCAAAGTGTCTTCGCGAAACAACACCTTTACGGGAACTTGAGAAGTGTGTGTTATTTCGTGACCGAGGTGTAGTATTTGGGCCACATCATTTCTCGGGGAAGGTATGGTAGTTGATCCTTCCAATATTTGAGCCATCATGGACAAGCCAGCACCCACTAGTGTGACCGAGGTGTAGCTTCATGGGTCTAAAGCAGGGTACTACAAGAGGTTTGTTCAAGACTTTTCTCGGATTACGAACCCTATCACTTCTCTTCAAAGGGAAAGGGAAGAAGTTTGATTGGTCGACAGATGTGAGCAGGCCTTCAAAGACATCAAGGAATGCCTCACAAGAGCACCTATTCTTTCAGCAGCGATCCTCAGTGGTGAGTTCTACGTTTGCACTGATGCTTCTCGGCAGACTTGGAGGTGTATTAATGTAGGAGGGTAGAGTAGTTGCCTCGAGTCTCACAAACTCAAAGATTATGAGCTCAATTATCCAACCCATGACCTTGAGCTTGCAGCGGTGGTACATACCTTAGTGCAGTGGAGACATTTTCTTCTTGGCTGGAGATTTACACTCAGGACTGATCACTTGAGTCTTCGCCACCTCTTCACGCACTGACAATCTCAACGCTCGTCAGCGGCGTTGGATGGAGTTACTCTGTGAGTATGACATGGAGATAGAGCATGTGAAGGGGAAGGATAATGTGGTTGCAGATGCCTTGAGTAGGCATGAGACATGTGGCTATGGCCACCTCAGTGGGCACAAATTTGCAGAGTAGGATCTTGCACAGCCTTCCTCGGGATAGTTTCTACCTTGCAGCACGGAGAGAGAGATCGAGTCTCGAGACCCCTTGAGGGGAGATTTGATGGATTTTCATTAGAGGTAGATGGTCTTCTCAGAAAAATAGGTCAGATATATGTTCCTAGAGATGGAGGCTTGAGACAAGACATTTTGATAGAGGCCCATCGTGCACCTTATTCACCCATCCCTGGGTGAAGAAGATGCATGCCACCGTGAGATGCAGGTTGTATTTTTGGAGAGGAATTGGAGAGACGTGGGCCTCATTTGTGTCCCATTGTTTAGAGTGCCGTAGGGGTGAAGGCCGAGCATCAACATCCAGCTGGCCTTCTTTATCCTCACGCCATACCGGAGTGGAAGTGGGACACCATTTCCATGGACTTCATCGTTGGGCTACCTACGTCGAGATACCACCACGACGCCATCATGGTCACGGTGGATAAATTGACGAAAGTAGCTCATTTTTCTCCGGTGAAGACCACCTATACAGGGAGTGCTATGGCACGAGTATACCTTGATGAGATTGTCAAATTACATGGGATTTCTCGAAGATCATTTCATGTTGTGATCCTTTGTACACTTCCCATTTCGGACCACTTTGCGGTATGCTCTCGACGAGGATTAATTTCAACACAAATTTTATCACCCCGAGACGTATGGATGACAGAGAGGGTGAATCGATTTTGGAGGATATGCTCAGATGTACGTGATGGATTGGTGTTTACCCCTTTATTAGTCATGGGTTGTAGTGTCTTAATTAAGCTAATTTGAATTTGTCCTAAACTAATTAAAAGATATGACCAAAAGAGAGTTCATTTATTAGGCTTGATTTACTTTGGATTTTGTGTGGAATGATGTGTGTTTGAGTTTTGAGTGTAGCACACTCTACCCCACATGGGAAACTCGAATTTGGCCTTAGAGGCCAAATTTGAAAGCTTGTGGGACAAGTCAAACTTGTCCCACACCTCTTAAAAGCCCATGCCAACCCTACCTATGGGTTGGGAGGTCAAATTTAGACTCTTTTAAGTGTTTGGGGGATAAAAGGTAAAATATTAATTGCACTTTCTTTCAAAATTTAATTTTGTCCTTTGGGGAGTGGGCTTAGATGGAGTGTGTAAGTGTTCTTTCTTTCAACCACTTATTAATGGTGCATTGGAATATGAGGTTGACCAAGTGATGTGGAGTGGAGGGAAAGGAGGTGGCATCCTACTTGGAGCCACATCATCCCTCCCTCTCTTTTCTATTTATTTGATCCTTTGTTTGTTTTTGGGGTTAGAGGTTTCATTTTTAGTCTCTTGTATTTTGGAGAGGAGAGGATTTTGAAGGAGTTTGTGGATTTTGGAGCTTGTTGATACTTGTGGGAAGTTTGTTGAGCTTGTGGATGCTTGCTTGATCTTTGAGGATTTGAGACTTCATACTTGGAACAAGCTCTACCATGGAAAGGTAGGAGCTTCACCTTCGTTTGTATTATGTTTCTTTTTTTTGTTATATGAATGTATATATATGTTGTGTTGAATGTTGTTGTTTGAAATGCTTGTTGGGAATGGGTAGAATGCCTAAGTTGGGAGTGGGAGGAGACTATGGGGAGTTTATTTGAGGGAGGCATAAGAGATCATTTTCTTGAGGAGGGAGTTTGGGTTGGGTGCCCACCTAGTATGAGAAATGCTTGCATTTTCTTCTTGTTCTTACTTTGGGGAGCCATAAGAGTTGAGGGAGGCATAAGAGTGGATGGAGGGATAAGGGGTACTTGAGGGAGGCATAAGAGTTGTTAGGGGTAATGTGTTTTGCATTGGAGGCTTTTAGGTGGCACCCATTCCCATTGGGAGGCATAAGTGGCCTCCCCATAGGTCTTACTCTTATGGCTTTCTTGATAAGCCTTGTGACTTTGTTGTTTTGATTGTTTCCCTCTTGTTGAGTTGTTGATTCTTTTTGTTTTGAAGGATTATGGAATGAATGTGAAATTTTATGTTAAGTTATGTGGAAGCTAGTAGTTGCCATGAGTTGGATTTTCTCCCATTATAATGTGGTTGGGGCTTGGGGGCCAATGGAGAGGATGGCTTCTCTTCTCCATTGGGTATCTTGGTTGGGAGGAGAGCGTTGCCTCTCCCCTTATTTTTTTGTGAATCAAGCAAACTATTGGAGGAGCTACCTTGTTGATGTTTGTAGCATTGGAGCCTTGTTGATGACAATGTGAAACTACCTTGTATTTTTACCCACCTAGAGTGGAAGAAAGTGTAATATTGCTTTGTATTTTAGCTTCCATTATTGTAAAATGTTCCCACATTAAGTGGAAAATGTTGTAACAAGATTTTGAAGGAAAGTTGTATTGATCTTCATTAGTAAGGTTGTAATGTGGATGGAATTGAAAGTTGAAGGAAAGACAATTTATTTATTCTCCTTTAACTTGGCTTGGAACCTCATATGA
Source organism: Taxus wallichiana var. yunnanensis (assembly GCA_018340775.1). Lineage (NCBI taxonomy): Eukaryota > Viridiplantae > Streptophyta > Pinopsida > Cupressales > Taxaceae > Taxus > Taxus wallichiana. Next base: position 722,489,807 of record CM031243.1, on the reverse strand, counting down.
GTGTGTTGATCTTGTTGAAATGTTCTTACTCTAAAACTTATTGTATTGTGAAACTTCTTGTGGAATGTTGGGAAATTTAACTCTATATTTATATATATTAAATTTCATTTTGTTACTTAAAAGAGATGTATTGAAAAGTTGGAATATTAGTGCATTTTCTCTTCTTGTATTGTTGATGGAAAGACTTAAGTTTTAAATAGTTTTCAATATGCCAATGAAGTAATTTAAGTTCTAGCTCTATTATGTTTTTCCTCATTTAAGAATTTATTGTAAATCTATTTGCAAATTATTAAGGGAAATGAAATCAAATCTATTTGAAATCCCATACAATTCCTATTAAATTGTGTAGAAAGGAATTTTAATGCAAAAGCTCTAACTTATCAAGTCCATTAACCACATGTCCTTAATGTTTAAGAAGGAAACTAATATTTTAAATATTACTCATATTAAAGTAATACTAAAATTAATGAATTTATTATTATCAAGTTATATTAATATTAATATACTATCAATATTTCTTTTATATTAACAAAAGTATACTAGTATAAACTATTGCCAAGTAGATAATATTAATTATATATATAAAACAAAACCTATGACATGTAAATTAATGCGCTTCTCAATAAAACCTACGCATGAGATGTTCATGCAAATGCAAAACAAACTGCTCCATGAATATTCTGATATGAAATAGATCCACCTCTATGAGATTCTCTTCCATGGGTTACACGTAAAATAGGTAAGATCTCAATGGAAGATCTTGTAATAAATTTCTTCAGGTCTCCTCATAACACTCTCACTGTCCTTAATCGATTTTGATAAAATATCTTGGAGGCAAATCCTGAATTTGAGGATGCATTCGATACTGAGCAGATAACAACATGTTTGGATGACTGCTTGTTTTAAGCGCTCAAAAACCTCCTTTTTGCAACTCCGCCCGCTGCCCGGCCGATTACCGAGGTAGGTCATGGCCGTAGATCCTTCCAGAGCACACCCCGAACACCCAATGAAAGTGGAGGTAACACGCCTATCCACTAACATAAAGTAGCACATCTATAATCAACATATTCCCAATGCGGCCAAGTGCCGAGGTAACAAAGCCACGCCCACTTCTCTAGCTGTAGCTTCATCTCTAACCACCATATCAAACCCACGCGGCCAAAGGTAGAGTTTGCAAGCCAACCAAAAAAGGCATAAGATTTGCAAAATACAAAGTGAAATAAATGGAAGATGCGGCCCAAAGCAAGGAGAGCCTACACGCAAAGGAGAGGGATTTAATGATATGGCAGGTGGCTATTAAAGCCACCCACCCCCAACCATATCTTTTCAAAATAATTTTGGAATGTGATACCCCAATAAAACTCTTGACATTTTTTTTGTGTAATTTTCAAATATGATTAATCTACATTTAAGAAAGTAAATTCGAATGATTACAATATTATAAATATCCTTCACAATGACTTTCCATGAGGAAGGGGTGATTAAGCTATTTAATCAAAAGTAATATTTATTTTAAAAATTTGTAAAATGTAACGATTCTTCATATTAAAAAAAAGAAATATATTTATTTAAATATATAGCAATTATAAACTTGTTCTCTTAAATCTTGATCTTCATGCAAAAATATTTAGTCATATTTTTCACATATGTTCGTGGAAGCAAGTTCTTTGATCGTCGTCATTTTTCATGGCATCACACTTATTTCCTTCACTTTAGTTCACCGAATGTATATATGAAATAATGTCAGTTTTGCTTTAGTAGAACATACTGATTGAGGAATTTAACTAATGGGACTATTTGTGACCATAGTGGAAAATGGTGTCCATTCCTCATATGTGTACCATCCTAATGGAATTTTTATGATGCCCTTCAGAGGAATCAAAATAAAAGTTGTTTTTAATGTTCAAAGAATTTTGGGTCACGATGAGACCTCAAGGATTAATGAGATATGACTTTCATAATCCTAAGTAAACCTAAATCCTCCTTATCAATAGTTTGTGTAATAAATATCCTTTAAAATTTACGTGAACCATTATTTCGCACACCTACAGTAATGGCGACAACGCATATGCTATTAGACAAATTTTTAATTTAGTAACTAGTTGTTGTGGAATGAATTTAAATATTTTGGAAAGGGTAATGTAAACCAAGTTTTGTCTTATTTTAGGACATCTTATTATCCTTTCTTAGTAAGTGATCTTGTCTTCATTAATTTGCACATGTATTTGACTTGTGTGAATTATCTCTTACGAAGGATAGTTTTGGATCTCGCATGGCATCAATCTTGAATACTTAGTAATGAAGGTATAATGAATTCTAGGTCACACCGGTTGGAAATGGACCCAACCTTATTGTAGCGAATATAATTGGAAATAAATGAAGTCATAGTCATGGAGTTATGTGCACGATTAAACCCTATACAAAACTAAATCTCCTTTGATCGTGAGCTATTTTGAGATCCGTGATGGATGTAACCATGTATTTGCTAGGATGTTACTCCTGAAATAATAATATGTGATGCATACAAAAGTATGATGGTAAAAATTGGGTACATTGATTTTTGCAAAGGAAAGTGTTAGTGTTATTTGTGTCTAGTGAGTTGGGCTAGTGTCTTTGGTGTTGCATTTATTAAAAAAAAATTGCTAGTTTTTTGGTGAAATTTTGAGTGGTAAAATAGTGGGCATTACAAAACACTATCTAACACTTAAGATACCATTAATCATTCTCTTTTTAATGTCTTTTTAATTAAATTGATATTAAAAGTAAATTTAAATTTTTTAATTAATATTAATAGGTTATTAGTTTATTTGTAAAGTTGTAATATTTTAAAGATTCTAGTGTAGAATAAGAATGTTGAATTCACTAAAATAGTTAATCATTAGACTATAACATTATGTCAAAATATTTTTTATTCTTAATAACAACATAATCCATCAAATCTCTACATGAAAATTTATTAATGGACATATATATCCTAAATACATCTATATAATTTACATTAAGAGATTGATTTTTAAACACCTATTTAGTTAAATTTGTGTTAAATAAATAGACCAAAAGAAATATTAAAAATATAAATATAATTCATTAATTATATATTATAATTAATATAGTTATATGAAATACATCAATACATATCAATTTCAAGATTCTTAGTTTATATATTTCATATATCACATTAATCAATAATAAATATTAAATTCTTTATCAATTTCCTATTGATTCGTGGAAAACGGAATCAATTTAGTTTCATCCGTCTGTGTCATTCCTAAACATTCTATTAAAAAAGGTGCAAACATTACTATGTGACAAAGATATTACTATTTTTTGATTGACTTCAACAAGAAAAAAAGTAAAAAGTAAAAATTTAAGTGATTGTCCAATGGAAGCTAAATTTATTAATGAATTGTCCTATGATAGTCAAATAGATGTCAAATTTAATGTCAAGAATAAAATTGAACAACTCAATCCATTATAACACTTGTTACCATTGTAGGTAACGTCTCTCGACATAATAATTACTCTATCATTTTTTTCTTTTTAATTTACACATACACACATACACATTTGAAGTTTAACTCAATTCTAAATCATGCATCTATAAATGTTTTAAATGTGAGAAGAACCATACAATCCTATTATAAAATCGATTGTGAATAAAATTGTTTTCGGCAATTTATAAAAAAATTTAAAAATCTCAAAATAAACTATATCCCTACCTCCAAAAACACCAAAACCCCCTTTGAAGATAGCTCGACGTTACACTATATATCTAGAGGTTATGCCTTGTGAGAGCTATCATACTGTTCTAACCAAAAGTCGGTTGTGAGTAAAATCATAACCAGCAATTCTATAAAACACAAAAGAAACTATTCTGGCCGAAGATAGCATAAATAATTAGAATGATACAAATAAAATCTAAAAACATACTAACATTAATTATATATATTAAACAAACGAAAGCTTACTACATACAAAGCGACAACTCGTATCATATCCCTACAGTGATCCGAGAATTATTTGCAAGGCTCGGTCAAATTATTCTCGAATATTCATTCTGCACCATAGTCTCCTCCTATGAAGCTAACTTTTGAGCGTTAATGTTGGCAATATCAATATATTTAGTTACGCAAATTGCAATTTGTTCCAGAAGCTCTCCTTGATCCCTGACAAACGAAAAGAACTAAATCGAATGAATCTGTAAATAACAAGTATAAGACAAACGATCACGCAAGCTCAACCTCTGCCAAAACTCGAACTCACGACCTCTGCGATGTCAGCAACCCCACCTACCACTGCGCCACACTGTTTTTGAAGATATTTAGGAAAAATTGTATTTGACGTCAGCTGCTAACTTACGTGACAGTTAGGCTGATCGAGTATAAGACAAGCGAAAGTGCAATTATAAAAAGTTCAGAAGAAAGCCCTAACTCACCCTTTGAAAATGTATCCCTGTATATACGAAGCCTCACTGAGCGCCTTCTTCCATTTTTAAAGTTCTGAGCCCTCACTTTGCCAGCACTCTTATGCATCTGGAAAGCTCGAGCATACATTCCGTCTTTGTCTTTCATGCGAAGTTCCGACGGCTGAACTCCACAAAACACTGGGACGATTGGTGCGCCGGATTTGAGCATCAAATGGAGCTCGTCCAAACACCACTCAGATTCCGCATAGTTTGGAGAGAAAATTGCTACGTGAACAGAGGCTGTGCGTATCGCCTGAACTATGCATTTCGGTATTCTGTGTCCGATTTGAATGGACTTCTTGTCGAGGAAGACGTTGCATCCCTTGTTGCTGAGATTATGATATATGAGACTGGCGACGGTTTCTTTCACGTCGATTCCACGGTGGTTGATGAATACTTCGTATCTAGTTGGACGTAGTTGGGCTACAGGACTCGGAATTTCTAGGGAAGCATTTGGTTGAGTGTCTCCCATGGTGGGACAGATGTTGCACTTGTAGTAAATAAAATACAACACTTGTTAAAAAGGAGGACGGGTAACAACTGGGATTCGCATTATCAGACTTATTTTGCAATCCATCTTGTTTGGACTGTAAAAAACTAGTGTTTAATGGCTGGTATATAGCAGCCTAAATTTATAGGCAGGCCTATACCTCTCAACAAAGTTTAAAATTGACGCTGGTTTCATCTTTTGGGCATTTTTACTAGTGATATCATGGTGGACTGTCAAAGTGCATATTGATTACGTTCATGGTCCATAAGAATATGATGCAATTAAAAGATTTTATCAGTATTATGTTCGTTATAAAAGTGGTCCTCATATTAATAGTGATTGATTTGTGGAGCTATAAGCATATTTATTTACTTAGTGTTTTTTTCCATAATTTTATATTAAATTATATTGAATTAAAATAATTAATAATTGAATACTCTAAATTAAATATATAAATATAGTTTTAACTTATTTTTATTAACAAATAATTCTTATAAAATAATTTTAATAAATATTATGTATGTATATACACATACATATGTATGTATACATATGCATGTGTATGTATATGTATATGTATATTTAGCGATTTGTCTATTTAATTCAAATTTATTAAGCCTTATTTATTTAAGGTTTTCACTTATAATATGAATGAAAGACTTTCAAGGAAAAAATTAATGAAAATATATATTATTGTAGAGTTTCTTAATAAATAATAACATTTTTTTAGTAATTAAAACTTGTTTTCTCGGGTTTTATGTAAATTCAAACAATGAAATGTATTATTAAAATATTTCATAATGTAAGAAAAAAATTAATTTCATAATCTTATTAAAATGTACATCATAAATTATTTCAATCAAGTTTAAATTTTTGAATTACAAAAATTACTTATTGTAAATTTAAGTATTGTCCATTAAATTATTAATATACTTTTAATAATAACATAACATACACTTTTCATTTATTTTTGATTTTTTTATTTTAGTTATGAATATATTTCATATATAAAATAATAGTTAGATTTTAATAATAAAAATATATTAGACAATTATTTTAAAAATTCAAACCAAAAACATAAAACATATAAAGTAATTAATAAATTTATACACAAAATATTTGAATACCATAAATATATTGTAAAGAATCGTTTAAGATATGAATGTGGATTAGAAGTTTTGTAAATTAATTTATGTTATATTTTGATTATTATAATTATTTGTACTATTATTTCCAATTTAACCAAATTAAGTATGTTATAAATAAAACTATATAATAGAAAAAATAACACTTTTTATTATTATGTCAAGAGGTATTCCTACAATGACAGCTTAAGGTTGTAATGGAGTTCGTTGTTCAACTTTATTTTCGACATTAAATTTGACGGTCATGTGACAATTCATTCATAAATTTGACTTTTATATTTTTATAATAGTGATATATATATATATATATATATATATATATATATATATATATATATATATATATATATTTTTAAAAGGACTATACCCTTGTACAATAGGACTCAAAAGTCAAATTTAATAGATTCAACATTTCAAAAAGAGATCTAAATCTAGAATAAACAGAACAACCCAATAGAAGAAAGCACTCTGCCAAGATCAAAGCCTAAAACCAACAATCCTACAGCTAGAAAACAACTAGTAGACAACTACAACTCAAAGAACATCACCTTCTCAACAAAGATCACAACAGCCTATAGCCCAAATGTAGCCATGAGAGAACCCAACAAGACAGAGCTCATGCCTTGTCTAATACAATGGAAGGTTTAGATTTAGTATATCCTTTCTTTTTCCTATCCACTACCTTCCATTCCTCATTTCCATCTTCCACTGAGATTGGAAGAACAACTTCAATTGACTTGATAGGGATGTGACCCTCAACAAGGGGCGTCGAATCACAATCTATCACTGAATCAACACCTTGAGAAGAGGGATTTTGAGGTTTCAGATCTTCCATGATGGGTGATTTAGTTTGTAGGGGTTCCACAATTGGTTTTGAATGGGGCTTATTTCAAATGATCTGGTAGAGAATCCTTCCACCAAGAAGGATTTTCCTTGTGTTTGGAATGTTCACATTCATCTAAAAGATGTCCCGTTTGGAAGCATCTTTGGCATCTGAAAGCTAATCCCTCATAGTATATCCTCTGCACCCACTTCCTGTCACCTATTGACAGGTGAATTTCTGCTAGGAGGGGTTGGGAGGTGTCAATATCTACCAAAATTCTAGCATAAGTTGTATGAGTTTGATGAGACATTTTATCATCAACTTTCACAGAAGATCCTAGGGTATCTCCTATGGCAATGAGGCAAGATTTGTTCCAGAGTTGCAAAGAAAGTCCTGGCAAACGGATCCATACATGGAAGGTATCAAAAGAGTTTTTAGGGGTCAAAAGACAATACCATGGCTTCTATGTTCACCCCAAACCTAATATTGATTAAAGATTAAATCCTTGTCACAAGTAGTACAACAATAAATTTGAGTTTTATTGAATTGTCACTTAAATAATTTTATTTCTTCTTTCTTGGAGAAATCAATTTAAAAATAATCATATCTTGACCATGTAATAATATTTGGGTATTTTTGGTTGAATATATATTTTTGAGACCGACAAAATCGTAGAACTAAATAATTTCATTCGCCACAAATCAACAAGAAATTAATATCTATTGGTATATTTCATATAGATATATATTTTTATAATATACTTATTAGATATATTGTTATTGCCTCTCAACATATTCTAGATAGATTTATGTAAGATATCTATACTAGTATAATTCATTTTAAGATAGATAAAATTTCTTATAAATACAAATATATTAAATATAAACTATATGTTAATTTTTTATTAAAAATATTATATTTTAAATAACAATTAAATAAGTTTTAATTGTTAATAATGTATAGAGTTACTCACAAAATTCTCCGATTTGTATAAAGAAATTATTGATCAATTCTTCATGAGTACACTACAAAAATTCAACTCTAAAATATTCTCATCGAAAACCTAATTACAAATAAATATATTTATATTTGAATAACAAATAAAATTAAATAAAGGTGTAGATATAAAGTAAATATTATTACCAATAAAATTTTAATATTTGACATTCTAAGCCTTAAAAAAATCCTTTCGCTCAATAAAAACTATCCACACTACTAAAGAAGAAAAAAAGAGAGGAGAAAAAGAAAATAAACAATAAAATACAACATGCAAGAATGTAAGGGGTTGTCTCTGACTACGGTACAAATCCAGTCAAAAGGAGAACCCTTCCCCACACCGACCATACTTTTCAAACAATGATGTAACAGCCGCACGAGCGCACTCTTCACTTTTTAATCCTCAGCGTTTCCAATTTATTCGAAGCGGATAAGCTGTGTTCCATTTTCATTGCCTGAAAAAGAATTTTTGACCAGCAATTTTTTCTTTTCAATAAAAATGCAGAGGCTATACAAGTTTACAAATAATATTGTAAGTGAATGGAGGAGAATAACAATCATCTATGAAACATATTATATATATGGTGCGCAAATCATAAATGCAATCCTTTAAGAAGAATTCTTGCAAGGTGGGGCACCTTGTTCCCCACCTTGCAAGAACAGTAATTCTGAGCACTAAGCCGTTCAATACATATTACAAACCTTAAAATACGGTGGTCAATTGGTTTCAAACTACTACGGTTTATGCCTCGGCTGTATATACATATAAATGAGGAAGTAAAAGCTCTAACAACCGGTTAAACATCGATTTGTAAGGGAAGTCATTTTTGTTCAATCTTATTCCGTTCTAAGGTGATGATGGGTTTTGTTACTTGCATTATTGGCATGGGCCCTAAGCTCTACTAATATGAATAAACTCTTAATGTACGCAGAATATGGGCGAAGGAAGCAATGACAGATGGGCAACAAGTTGTAGGACTTTAACCACCGCTTCCCACAAACCAAGGTAGAAACTTTAGTACGTGGAGTAGTATTAAATAATGGCCTTTAAATATAAAAAAACTATGGCCAATCAGAAAATATGATAAATATTAAAAAGTGAAAAAGATCTCACTAATCTTTGAGAATTGAAAAGTTTCTAGATAATGATGAATATCCTTTTAATTGTTGAATATAAAATCTTTTAAGTGTTCATGATTTAAACATTTATGGTATAAAATAACAATAAACAACATCAAATTTTTAGATAGATGTGGACCCTACTGTAATAGTTCAAGTACCTCCAAAACACATACAATATGTCAAAACTTAAGAAACATCAAAACAATTTCTATCTCATTCCCGAATCCACATCAATCTTGCCCAACATTACAATCCACTATTTATTTCCTATCAACTCTAAAAAATCCTAAAACGCCATAGAATCCTAAAATCAAAACACCTCAAATGGACCACAAATTTTACCCACATGGAATAAATCTTCAAATTAAGGGCTCTACCAAATGTTGACTTATTACATAAAAAGGAACATAAATTAATAAAATAATAACTTCCAAACAATCCTAAAAATAAGGTCTCAAGCCGCTTTTGATCCCTAGATGAAGGAATATGGGCGCAAAAATATCAAAATTGTAGCTCTTTGATGAATCTTAGTTTACACAAGAAATACTATTCACAATCTAACTCTCTATAAACAATCTAGATAATTCAACGGTCAGATCGAAAGTCGTGGCCTAGGAAGTTATGCTCTTTTATCATATATCCACTTTCTAAATGGTTTTTTAAAGAAATATAGTATATATTTTTATTAACAACGAAAATCAGAAATTTTATACGTTCAAAAGAAAAATACTAGAAAAAGCAAAAACTCTTAATGATTTTATTTTATTTGGCGACTATGCCACACACACCACCTATGGCTTACCAGGAACCTGCCATATCGTGGCCTTCCTTCATCTTCCATGACTCTCAAACATTAAGGGCTTGTAGAACATATCTGGTTTGTGGTTCGGAGTCATTTTAAAAAGTAGCGACGAGACTAGGTATCAAAATAATGAAAGGTAAAAGGGCACAAAGATACAGATTGGTTCATGATGTTATTTCGTCTATATTTTTCAATCCGGGGAGGATAGAGCTAACCTGTTTGAGAAATGACCCTAGTTTCTTAGTATCATACGTTTACTGATGACACTATGGAATACCATCTTCGATGTTCCACAAGAGGATCCGATGGTTGCGTCATTATGAGTAAGACTTTTAACTTGCCAACACATTTGTCGGTGGATGCCATTTAAATGATTGGAAACTTCATGGGAGTGATGATTTCCACTCATTTTTATACTCGCAGTAAAATTTACGCTACTTGTTCGAAATTTTTTGTTCGAATGGATGCTAGAATACATCTTCCTACGAGATTTTGGTAAAAATCGTTTCAGGAATTCTTGTAAATGAACAAACTGTAGACAACAAAAATATCTAGGTTTACGGTGTTTAAGGTGCCAGAACCATGGGCATTAGTGCGAGATTATCCCCTAAACAAATTTTTTTATAACAAAACTATTACTACAATGAAATAATTGACGAACAAGGAGGAGTTTCAACTTGTTGACTAAGGAGGGAAATAATAACACTAATTATGGGTAAAGGAAAGTAGTAAAAAATTCCAAAAGGATGTAGAGAACACAAACCTTGGTGTATATTTAGTTCCAATCCTTTTTACAATATTAGGCTTAACGTAGAATGATCTTCTTGAAAAAAAAGCATTGGAAGAATCATGTTTCACTAGGGAAATTTTGTGGATTACCCAAGATATTTATGATGTTCTATCATTAATTGTACTATTAATAGCATATTTAATGGTAATCTCGAGTTTGGTAGTATTATTCCCCTCTATCCGATACATTTTCATAGAGCATCATAGTTTGTGTTCTTAAAAGAAATGTTAATTCCACCTTTTTTTTTTTGTTATTTGGCCATCAATTGGTGGTTTTTTGTTGTTGTTTTTATAGATTGTAAGATATATTTATATACCATTGAGATGTGCTTATAAGGCTTCCTTGGACACTATTTATTATAACAATTTTTATTCAAATTTTATATGTGATGCATTCCCTATAAAAAAATCCATTACTAAAATTTAATATTTTTGACATAACCATTTTCCTTAAAGTGTAAAAACTTGTAAAGAATTTTCAATAGATATGAATATTGTTGTAGAAATTAGTTTTTTCTTGTCTCAGAACCCTTTTTACTTGAGTTGTGAACATGATAGGTATGAGAGTTCTAGGAGATCCAATGTTTGTTGATTACACCAGTGACCTAGAGTATAGTAAATTTTTTACTCTTTAAAATGACACATAGTTCACACGGTTTTTAAAATGATGATGAATTTAAAACATTGGTCGGCATTGATACCTAATATCCACCAAGTGATCATAATTTAGAGTACTCCACTATGTTCTACTTATTTCCTAGTATGGATAATTATGGAGAATAACTCAATGTGTCTCTATGGCCATTATAACCACCATGCAACATGAAAATGCACCGCTCCACAAAATATGGGTAACTAAAGAATCAATACCATGACCTAGCAATCAACAATGATGAGTAAATTTTACCATTGTGGCATAACCATGGAAAATCTTAAAGTTTACACTATTAATAAATAAATATTGAATAAAATTGAGATGTATAACATATTGAATGATGGAATTATGTTCCCGTAATGTTTAAAGTTTCAATGAAGGTGGCCTTCAATTTTTAAACCTTCATACTCAACATTTAACAAAGAACCTTCAGCCCTCTTACATGTGAATGCAGTCATGATTAACTACAATATTTTTAATTAGATTATTACAATACACATTTTGGTGAAATATTTTTTCAAGGAAAAATATGCATTTTTTTGCTAACTCTCTTGCTCTAATTACCTACTCTTGGGAATGGGGAGGCTCAAATTTATTGAAAACTAGAAATATTGTACACTAATGCTATTTTTTGGGTGGTCGAAGAATAAGGATTAGAATAGAACACTCCAATGAACTTGTTGCAATAGTGTTCGAGGAAAAGAGTGTCGGGTAAGACAAAGAGAAGGGAAATGGGGATTAAGTTTTGGGTAATAAATAGAAATATCGAGTTTATTAACTAAAAAATAGAAAGTATTTTCAGATTCAATGTGAAGACACCAATATGGAAAGTAAGAACAAAATCACAATAAGCACAAATTTTAACTTTTTCATATCCATCAAAAGATTATTTGTTTCCCTTGATTTGTTAGATTACATGTCTATATTGGAGTGGAACTTGAGAAATAGAGGAATAAACTAAGCAATAAATATAAGAAATACATCTTGCTATAGGGGATCAAAACTAATCCTTTATAAAGGAGAGAATTAAAATTTATACTTGAAATAGTGTGGGTAGATATTCACATTCCCAAGTGACCTTTCATTAAATTTCACCAGATCTCCTTGTTGAACATTTGTAATTTTCCCTTCAAAGATACAAAAATTGTACTTTGATGGAAAAAATATATCATCTTGCTTTAAGAGATGTATGGATTTTTGATAACTTTATCACCCTCTGAGAAAAATCGACATGCTCATCTTCTTCAAAATATGGTGACATATTCAACTACAAAAGACAACAAAATAAGATCAAACTTAGTGAAAATTGAAAAATGAAAGCTATTAAATATGCCAACGATTTTAAATTCATAATAATAAGACATGATTGATATATTATTTAATGATTTTAATAATGTTCACATGACCAGGTATCCTACAAGACCCAAATCCATAATTGGAGTGTACAAATTCACCCCAAGTGCCTTTTTATATTGCATATATTTATCTAGATCAAGAGATTCACTATTTTGAAAAGTCATTCCTCTTCAAACTATGATGGTAGGTTTTCTAATTTCAATATATCCTCATAATTAATATGGATTTCATTATATCTCTTTCTCTACATGATGTCATGTCATTATGTTTCCACTACCCTATTGTAGATAAATATGCACATTCTTTCTTCCCACTCTTCTTTAGGAGATGTTCATATTCCATTTTCACACCTAAAATGGTGTGGGATACTCCTTAATTGGGTCATCAACATTTTTTCTTTCCATTTTATTTTTCTAGTCCTTAAGTACGGCTTTTCATGTGGTCAAAAGTAGTATTAAATTATTTTAATAAACAAGTCCCCCAACATGTTATAAAATATCCTATGATAAATTGCATGGGGATAGGAGTAAAATTTCTCTTTAAAATACCTTAAAATGTTCACATCGAATCCCCTTCGTATGTTCTTGCAAAAATTGATGCTAAATCTGTAGATTTGCATATATAATCTAAGCAATAATTAGTTGAATTCAACACATCAAATGGAAAGTTAAAAAAATAGAAATGAAATGAACATAGAATGGAGAGATTTCTATTGAATAGAGAAGGGCATTTTATACAATTTCTTTCTCCTATAATCATGGATTCAAGTCTCATCACCTTATCCCCATATCTCTCCTCTAATCCCTAGTCATACTCCCACACCCCTATCCATGAGTTATGCATGAAAACTAATTGTGCACACTCATGTATTATTTAAATAATAAATAATACAAATATTCAAACTATATGTTCACACTATGAACAATTATTTCCTAACATTCACCCCCTTAGTGTGAACATGGGTGAGTTCTGTCTAGTACCTTCTCATGTTCTACAATCCGATGGTTTTCAAAGAGTACCATCAACTCCAATAGGTTTTCTAGTGGAACCATTAACCACTTTGTATGTGATTTTCTAAGAGATTCAAAAAATCTCAAATTGGTTTTCTAGTGGACCACCAACCACTTTCATAGTAGCATACATGTTTCCCCACCCACATTTTACAAAGGAGAACAAAATATATGAAAATATATTCCTAACTATGAATAGGAATCATACATTTGTTCTTATTTACTACCACACATGCTGAAATTAAACACACCGAACACAACTCAAAAAACATGGCCACCAAACCAATATTGTGGCCTCATCGATGACGCCTGTTGAGAGGTCACTAAAACACATCCTTCCTTCATTGCCTCTAGCCTCCATGTGTTGTTTCCTTAGTTACTTAGAAAAATTGATTATGAAGCTCTAAAATACCTCCCATAAAGTAGCCGTCCGTCATGAGAGAAAATGTGTCCAATTAAAAAATTACATAAATGTATTATGCACCAATTTCTTTTATTTCAGATCCCTGTTTTTATTTCCACTATTCTCTTAAAATAGAAACTATGTTTTTGTAAAATATTAATAGGATTTTTCCAGAGATTAACTAAACAAACCTAATAATTTTTTAATATTTCAAATCTGGGTTTTTAGATACAATCAATCTAGCAAATGTTTGTTTTAAAAAGAACAAAACATTTCACTCAACTTTCATAGAAATGTACGCATAGATACAGGGAAGAATATGGAGCTGATGTAAACTGAAATATTGTGCGTCTTGTTCTTATCTTTCCAAGAAAAAAACAAGACATCAATTGGATGTCATATGAGTAAACTGTGTTCTTTTTACTATGATGTATATGCTGGAAATTTTCTTATGGGATTCCTTCAACCTTCTTCTTTTTCTTCTTCTACACTTGCAGAAGGAAACCTGCTCTAATACCATATGATGCTAAATCTCTAGATTTGCATATATAATCTAAGAAATAATTAATTGAAATCAACACATGAAATGGAAAGTACATAAAATAGAGATGAAATGAACGTAGAATGGAGCAATTTCTATTGAATAGAGAAGGGCATTTTATACAATTGCTTGCTCCTATAATCATGGAGTCAAGTCTCATCACCTTATCCCCATATCTCTCCTCTAATCCCTAGTCATACTCCCACACCCCTATCTATGAGTTATGCATGACAACAAATTGTGCACGCTCATGTATTATTTAAATAATAAATAATACAAATATTCAAACTATATGTTCACACTATGAACAATTATTTTCTAACAAAATTTAAGTAGTGGATTTATTAGAATGACCATCAACTAGGATGATACACAAATGAATTTATTTTTAATCACGCTCACCACTCCATCTATTACAAAGTAAAATGATCTACTACATTGTGAATTGTGATCACAACACTTAGATTTAAGATGCAATTTAAGTAAACTTAATTTTAAAATCACATATTAATCTGAAAATTGATCAAGTTTTTATCTCCCTGATCTTGGACCCCTATAGGATTTTAATATTTGCCAAACATTGCTCCTTTTTAAGTAATCAATTTAAAATGAATGCAAGAATGTAATGACAATTGCATACAATTTATTACAAAGTTTGGGAATGGCCTACGTCTCCGGGTTCTTTCGAACCATTCCACTAGTAAAAATTTGTAAGTAAAATGTTATTTCTTACAATAAAACTTAATGGAATTTCCACTTGCCTAGTAGTATTCCATTCCTTTAAAGAACTTCTGATGATCATTCGAATAGTTCTCCACCTTCCAAATACACAACCTCATTTGGAACTTGATTGTCCCGCCTAACGCTTCTCTTTATGCTTTGGCCCTCGACCGATACTCCAAACGTCGCAAGTGAAAAATACTGTGGCTCAACAAACATATTGGGTAGTTTTCAATAATCCCAATCAAAAATATTTCATCTACTATTTCCTAAAAATAATAGGCCAATAAATAATATTTGCATATAGTAATTTTAGGATTTTAATATAGTTCACAAAACTATATTAAAATTACCCTAATACTATTTATCTCAAAATCCACAATTAAGCTTAAGAAATAATAAGCTTCGGTGTGTTTACAATGAAGAGGGGTCCCCTATTTATATTAAAATAGGGCCCTCAAAATAATGCTCCATATTTTATCTATAGGCTATTATAAGCCTAACCGTGGCATATGGATGGGAGTATAATCCCACATTGGGTGGCTTGCATGTTAAATGGGATAAAATCCCACATGGAGCGGTATTTTAGTTTTGCTAAGGTATTTAATACCTTA